>KK119783.1:552396-639802 GCA_000611955.2 Stegodyphus mimosarum
AAGGAGGTTCGTCACCTGGGACTGCTATTGTAACGAGGTTCTTCTTCCTTACATGCGTCTTTTCACAAGGGCTATGGGTCCTCAGTTCCTCTTCATGGACGACAACGCTCCACCTCATCGCACAGTTACTGTCGAAGAGCTGTTGGAGAGTGAAGATATTGAACACATGGACTGGTCGGCAAAGTCTCTGGATCTAAATCCCGTCAAGCATGTACGGAACTTACTAGGGAGACCCGTGGCAGCACGTAACGTATCGCCAATAACGATTCCGAAACTGCGATTGGTGCTACAAGAGGAACGAGCAGCAGTGTGTCAACAGCTCATTAACAACCACATATCCAGCATGCACAAATGATGTGAAACCTGCCTAGCAGTCAGGGGAGATCATATCCCCTATTAAAGACCGGGTGTTTCTTGCTGGACACCCGTCACAGGGATGTTTCGGCCTGCAGTCGCATTGCGCTCCATGCTACCTTTTCAATAAAGCTTCTTTTTATCCCTCTGATTTCTCTTTTAGTAAGTGTTGCTTACATTACTCATGTCCTTACGTATTGGGGATGTTACGGTATTAAATGTGTTGATTTGGAAAGTTATATTGAAAAAACCGTCTCGTCCTTAATTTTTGCACACCAGTGTATTGCACGTATTGCCGAAGGGGTTTTGTGATAAGTTCTGTGGTTTTTCTTTTCACCTCTTGGACCTCCTTTCCTGCAGTGACTTTCTACCTTGTAACCAATTAAAAGCAGAGTTTTAATAAAGCATATGGTATGTTAGCTGCACACGTATTTAACTACACTTTAAATTACCGTTTATATGATAGATATTTAATAAAAAATGAATAAAGTGATTATCATTTTTCTTAAAACTTTTGTTAAAACAAAATATATATTGAAACAAAATATATATATATATTTATAGCTGTTAAAACAGCTTATATTTATAGCTGTTAAAACAGTCATAAATATATGTATATTAATAAATTTACACTGTGGTTAAAATTGTTTAATTGAAAATAAGTTTTACATAACAAACTTGCATGAATTTACAGAATTTAAACAACATTATTAAATTTTGCTACTGTAAAAAAGCATATATGATGAGTAGTCCTCTCTTCAGATTACCCATTTACAGATTATAGTAAGAAATACAGCTTATGATAAAAAAATATAGCTTCGACGGTATTGAGAAGCATGGGACATTAAAGATGTACACATAAACCGATCGTGAATTAAAAAAAATGTAATTCCCAATTAACTTAACTCAAATTCACACATCTAATATTTTCTCAAATATTAACGCCTGGTAACTCTCTAATTGACTTCCGCTAAAAATTACTAGGAAATCGAGATCTAACATTAATCACCCAAACGTTTCTTCAAGATTAACTAACTACGATTCTAAGAAAGATAGAAAAAAAGGAACAAAACTAGAAAAATCGACATCACTCAGGCAAACCACATCAAAGTAAACCCTTTGATTTTTCCTCCATATTAACAATTTTTTATCGTTAACAATTTGCATTCTTTGTCATTGCATTTTATTTCAGAATAAGTATCTTCAGTAGCAACTTGATTTCACGCAGTAGGAATTTTAAGAAAGTAGTATCAATGTTTAACTAATTAGCGAGTAAACTCCAATACAAAAGTTTATGATTATTTAAGCTTTTTTGCATAGGTATTCTATTTAAAAATATCGCCTTATAAGCTTTACATCGCGATAAATGGGAAGCAGTCTTTTAAACAACAACTTAAGTATTAATCGCTTTAGATACTAGTTGAGTTCATTTATTTAGGAATTTATTTTGTCAATAAAGAATACAGTCATTGCTTTGGTGGGCTTTATTCTTAATCTGTGAAGCAAGTAATACATTGCAAATGCTCCCAAGTTTGAATATTACCGTCTCACCATCGCCCCAAGGGTGTGCTTCAAGAAAGAGATTTTCTAGCGATAGGCCCTAAATTATGTACTATCGCTACGAGATATAAATAATGCTATGTTTTTGGAAAAGAAAAGAAAAATCGTGAAAATTGAGGACATGTACAAATGATTGCTGCAAAATGTTGTTGATGTATATAAACTGCTTGGCTTGAAATCAACGAGATAATTTTTATCGTCTCAAATAAATAAAGGGGAATATAAGACAAACCGTGGCTCTAGAAATCCGCAAATCGCTTCCGCTTGTATGGTACTTTAATGAGACTCTCACACTGATAGCTACCATTATAAAATATTTGGTTATTTAGATGTAATGAAACACAAGGAGGCTATCTGTCAAAGAGAAATAGCGCCTTCGTAAAGGACATTCTAAGGAAGACTGGTTCGCATTTATGTTAGACATGAAGTAAACCACGAGAGAATTTGTGTAACTTATTTACTTACGTTTGTTTGCAAAGGAGCTAGATGAAATTTAAACAGGTCCAGTTAATTTCGTTTTCATTTAGCTTGCTTTCTAGACACGGCAAGTAATCATATGTTTGATTACAATTCTATGGCAGTAAACATTTACTAAATTGTTAGTTATATAAAAGGCGTACAGACAATTGCTTCGAATTAAAACTTAATGCAGATGTAAGCAAGTCAGTTCACTTAAATTGATGCAAAATTATTTCAAGCAGCAAAATTTGTTATAGACTTAGATTAGTGTTTTCTAATAAACCAGTAATCATGGCTGAAAATTTCGGGAAATGATTGATTTATTAAAAATGTCATAATGTACAGTAAGTACTCAAGAATTTATATTAAAGATGTAAATCATAACTAAGAATGAATGATAGATAAAGAATTAATGTGCGGGGATTTACTTATTTAATTCGATGTTCAATCTTATAACCCCACAAAACCTAACAAGGGAATAATCGCATAAGTGTGTGAAATCGCATAAGTGACTTACAAAGGGTTAACTACTCCTTATTTCTCAGAATCAATACAATGAACTCCTAACACGGAACGTACGCAAAGCCTCTACTTGGGCTTGAACTTAAATAATTATGAAATTAAACTAAACTAAGCTTAATTAAAGCTATCTGAAAGATATAGCCGAAGCTATCAGTATTCTAAGTAGTTGGCCCCTAAATATTAATTAAATCGACGAAGCCAAGCAAGGGCCGAAAGTATGGCCGAGCGTAGTAGCTAAGAGAGAACGTAGCCAGAAGGCAAACGCCCACTAGTCAGGAAAATTAGATTCTCGAAGTCGGTGAAAAATCGACTTAAACAGTATTCTTACTCATTTCCCTTCACAGTGTTTCTGAAATTACACTCTAATAGGAAACTGTAAGCTGAAATTAGAAAGATAGGAAAGTTGCATAATTTAAAATACATGTTAATAAAATTAGGATAAACCTTACAAATGAACAGGGGATTTTAAGTTTTAGGACTAATTGTTTAACAAATTCCAGGAAATTTGCTGAGCGATAATTGACAGAAGTCATTACTATGACTTCTGTCACTTGTCAGGAAAATTATACTCTCTCGAAGTCGGTAAAAAATCGACTTAATGTGTACTATGATGTCTCAAATTAAATTCGCTAAAATATCATCTGATTGTGATGGAATTTTTTATGCATTTAATCACTTGCTTTGATTAGGTTGAGTATTTGTTGCAATGGTTTTGAAAGTTGAGAATGGAATAGCAGTAAATGTGTTTGAAAAGTTCTGTGAAAATTTCCCAGATGAAGAATTGACTCGATCAAACTTTCCTGTTTGGTACAGGCGACTTCGTGATGGATTCGAAAATGCTGAAAATGAACCGAAGGCGGGTCATCTTTCGCAGGTAAGATTGAAGGAGAAGACTGAAGCAAAAAAATGCTGAAAAATTGTCTCTTGCATCATCGTATGGTAGCTAATAAGCGTAACATCAGAGGAGACACTTTTCAGAAAAGTGTTGTCGAAGATTTTGAGAAAATAAAAATTTGTTCTCATTTTGTTCTTTACGCATTGACTGCGGGTAGAAAGAAGAACGAGCTTTCGGAAGTCATAATTTGATGCAAACGGTAGCAATCAGTCCGGGCATTTCCAAACAAATTATGCTTGAAGAAGAAATTTTGTTTTTAATGAGCAAGGGATAAAAAGGTATTCATCTGCTTGTACCACCGTCAGAGAAAATTCGGTTTCAGTAAAATTCGGTATCGAGTAAAAATCATACTTATGATTATTTTTGATAGGAAAAGGAGGGCGTCCGCGGAAAACATCGCAGCAAATACATCGTGGACGTGAACTTCGCGGAGAAAACAACACTAGGCGAAAACATCGCTGTTCTAAAACATCGTGGTACAGGATATCGTCATCGAAAATAAAGCAGCTCAAAAATTTCGCAGTTTAAAAACATCGGAGTCTAAAATATCCTAGTAAAAAGTAAAGCATCTACAAATCACCGCATGACGATAATATCGCAGACATACATTTTTCCGGATTTAAAAGTTGTATATACATGTTTGCAAAAGGATTTGGTAAGCTGAAGAAGGAATGAAGAATATTTTTACTTTTATGTTTTATGTTTTTGAAATAACTGACAAATTTTTTCTGAAACAGTAAGAAGGATATTCAAAAACTAAAAATGAGTAAAAAAATAACGCTAGATATAGCAGTTAATGAAATTTTAAGCTAATATTGTTAACAAATCAAGGTCATTTATTAATTAATCTCTTTTATTAAGTTGCATTGCTAATTGTTTTCGCAAAATAAAGTCTAAAAAAGGATTCGAAAAAGGATGATGAATTACTGCAGGTATTTACCTAATTATCGGATTATTAAATTCCGTCAAGTGGTATAAGCAGCATTAGTTTTCTACTTATTTTCAGTTTCTGAATGCTTCAGTTTCCTTCTTAATTTTTCAGCAAAAGTTTATTATTTAGTTAAAAAATATAAAAACAGAAATAATTCTTTTTCCTTCTTGCGCTCACAAATCATTATGCAACTGTGCATTTACAACTTTCAAAGCCTGAAAAACATATGTCTGCGATGTAATATCATCAAGCGATGATTTGTGGGTCCTTTATTCTTTACCACGATATTTTCTACAGCGATGTTTTTAAACTGGGAATCTTGCTGTATTTTAGACTTCCATGTTTTAGAACTTCGATTTTTCTCCTTGTTTTGTTTTCTGTCTGGATGTTTTGTACGACGAGGTTTTCACCTTGCGTTGATTTCTCCGCGAAGGTTTTGTACACAAAGTAATTGCTGTGATGTTTTCCCCTGTAACCGAAAAGAAGAGGTCACGATGATATTATTGTTGAAATCACTCAAGGAACTCAAGGAATTCCAATGTAATGGACAGACTTCTGAAGAGAATTTAGTGAGTTAGTCCTGAAAGTGTTTAACCGAATAACTGATTTCTGCTGCCCAACAATGCAGCATTATATTCCCACAAGGTACTTTTTGCAAAAAAAAAAAACATGTTTGAATTTTTTACCCATCCCCCTTATTCATTAAATTTATTTGGCGCTTGCAAACTGCTTCCTAAATTGGAATTTCATCTCAAATGTCATTATTTGAATAGCATTGAAACAATGAAACTATTCAGAAAAATTGTTATCCGGAGACGTAAACAGTGGTAAAAATGGCAAGTTCTAAGAAAGTACCAAGTATCTGTATGAAGATGTAAAAAGCTATATAGAAATAACAAGGATTATGAACTGGAGACTAAGAAATAAGAATGTTGTATTTTTCAACCTTCGATTTTGTAGGAACTTAGTCCTGAAACTCTGCAGACGCAATGCGTAAAAAATAATCTTAACAAAGTGTGAAAATCCTATTAAACTAATGAGTATAAAAAGTTCTTGCTACATATTTCGTTTTATTTTCGTAAAAGGCGCTTACCGTAAATAGATGTTCCTTCAGGCTTATAGAAACATGTTAAAAATTTTCAAAATAAAAAAGCATACCCAGCTTAAAATTTTAATTGTCTCACAATACATTAACCGCATGAGTAAGTCAATAGAAATGAAAATTCAGTAATAAAATAATTTTATCACATTATTTGCACCACTCGTAGCAGTTTTTGAGCTAATAATTACTCAGATATTGTTAGTACTATTTCCATCTTATTTGTTAAACTTTTGCATATATTTCATTGAAGTTCCTCTTCGTCTAAGTGAAAGGCGAGCAAACTGCGAATTTGAATTAGAATAATTAACTACATATGTTATATCAGCAGACCAGCCTGCACTACGAAAGGTAGAAATATTCTATAACAATATCTTATTTATAAATATTCTTCGAATAGTATGAAAAAAGGCATTGTTCCAATTTTGATAAAGGGAGCTCTGGAAATTTAAAGCAAACTACTCCGCTTCTAAAATTTAGCCTCAGAAACATTTTGGTTAGTTCATTAAGACATTGAACCTACCTGTGTCCACAATGTACGAACCTGTTCATCTGCAGATATGCATGTTACCTTTGCCAAATAGAAACTGCTTCTCTTAATATTTGCCTCAGAGTTCATGGATAGTAAATATAAACCCCGCTTGATTTAGTTAAATTCGACTAGTGAATTTAAGAAACAGAAATCGAAGCATCTTCCGTTTGAAGATTAAATTTAAATTCGAGCGTTGGAATAAATATTTTTAAAAGAAGAGATATATTTCATAGGCACAATAAAAAGGAAGTTTTTTTTTCCAATTTGCTACATAAAATTAAATTGTTACATAAATTATTTTCATTATATTAGGACTTGCATTGCAGTAATAGTGGGATCGACGAAAAGCGCGTAGTCAAATAGGACAAAGGGCAGAAACGCCGCCCAAACGGAATAGTGGTTACTGATTCTGACTACCGCACCCAAGAGCCCGGGTTAGAATCCAAAGAAGGCATGTATGTTGTAAATGTACAGTAAAATTTGTAATGTAGTTTGTAAATGTATTTTGCGGCATGTTAGCAATCTTTAAAAACATCGTGAACCAAAAATATCTCATGTGGTTTGGTTGTAGGAGAAGAGGCGTGGAAGATCCTTGGACCCTTCCCACTGGGTGCTTTCCTTCAAAACTGGTGTAGAACTAGATAAATTCATACTATCACCTATATGGTATCCACGATTCTTGCTAACGACAGGCGTAATCTTGTACGCCTTGCCACGATCCATTTCGTGGGTTTGTTCTGATGTTGTCAGACAAAGGAGATTAGTCATAATAAGAACAATAACAGCAACAAGGGCGGAAACGTATGTAATAAAGAATCTACTTTTCGTACATATCATTACAAAACAGAATAAAATAAATGTGTTACATGAAGCGGCGTTATTTCGATGCCGATGGTTTCATAAAACACAACAAATTCGTCTAGTAATTCATTTACTTCTTTTTTCAGCTACAATTTCTTCATAGCAAGCTATTATTATTTTTTTTCTTTCCTTGTATCTATAACACGTTTCTCACTAGAGCCAATATTCTCTAAAATTTTCTTATCATATCTTAAAAAATCTCCCGAAATGGTGAAAGACATTTCTTTAGAATTTCAAGAAATGTATATAATGATATTATTTGGTGTTTCTCTTGTATTTTGCATTTATTACTTTAATTGAAGCAATCTGGTTAGCAACTAATTTCAAGGTAGACTAAAATATGGTAAATATTAGCTTAAAAAATTAAAACCCAAGACTGCCATCAGAATACTTAACTATTTGATAATACTTAATACCAGCAGAGTAATGAGGAGAAGGAAAAGTTACCCACTGCGCAGGTTGAACAGCTTTTACCGCATGATTAGCATAAAATGTAAGCCTCTGATCAAATGCTTTCGCACGTTAATTAGAAACTAAGTTTATGTATCGATAATAAATCTGTTACAATTAAATTGCCTGTTGCATATTTTTCTTTTAAAACAATTAGTTACAATTAATTTAAAATGTAATGTTTTAAATTGAAAATAAAATGTCAAGGCTGTAGTTTTAACCCAGAATTTAATATACTGAACAATTTGTACGGAAACAAATAACAATTGACTTTCTGGAATTTTATATTTAGTCGGAAAATATTATGTGCCTATCAGACACTTTTTACCGTCCAGTAAAAAAAAAATTAATATATTTTATGTAAAATAAAATAACTAAGAGTTGCTAGGAATAATTAATTGTATACCTGAAGACGTTTGTAAAAATACTGTTGTGTGCGTACATGTTTGTAATGGACTGAATGCAGAGAACTATGATAGCTTAATAAAAATTATTTTCCCAAAAGAAGCACTTTACAATTCTGGAATTTTCCACAAAGGCACTCGTACAGCTCTTCCTTATCGAGAAGAACACAACTAGTAGTTACCCTTCAAACTACTGAGAACGCAATACAAAGCGAATATAAAAGGCAAAGCTCGCACGGGGATCTGTCAGTACTCCGAAGTCAGCTCTGAATTAAAAACTGGGAACTGGTACTCTCTCCGGTCTTATATGGTCCCCCCCCCGCCCACCGAGAAATCTCAAGTCCTTCCATTTCTCGAAATTACTGAAAGCCATATACAGTTAAAGTTACATGTAAGAGCCATATATGGTTTCAGTTACATGTAAGAATCAATTATAGCTTTTTAATTGCAGTACTTATTACAATTATGCGGGGACCAGACCAAAATAACTCCCAATAGTCCCCAAATTTGACGACTTTTATCGGCTTCTTGCCAAATTTGGCGACAAAAATTAGGCATTAAACTATCGCCAACTTGGCGCTATCTCATCAAACCTGGGTAATCTTATTTTTTCGGCAGAGTTTCGCTCTATACAGACATTTCATGTTACATTATTCAAAAGATATTGCAATTTTAAACATAACTTCACTAAAATTATTTACATCTATACAAAATTAGTAATATTTTATTTTATGTTTTTTAGGATTAAGTCATAACAATTACGTAAATACAGCTATCTTACTTGTCAAAGATTAAATAAAAACCAACATTTAAAACTTAACCTTTTATCTGCTATAATCGTAGGTATTAGCATAAATGTGAAATTACTAGGATTTATAGACGACCCCCTGATTTGAGCTTTCAGCCATAGTTCCCTAATTTTCAACGTCAAATGGAGTATCCCTGTTCCCAAACCCCAATAAAGCTTTCCCAACCGTAAACCGTACACGGCCGTTTAAGGCAACAAATCTCGTATCTAACAAACCCTGGATAAAACCATTCTCGATATTGCTTGCCATCCCCCATGCATCCCCTATACGTATAAATTCCTCGAGGGGCCAATTAAAGTAACACTTGTCGGAATTTAACTCACCGATTCCTCCCCTAACTCCTTTAAAACATTGGATTAAAGCACGACAGGATCACGGCTAGATTTTAGTTCGACATACGAGATTAGAATTCAGTTATCTATAAAAAGTAAGATCATGGCCTGGTGATTAAGGAACAGCTATTATTTTATTTGTGTGTATCGGTTTTGTAAATAAGAGCATTATTAATGCTGGGATTATGTTTCAGAAAGTAATTGGATTTGAAGTCTGTGAAATTAAATTCAAATGTTCATCATTAAAGTACACTTCCTTTTGTTATTCTGGAATCCAGTAATTTTCTTTGTTCACCGGGAGAAATTGGAGTGTTTAACCGAAATATATTTTTGCTCTTGGTTTAACTATAAAATCTTGTTTAAACAATCTTTTCTCCTACAGTGCAATTCTATTAAGAACTGGATTAAAGGATGAGTTATCATGTCGAAGTCATTGCAGATTACGGTTTACGAAATCTTTTTGTAAGATGTCGTTATTTTAACTAACACTTGATGCACTTTAAATTACGCTTTTCTAACGATGTCTCCATGTTTAAGAAGCATTTATTCATGTTAGATTATAGAGATTTATTAAAAAGGATGTAGAAAAAGTGAGAGTAAATATTATCTGCTATTATTGCTGTTTTATGTCATACAGAATTGGATTTCGTTAATGGCTATTTAAAAATTTATTATTATGAATAGGAGTTTCGATTACTTAGTTAAATATTTTGTATAAGTATTTTGTGAGTAATTATTGTTATTGATAAATATCGACATTTGATAGACAATAACATTTACATCGAATGCAGTTTCAAAATAATGCTCCTTAAACGTGAGATACACAACGACTTACACAGTAATTCATACTTTTGATTTTGTTCTCAAATAATATGATTAATTAATGCAAATTAAGCAATAGGGCATAATATTTGATGTTTACGCATACAGACTGTAGCTATAATCATTATCGATAATTTTAATATTATTCAAGACATTTTATCTGATTGTGTGCGATTGTTGTTTGAATAAATAGATTCAAAACATTCCGCAAAAATATTACTGATAGAATATTAAATTCATATGAAACTGCAAGTGTCAGTTATTTTTAGAACCATTTGAAATTAATAATTTTGAGAATAATAAAATCAGTCACTGCTAGGATTTTAAATATTGCCTTTTCAATCGACGTATCACATCATTATTTCCTAATAAATTATCTCATGCTTTTAAAAATTATGGTTCTTTCTTATGTTATCATGGAAGTTAAAGCGTTAATTTACAGTAATCTGCATGTGTTACCTAGAGTAAATCAGCAAATAATTGTAAAGAAATATGAACATTAATAAGTATTTTAATTTTAAAAGGACACGATAATGAAAAATGAAACCTTTTAAATATTGAAGAAGTTTTCATTAGAATTAAAAGTGAGTGATATTAAATCGTGCGCTCCAATAATTCATAATAATAAATAGAAATAAATAAAATTTAACAGCATTCGTTTTTCTTGGTGATGTAAATATTGCTTTGTAAGTCTCTTTTTTGGTATATCCCATCTATTATTATATGCGTTGCTACGGGAGAAGTTTTCATTTCTTTACTTACTAAAATTGTCTTCCAGGATTCGTTTAGAAGAAAAGGAAAATAGCATTTGCATACATCTTTGATTTATAACCGCTTAAATTTCCATCTAACATCGCAAGAGAAACGGTCCTAAATACACACATGTCCATAAATTAAGGATAATGCAAAATCAGGCAAAGGAAGAGTCAGAAGCAAAACAAATTTTACTTGTTTGTAAAGCTTATTTATTAAACAAAAGGTAAAGAGCAAAAAAAGATGCTATATATTTTGATATGATTCGTTTATATATATACGTATACGGGGCTAAACCCGTAATGCTCGGAGGGTTAAAGATACAAGTAAATAACATCAGTGAGTTTTTGCTGCAGTGTTATCATAATCGAATAAGTAATCTTAAGCAAACTAAATTTATACCTTTTTTACTGTATTATGCATTGCAATTTTTTTGTAATAAAATATAAGGAATCTTCTTATTTTCTGAAACATTTTTATTCCAAACCTGTATCCTTCATACAATGTAATATTTTAGTTTCATTTTTAAGGCAATGAGGCCCATAAGTATTTTAAAAATTAAGTTAAATATTTCTGGTTTTCTCAAGTCATAGACATCACTAATTTATTAAAAGTCACGGAAGGAAAACAACTGAAATGAAAAATTAGGAAAGATATGGGTGTTTATTTAACGTGCGGAGTCGAGAGGACTCCGTTGGGCGTTAAAGTGTTAAATGATCGTACGTAATAGTTCAGTTTTGCTTCTCGTGGATAAATTTAATTTTATTTCTAATTCGACATACTTTTGCTTTTCACGTACATTAAATTTTAAGACATTCAGAATGCATTAAAAAGAAGAAAAAATTATATACAATTAAACTAAAAGTTTTTAAATTTTAGCTTAAAATAAAAATAAATGTTCCGCTTACCGTAGACAACTAATTACGTTTGCAGTACAAATAGCTTTAACAGGTATTTATAACTGACTGAAAGTTTTACATAATCCTCGGGCTAAGCGCTCTGATTCCTCTTATATCCAGTTAAACTGAATTTGTTGTCTAGTTATTGAAAATAATGGTATTAAACACGTCAAGTGGAAATATGTTCAGATATCTGCGCTCGAGTCAATGAACAACCGTAGAATATTTAGCATCACTCTTTAGGCAATATGAAGAAAGAGTAGTATAATTATAGCTAAGTGCTTCATTTATTTAATACCTTCATACTGTTCTCCTTAATTCAGCTTAAATGATAGTTAATTTATGTATTCAGCTTTCTCATAATTAAAATACTGGATCTTTTCACCCTAAGAAATTGAACTTAGAATAAGAGCTTTCGTTTATACTAAAACTAAAATTGTTAAAAAAATAAACAAACATTATGAACAATAAAAAATAAGGACTTAAGTTCTTTCTCCCTTAGCGAAATGAAGCGCAAAATTAAATCGACTTATGGGATCTTGTTTTTTTTAACACTAATATGGATATGTGCCCGATAGGGTTAATGTCTTCGTGCAAGGAAACTGATAGATACAGAGCATCTTTGCACATATTTTGAAGGAGTTGGAAAAGTTTAATTATTATTTAAAGAGTATTTTTTTAATGTTCGATCTGATAATCTTTTTTCTGGACTATTTGTCTGCATCGTGATTTCCGTGATAGAAGAGGTTTTGTAAAATTTCTATGAATTTACCACTACTTTTCAAAGCCAAAAAATCGTCGTGGGTTTTGCTCTTAGACGGAACGTTTAAAGAAACGAAAAGCCTAATAGTCCGTAGCTGAAACACCTGGATGCTCTGCAGAAATGCGTTGAAAATGTATGTAGCTATCTTTTGTATGTCTTTATTTTTTCAAAGAATGCAGTAATACTTTTCAAATTATGACTTGTTGTATTGTTTTAACGAGTTTCACCCTTTGAAAGTCATTGAAATAGGGAAATTATTATTATTATTGTTATTGTAAAAAAAACTTTCTCTTGATAGCATATTGAGTTGATTTTCAATATTTTTTCCCTCTCGGATACGTTTTAATTTCCCACTGCAGTGAATCCTGCGACAATCATAAAAATCTTAATGAAGCTTTCTTTGTATCAAAGGAACCAAATCTGTGTATTTTTCTCTTCGCTTTCGATAATATGTAGACCCTTTTCTGTCACATGAACGGATGCTTCATCAAGGATCAAAATGCATTTCCATCTGTCTTCTACTAATATACTATGTAAAAATCATTTAAGTCTAAATAATTTTTGGAGTATAATAATTTAAATTTTCTGATAAGAACTGAACATCTGATGTCAGACTAACCATTAAAATACCCTTATTCAGAATATTAATCTAAAAACTAGTTACTGTGGGTCAACTAAATTACATAAATTTTTAAATATTGTAAAGCAAATTACATTAATTTAGAATTAAAACTCTTTAATTTAATATCTTAAGTGATATAATATCTTTCCTGGTTTCTTGTTATAAAATCAGAAGATATATCTTTCAATAAAAACAAAATGCAATTCAATTCAAAATTTTAAAAATGATACCTCTCTTTAGAAATTCCATAACTTCCCGATTTTCCTGAAAACACGCCTCACACACCTGAAAGTCTCATATAAATACTTACATAATAATTCCTATACGCTGTAGCGTTTAGAAATTATTATCTCTATAGTGAGTCTATAGTGATGCTATAACTATCGCTGTAGTGATAGTCACAAACTCATTTCGTTAATATACAAATACAAAACTCTGGAAGACACCAGGAAATGATAACCCATACAAGCAAATATTCTATCACCAGTTCAAATAAAATGATAATAGATCAGGTGGCACATTCATGTACACATAATTAATTGTACAAATAAACCACGTTAAGTTACACAGATTCATTTTAGAAGGTGTTTGCTTCTCTAAGGATCAATCACATGGCGACATGATAGACTACTATTAAAATAAACATAAAATTTACAATTAAAACACATTTATTAATCATTTGTATATAAGTGATTTTCTCGCTCCTTTCTGCATGCCTTCGTACTGTGTAACGGTTGCACATTTGGCGCGTATTCGAGAGGTCCAGGTTCAAGTCCCAGCGAGGGCACTGCTCATTTTTCGTGTTTCATGCTTCAAACATCCTAATGGCTTTACAGGTAAACATAAGTTAAAACGAACTAGAAGGTGGTGGATGATGATTCACCACCAGAATTTGGCGATTGTGTCCACCAATCCCCATTCGCCCTTTAAAAGAGTTAATATATAAGGTATTTTCTTTCTCCTTTCTGCATGCCTTCGTGGTATAATGGTAGCACACTCGGCACGTATTCGAGAGGTCCTGGTAAGGGCATTGCTCATTTTTTGTGTTTCCTACTTCACGAAATCCTAATGACTCTACAGCTAAACATGTTAAGACAGTTGGTCTGACAACTCACACATCCCCTAGTTAGGTAACGTTCCAAATCATTCCCATTACACTCGTATTTGTTTTTTCAAAAATAGGCTACAAATTCTAAAACATTTCTTTTGATATTTGAAAAGTTATTTCCTTTAATTTCATTTGATTAAATTTCGTTTGCATTATAACAAAATTTAAAATCTCTAAGGTTCAACAGTTTTTCGAGAATTCTAAAACTTATTGTAGACGTTATAAATCTTTATCAAAATTGTAATTAACCAAATTATCCTTTTTTATACATGTATTTTAAAATCACTTAAGCGCAATATGCATGCAGCTGATAACATGCATTTCAATATATTTTTCTGATGGACACTGTGTAATAATATTGAGCTTCGCACACATCAATTGTATAACCTCAAAATAAAAGTGTTTTTAATTGCGTATTGATGCTTTTGCGCATAAAGGCACCAAAATCATAGTGAAGTGGATACATTAAAATATTGACAAAAGCAATGCAATGCAATGGTGAGTATATCTTATGAGAGTCGTAAAAGAGTGACTTAAATGCTTTCAGATGAATTCAAATATAAAAACAGATAAAATAAATTAAAATATAGAGATCAACATTTTGATGAAACATGTCTTAAATTAATTAACATTTTTCAATTAAAATCAAGATTAAATTATACATTTTAATTTCTTTTTAAGACATAAGTTAATTTTTATTTTATTTTATTACGTGCTCAACCGTCGAACACTACACGGAGTTTGGAATCCGTGGAGGATTTTCTAATGTAAACTGGCTCGTATCCCCGTTACACATGCGGAAAACGTCGGAAACAACCTTTACAGCCAGTCGTTTGCCAAGAGTCGAACCCTGGATCAAACTACTCGTAGTCAGCAGCTACAACCACTCGGCCGCTCATGGATCAATCTAAGTACATTAAATTTGAGTTTTTCCGCAATTAAACTGTCAATATTCACTTAACAGTCACCAGACACTTCAGACGATGTTTGCCAAACGATGAGCAATCCACTGAAATGTGACGAGCAGATAAAACTTTATTACAGCTTGTATATGCAGGAGCATTTTTAACAGATGACCGTGTATAAATTGAGAATGACCAATTCCGAGACGAGTCAAAAAAATTTTTCCAAAAAAAATCTTGTTTTATCATTTTTAACTTATTATGAATCTAAATTCCCTAGAGTAGCTGCCATTTGTTGAACGTTTTCTGTTTGATGACTTTCCAGTTATCGGTAAAAGGTACGAACCATTTTCAGAATTCAACAATTAGATCTCGCTGTAGTTTTGAGAACTCCTTTTCCTTACCCCTACATATTCGTAAACACAGCAGTAGAAGATCTGTTGCCAGATATTCAAACTCAGGCAATTTGGGAGCGAATTTTGTGCATCCTGAGAGGTCACTATCGATATATTTACAGGGCACAGCTTGAGAAAAGGTTTAACCAGAAATATGGTGTCAAATCATATATGCATAGTCTGAATAACGAGATGAAGGAAGAAGCAATTTTTTTAAAAAATAATGCCTTTAATTCTTTTACTGACAAAATTACCGTTTCCCCATTATTTTCACATAATAAATCAATTAAGTAGTTAGCTTTATTGCTTTTGAAAATACGAAAAAAAAAGTCTTGAAGTAGAAATAAACACATTTACACTTCGGATAATTTAAGGCGAACTACAGCAATTAATTACACGAAAATTAGCCTCGGTAAAAAATTCGCTGCCATACAATAATTCCAACCACCTTTGAAGCTCTCTCACTGAACAAAGCTTTCTTTGGAAAAAAATACAACGGAATTTTCACGGCGTAATTCCCAAGAATCTTCTTCTGATCTACCTTAGCTACATACATGCAAAACGGCGAGAGTTCTTTAACACGAAAAATTCAATTTCGTCAGTGACTGCAGTTGACAAAGAATGTTAATTTAGCTCAAAAGTGAAAAGGAGATTAAAAGAACAGGATACTCTAGAAAAAAGAAAGAAGGTCGCTTTATTTTGAAAGAGATGATTAAATGTTTTGAAGGACAGGTTTTGATTTTTTGGTGAATTCTGAAGTTTAATTAATTAAAAATAATACAATAAACCATGTAAATGTCAAGGTGTAAGTCAAAGTTTTGATTGTTTTCTTCGACGCAAGCTCTTGTTGAAATTTACCTTTGACTCTTAAGTTGTTAAATAAAAAATATTCAGAATGTGTTTGTTTAATAGCTTTAATTAGTCTTTGGTATATTTGAGTATAAAGCGCATAATGCAATTTCTTGCTTAAGAATTTCTGCGGTCGTATTCAAAATGCAATTAACTCTTGAACAAAAATAACTTAAAATTACAAATTGAATTTTATATAGGAAATTATGCATGCAATTTGGAAGTAGAAATCATTGGCAGTTTAAGTTAGTTTGTTATTTGATAAATACTGAAAAAATTGGAAAAATGTATCTTGGATGTGTCAAATACATGCAAGTATTTTTTCCGTTTATCTTTCATTTCCATAAGGTATAGATGAATGTATAACAAAACCAATATTAATATACAACCTTATATCTACGTTAGTAATATCTATACAATGTATAGTGCTTTATATCGTATAAGGTAGAACTGAAGTGGATGCAGCCAACTACATGACTCATGTTGCTAACAAAATATAAAAACAGTCATACACATTACACATGCCGAAAACTACGAAAACGCCCATGCAGCTAGACCGTTCCCCGGTATTTGAACTCTGGACCGAGACTTTACCGCTAGGAACGAGTCTTCACCGCTAGCTAATGTTTCGAGACTTTACCGCTAGGCTGCTGAT
The DNA here is from genome assembly GCA_000611955.2 of Stegodyphus mimosarum. Lineage (NCBI taxonomy): Eukaryota > Metazoa > Arthropoda > Arachnida > Araneae > Eresidae > Stegodyphus > Stegodyphus mimosarum. Next base: position 569,373 of record KK119783.1, read on the forward strand.
AGGCTTAATTCGCAAACAGAAAACTTTTGAAAAACTAGAAATATACTACTTTACACTAGTAAACAGTCTCGTCCTCCAAAAGTTCCGTTTGCCCATCTGTGCAGCAAATAATCCTTCACTTCCCCAACATTTTCTACCATATCCTCTGTCATATTTGAATAACGAACTAGAAGATGATCTCAAAACCCTTTGGAAAGAAAAATGGATCTCTGATACGACAGGCAGACGCACCTTTTTATTTATTCCAACTCCTTCAAGAAATCTAATATCTACTGAACGTGCAATCACAATTCTACTCACAGGTCATGGTCCATTTCCTTTCTACCTGCATAGATTTGGATTACATTCTTCAAGCCAATGCATTTGTGGACACGATGGAACAATAGACCATTATCTGTTTCACTGTGAAATTACTAAAGAATTTCATCTTAAACCATATAATGCAACATCTGCTCCTCTTTGGTTCAAGCAATTTAAGAAAAGTAATATACTTCGTAAAAAATTGCAGTCACTTATAACTTATCTATCTTTAAATTGTGACAATCTCAAAGCGCCATAAATATTTACATAGCTTACTCCCTCCCACTTGGGAACTTCTGTAAACTAAGGATTCATACTTTCTCAAAACTTCGTGTAATATGAAATCATCATGATTTTCCTGAATTTATTAATGTAGAAAATTTAATTATCCTAATTACGTCCTCTCTAATTTTACTGTCTTCATAATTGTACATGTTTATATGTCAATTATCTTGACTTCAATTAATTACTACTCAAATATTTTTAATTTAAAGACTACGACTCAAGGACTGTTCTTTTCATATATTCAAGACATACTTTTCTGCTCAAGGATTGTTTACCTTTTACCTTTTACTTATCTCTACAGTTACAGACTACTAAATTATTTCTAGACTGATTTAATTTTTTTCTATATTTAGTGTTTTTCTCATTCTTTTTTTTTATTTGGCTTATATATTTCTAAATTATATTTGTCTAAATTCTTTAAAATGTATAATGATATTTTATAGTATATAATTTGGTTATTCTTCAAAATTAATATATAAAAATCTGTAAACATAAATTTTTCAACACATGTAACAATTCTCTTAATATTTTTGTTATGAACTTTATTGGAAACAGCCTCTGTATGTCATATGTATATATTTGTATTCATTGTAACTCTGTAAAATTTTATTTCAAATAAATGCCGCTGATAGCGGATGGTAGATAGTTTCCATCAATAGAGCACAAAAGCTGAAAGTCGAAAATATGGTGCAGCTGCTCTATTGATGGTCTCCTGTCTCCTGTCCTGCCCATCTGTACACTGATTAAGACTGCTCTTCTATAGGAGGATTCTACAGGAGCTTCTCCTTTATAGGAGATAATTTTTTTCGCCAAATGTTCTCAGTCCAGGAACGCCAACGCCGTGGGATTTAGTTGATCATGTGTAAATTTCGTAGAAATCCTTTTCAGATCTTTACCTTCTTAGTTAAAATTAGCCTGTCTGCTTCTCGAAATATGTATAATCTTTAAGTTATCGATCTTAAACTTAATTCTTTGTTGAATCAAACAATTAGGATATAGATAATAGGTAATAGGTACAAGACTATAGGTGCAAGTCAACGGAACGCCAGAATATCCCTTTATTGATTGTATATGTATAGTTCCACGGTACTAACTGTTAATGCGGAACGCCCTAAGAAACAACTCAGATATCTTCAATCCCTTTCGCTTTACTACAAAGCCACTCTAGAGAATTTCATCTCGCTAGTATTTTAAGTGCCGCACAGATACAATACACTTACCATGTCTTTTCAGGGATTCGAACCCGTGCCCATCGATAATCGCAGTCAGCGTCCCTAACCACTGTACTGATCAATGCGGCCATTTCATTCCACAGTGTCATAAAGGGGTGTATATATCACGTAAAGTTAAGAAAAGTATAAAACTTCCGCAGCCTGAACGCGCAAGTAAAGACTTAGCTCTCAAAAATAAATCTGAAACTGTCAAAATGACGGTAGTTGTCATCTGATACTTATTTTAACATAGCTCACTGCTGGTTTTGGCTGCCCATTCTTGAGGGCAACTACGTTTTCATATGATCTTCTTCAGACTCACTTTAAGCATTTCAAGCGTTTCATTTGTGAATTTGCAGATTTTCTGTTAGCATTTTACGTAAATGCACTGCTCTAAATTCTAATCGTCCATTTGCGTGTCAACAAAGGAGTAGCTATTGTAGTCTCGATAGCCAACTAACAATCTGTCTCTGTCATCATGAAAATTATTGGCGTATTATTTCAGAAGTTTTCACACACGACTATTCGTGCTTTATATATCTACATATATATGTATATCTGTATATATCTATATCTATCTATCTATTTATCTATCTATCTATCTCGCTGTATATATACATATGATCCAAATAACATACGAATTATTTGTTAGCCAACCTTTAAAATATACCGTGTTTTGTTATTGTTAATCATTCCTTTAAACAGCACACAGCTAACTGTAAGTTCTTGGGAAGTCTAATATTAGATTAGTTGAATAAGACAAAGCACGCTGGGGGCTATCTGCCTGTGGGGAGGTATGTTGTCGTGGAAGACGTTTTCAGAGAAAATGTTTTTTTATTGACATTTTCCTTTCAGGAAACGAAAAAACTAATCATGTAACCGATTGTAGGTCTGAGAATCAATCCATTCAAACCCCCAGTATTCAGCACATTTAACCACTCATCCACTAGTGAGGTGGACGTTTTATATTACTATAGTACATTGATAGTCTATAGCAAAAGTGTATATTTTCCATTGTTAATTAAGAAGTAACTGAAATTTTATATCAATATGTAAAAGCAGAAATATTTAAAAAATAGTTTGCGTCACTGAATTAGTAATTTTTGTTAGAGCGATCAATTAGAAACTCTTACAAAGAAGCAAAAACGTTTATGCTAATTAATTTCAAATATCTCAGAAAATAAATTAATCCCAGATTTATTTAAAAGGTGGTACTTTATTAAACCTTAATTTTTCTTTGAAATATATCTATAAAATATAGCTTTTATCGAAACGTGTGTGTAAGAAGAATAGATAGCAGCAGCTACAAAATCAGTATTTAATTTGATAAATACAAAAATGTACAAAAATGAATAGAGATTATGCTTCAGAAAACTTTTTAAAGCTTGTAGATGGTTATCTGTAAGGCTCTGGAATAAAAAAGCTGTATGTTTCAGTCTTACACCAGAGAAAATTTACAGTCAGAGTTTTATAATTGTTTTTTTAATTACGAAATATAAAAATCATAAAATTTAAAAGAAATTTAATTTTACCCGAGTCAGTTTAACGCCTAAAACTCTAAGCAGTTACTTTATACCGATTAATTTCAGAATTAATCCCCCCAAAAAATAATGACGCAGAATACAAAATCTTCCCTCTAAAATGTGTAGCTCAAAATGGCAAAAGCCGACATATGTAAAAAACTACAGTCATTTAATTCCAATTAAAATCAGCATCATGTTGATATTTGTGCTTATGTAATAAAGGAAAGGCTCCCGTACTTAAGATGCACGTGTGCAATTATTTCATAGGTTTACTTTCGCAAGAGGATTTAAAAGGGAAAAAAGACGCTTTTGTCAAATAGCCAAATTTTTTTTTTTGCCATGAGACAGCATCTAAGTAATTAATAAGTATCTTAAAACCAAGTAAAACTAAGTAATTAATAAGTGCCATAGTAATTAATAAGTACCTTAAAAGGTTTATTGAAGCTGTTATTCACATTTTTTATAGTTCTTACATTATGCTATTTACATATAACTATGCATAAAACCTACCACGGAAATTCATGGTTTTCTTATCACCTACCTTAGATAAGTTCGCTTCGGAAATGTCATCCGAGAAGGCATCCCTTTCTAGACGAATAACTTTAATATTTTCAATAGTAAATTATTCATACGTGAATAATATACTATGTAAATGCTACGGCACATTAATCCAGATGAAAAATGTATCTGAAGATCACTAGGAGGATCAAGTATTTTTTTAACCGTATATTCAGTAATTTGATTCGAAACTATAAGAAATGCGTTTAAGATTTCTTGCAAGTTTTGAAATCAGAAAAAGGGAGAGTATTAAGATAGTTGTGATTCGGGGTATTGCATAAATAGAGAAAGCACAAACATTCCAAGCGTACGTACGCTTCAAACGGACTTATTTATAAATGATACTGAACTGGAGACTAAATGAGTTTTCTAAAGCGGATGGATATTATTTCGATCCTATTCTACTTCTCATTTGTAAGAGAATGGTTTCAAAGTTTTTCCACATCAGTTTATACAGCCATGTCTCGCGTAGGATTCTACACTTGCTCAGTACTTACAAAGTTTTGTGCACATTGTTGTAACATGTACTTTTTAAAAATTGAACATCACTTAAATGCAGCACATTTGACTTATTTATACACCAAATGTAGTATTCATTTAATTCACTGTCACGTGCATATACATACGTGTGTATATATACCACATAATTGTATATATGTAAACCATACAATTTCCCTTATATATAAGTATTCAATTATGTAATATGAATCTTCATATGTAATATTGTTCAATTGAAAATATCTTGTAACAAAAGAAAAACGTATGTATTCAATAGCAGGCCTTGTATGCCAATGTAACAGATTTCCGCATAAATGACGTTCAATTTCGTCCGGTAGACCTAGGATGGATAGCATCTTCGCGGTGTGTAATAGGTTTATAAAAATCTTTATTTATGAGTTACTAAAATGAGTTATCGACAACAAATGCAAGTAAATATTATACTCTGCAACAACAGCACAAAAAGGAGCCCCAGGTTATGTTTCCCATTCTATTGGGCCGATTGACAAAATTTGGGTTTTCAATATCTCAAAACCGTTACTTAGGCTATATGTTAGATTTACAGTATAACGCATTGTGCTGACATTGGTATTTTAACACAAAATCGGAATTTCTCTGAACTGACATACCGATCGTTTTCACCATTCCGATTCTATGACACAATTTGCCTAAATATTAAATTTTATAAAATTTGGTAGGAAATTTACGTAGAAATTTAAAAATTTATCTTCGCACACTTTTTTTACTTTACACCGAGACTAATTCACTTGGTGATATTTTAACTTATAGAAACATACCTTCCTTTTCTTGCATTGTGCACGGCCGGAAAAAAAGTACATCGTTCATTCTTTCAAATAATTATAATTGCGAAAACCACATTTGGCGTTATTATCGCTTATAACAAATGTGCCAAATTTCAAAACGCTCCAAATTATAAATTTATGTATATCTTAGGAAATTTTGAATAAAAAAAAATAATCTAAATTTTTGCAGGTACGCCTAGAATAACATCTACTTTAAGGGGATGGTTTAGATTTTGTATAATTCAGAAATATTTTCGAAAAACTAATGAAAATTATTAAAAAATACAAATTTTAAAATTAAATTAGAAAAATCTGAGGATGTTTTTGAACTGAACCGAAATTTTGAGCTACGAAAGAAGAAATCAAGTAAGTTTAATGATAAAAGAGATATTAATAAATATATGTGAATTCAATTAACATTAAAGAGCTAAAATTCTTAGAACTTATTTTGCAAAACTACTTGTGCGATTTTTTAAAAATTTGGCGCTCTTTGAGTCGTAGAATCGGAACATGAAAAAACATCAGTGTGTCATTTGAGAAAAAGTACGATTTTGTATCAAACATTTTGTCAGTGGTATATATAAATCTAATACATATCCTTACTCGCGCTTTCGAAACATAAAAAAACGGAATCTAAATTTCGCCAATCAGCCTAGTAGAATGGAAAATATAGAGCTGTCCCATTTTTAACCCCAAGGAGCATTAGCCCAGTAGGGTTAGACTTGAAATGGCATTTTGCGTCGAATCACTAAAAGTGTTGAATACGTTTCAAGTTTTTGCCATCAAATATTATCGATGTCTATTAGATTTAAAGGAATAAATTAATGAAGTATGTGCATGAGTGTGTCCATGTTTCTCTCAATGTGAAGAAAACAACAATACCTAGGGACATCAAATTTTGAATACCGTAGTCCTTCACCAGAATATGGTCACCTGGAAGCCCGGTTTTTGAATTTCGAGTTTGTTTTACTATTTATTTCATATTTTGTAAGACATTAGGGAATTTTTTAAATAATAAATCAGTGATTTCAAAGCGAGCAATGGGAGCACTGGAGGGAAAAAAAAACATTTGTGTCTCCAGCGCGCGAGACTGTCTAACGGAAACTTTAAAAATATGCTGTTTTTAATATTTTAGCCCAAAGGCACGTTAGCCCAAATACTCTCGAAACATGTATGTGTGTAAATGGAAAACAAAAGGCCCCTTTGGACGTAACCTAAAATTTAGGCTTCACAGAATAAGTTCGTTAATGTGTATAAGTATGCATAAAAATATGTATGCTTGCACGGGGAAAAGTTAGAAAAAACCTTAGCATTCTCTTTTCATATAATTAGCAAAATTAATGTTGGAATCTTATTTCGATTTTCTAATACATTCATAGAATACAGATATAATATACGAGAAATAACGTTTGCTAAGTTCATCTCCACTGACGCGAAGTCTCCTTTATCTCATTGTTTGTACAGAATGTACTGCCAAAATTTGCCAACAGGAGTTTCTTTACAGATCTCTTAAAACATTTTGTACAGAGGTCATAAAAATTAAAGGATAATGAGAAAAAAAATGCTCACTATGTTGCAACCAATGCCCAATGCTGTAATTATTTATGATAATTTAAAAACAATTGAACACAAAATTTCACTTCTGCGCATATGTTACAGCAGATAATTTGCAATCTCCTTGATTGACAATGTGGTGCGCAATGAACGCATGTTGGAATTCCGCTCTGTAGTGTTGTTTAAAGTGAATGTGGTTTATGGAAGCGATCAGCATTCAGAAGGTATAGTTCAAAGGCATTATTTAAGTGAAGGTTAAATGAGGCGAATGATTGGTAGACTCGAGGAAGATCAAACACAAATGGAGGTAGCCCAAGATTTAAATATTCCTCAAAGTGCCTTATCAACAGGCTGGAGCCGCTTTTTAAGCACTTGATTAGTTGATAAGCACTCCTGGTCAAGGGCGACCAATAGTAACAACTGCATCAGAAGACTGCTTTTTGTCGTTGTCGGCTCGAAGAAACCGCGAGCAACTACAAGAGATTTGGTTTTAATTCTTCAAGCTGCCACAAGAACTCGAATTAGCCGCTGAACTTCTGCACGAGGGCTTAACTAGGTAGGACTGTATACAAGAAAACCAATGCTTTGTGTCCCACTCACTCCAGCTTCCAAAGGGGCCTTATAAACTGGTGCCCTGTCATGTTCAATGGAGCCAAGATGATTGGTTGGCGTATTGCTTACTGACGAATCCAGATATAGTCTTAACAGTGATTATAGATGTGCTTTGATCTGGAAACAGAAAGGAACAGGCAAATTGCCTTCCTTTGCCGTGAAGTATCTCGTTTCCGCGACTGCTATTTAACGGTTTAGGGATGAATTATAACAAATGGCCGCATCAGCTACATAGCTTTCAAGTAGGTTCTGCAACAGCTCAGAGGTCCTGGAAGCCCAAGTTAGAATGCAAATTAGAAATTATGCTTTTTTTTCTTTAAAAGTGATTGAGTTATGTTGTTCTTATGTTCCAGTTAAGATTTGTATGCCTTAGTTAATTTACATGGAATAACTGTAGAATTAGCAACAACTTAAACGTTGTTCAAGTGCCACTAAGCCTAACCAAACCGCCATTTTTTTACATTTGAAAACTGTTAGTAGAATAAGAATTAAGTCCGGTTCTGCACCTTCAGCGCTTTTTTGCCGAGTAGGACCAAACGTAAACTTTCCGTTTTATGTACCGAAAAATCTGCCTTCTTATCAGCTGTCCGAATTACTTGTTTTTGAGCGGAAACTCTAATTTTAATTGTACAAATTGTGTTTTAACTGTATTTGGTGTTTTATGTTTTTCTGTATTTTACAATTTTTAATATGTATTATGTATTTTTGCCTTAACGCGAGGTGAGAACTGAATTTATTGAATGATAAATATATCTATAATGAAAGTCGACGAAATGCGTTTAAATGAGTGGCAGCAAAAATGTACATAATTTAGTTGTCCTTACAAGGGAGTCATGTGTTACATTAGGTTTTTTTTCAAGTGTCCGTAAACTAATGGCAGCCAATTAGTCAATTGTTTATGATGTCCTTAGCATCAGCATAAGGACACGTTAAGCTGAATAGTGTACATATACTATAACATTCACATATAGGAATAACATGTAAATATAAAAATCTTTTTTTTTTCAAATTTGTGAATGCAATACAAGCCAATTCCTCTTCGAAAGTATTCCACGAAGGTATTTTTTTCTAAGGAAAGATTTCTCATAATTTATCATTTATAATTAAAAAAACGAAATAAGTATTCCCATGACTACTCAGTATCAGTTTAATAGCAACAAAAATACATTGTGCAAATACCTTCTTAAAAACTTCAAATTTATGTACTTTTTTTATCTGTTGATTCTAGTTAACTCTTTTTGACACTGACTAAATAATAATAGTTTAAAACGAATTTAAAATCATACTCATTTAAAAACTACCGAAAGAAAATTATGTTAAAATCCTTCAACCCCTCTTTATAAATCATGAATGAAGGCGACACCTTAGATTATGATTCTCTCACGCTTAGGAAACTTTTTTGCTGATACTGAAGAAAGAGATATATTCAACTGGACTTCCAGTCTTAATAAAAGTTACTTCAGGCTCAACAAGCAGTTTGAACAATACAATCAGGCCTTTAATCACGCACTAAGCATTTTCATTTTACTTTGGTCGGCTGAATCTTTTTCCTTGAAGTGAATCTGCAAAAAAATGAACCTCATCAATATTCCATTATGCTCGCTTTTTATGTTTTACTCTTCACATCTAAGAGAGTTTTTTGCTCGAGAAAAAAATGATTCAATATGGCAATTAATCAGGAAATTTATTTTTAGTTATATACCTCAGCGAAATCATTTATTTGAGCTCTGTTCATCTTCTCTCGTTCTTTTGATGTCTAAAACTCTTGAAGTTTCAAAGTAACCTAGGGTAAACACAAATGGTACAAGTCAAATTGATCAAGGGAGTTTTATTAGGGGTTTTTCTATTGACTACATTGGTAAAGGTTTGCTTTTATTTCAGCTTATATGTCTTTCTTTCCCTGTGAATACAGGTGCAATATTTTCCCATTAGAAATAAAACTCATTAATCATTAAAGAGCAAAGTGCTCTAAAAATTAGTTTTTAGACATGTCTTTCATTTCTTCGCAAAACATTAACAACTACAAATGCGGAGAATGCAAACTGAGAAGCCCTAAAAACAAGAGATCCGACTTCCTCGGCTGTAAGAGATACTTCCTCGGCTGTTTCGCGCTTTGGTTTTTATTGAGGTTACAGCCTAGTTTTCTTATTAGTTTGCAATTTTTCCCTTAATGGTGTAGGAGTTTTAGTTATTTTTTTTTCCTTTTTTTAGCTTTTGTTATTTTTAGCATAAATAAGTTTGTACTTATAATTCAATCGTCAGCCTCCACATTTTTAATTTTAAAGTTTCAAAAAAATCAAAAGAAATTACCAACAAAATATTCCTAGAACCGAGCAGTTTCTTAGCCAATAGAATTCAATACTAAATAGCTTCTCTCTGATCACGCCATACAAGCACTGACTACATTTCTCGATTTCCGAATATGGGAGATGAATGGATGTATTTGAATATTTACAGTAGTAACGTTTCATCGCGTTTACATATGAGTGACGCGATCGGTGGAAAACAGATGTTTGTACTTGTATTATTGAAGAGAATTCGAATTTCATCGCAGCGTGGGCTATCAAAGACTGTGGAGGGTGCAGGGAGAGAGGTATTGAGTACTGAACTCTATTAGCATGAGAGCGGCTCTTCGCCTTGTTCTAAAAATAAAAGTCGTCATCAGTGTAGCTTGCTATGTATAGTTTGAATACCAACAGTTTAAAATGAGAAATGCATCAACGATGTCATTTGTTTATCAAATGAAGCTTGTAATTCTTGCATACAAGTGCTCACTGTTAAATATTTCACTTTCCTATCCGATTTTGTAGGTAAACTACCAGCAGGATGAGTGCAAATGTATTGTTGTGGTGTGTATGCGAATACACGCAGGATTGTACTAGGATTATACTAGGATTATACCAAGCTAGTCTAAACTCAGAATACTCGATATGCTCGTTAGCATGCGAATATGCCGAATAATATACTTATATCACTTTTAGGAGCAATAATTTAGAAATTAAACAATGAAATATGAGTATTGTTGAGATAAAAGGATTGATCAGAAAAGAGAACTCAGACAGAAAACAAAATGAATATTTTCATGATTACTAAGTGTCACTTTAACAGTGATACACAAACAAATATCTTCTTAAAAGCTTCAAATTTATATACTCTTATATCTGTTATTAATATTTCATAACTGAGAATTTAGCATTTTATGACCCTAATTATTTAATGACCAATAGAAAGAGATCCCTTATTTGGCGCAACTGCAAATTTTTGCTGCGGAAAACTGAGAAAAATTATTACTTAACATGAAAAAATATGAATTTATAAAATATGAAATTTTATGCATAAACTATTATTTTAAATAATTTTAAAATAAAAAAATCTGAAATGTTTCAGATTTTAAATTACGTCCAAAGGGACGTTTATTTAACATTTTGTGTGTTACCTTTATTTGTTAAATACCATGTTCTTCGCACTTAAACCATAAAATTCAGTTCAACAGCAATATCGCAAAATAATTTTAAATTGAGCATATCTTTAGAAATTTCGGTGCACGCTCTCACGCGCTGGAGATAAAAATGTTTTTCTGTACAACGTTGGTATTGCTGGCTTTGAAATCTTTGAGTTTGTTAATGAAAAATTCGTTAAAGTTTTAGAGAATATTGTTACGAATTTCACATTTATTTAGCTATTTATTTAGAACTGTAATTAAAATTCCTTTTTATTTTCCCGTGCAACGCACGCAGACGATTTTTGAAGAGAAAGCTACGTCAAAAAAAAAAAAAAATGCATACATTTATGCAGATTTTTCATTTTTTAAACTTTAATGCAGAGCGATAACATTTAGTGGCAACAATTTGAAAAGTGAATCGGCCATTCAGAGTGAATCAACGCAAAATTGCAAAACGAAAGTAATAGTCCTTCAGGACTAAATCCCTTTGGACTAATAATAATTTTAAAAAATTAAACTTGGGGACGCTGTACACATCGCGTCTTAGATAACAATAGAGGCGCGGCAAAAAATCGTAACACAGACATGAGTAACTTTGTCGTGGCCATAGAATTCGGTCGCTAGAACGTTACTGATCCACATTGGTTTCATTATTTATCTTTAAGTGGAGTATGTGAATTATATTATTAGGTGTCTTTTATATGGACTCAGAAAATGTTCTAAGTTAGAGAAAAAATAGAAGTAGTTTGAATTTAATAAAATGATTGCTAAACGAAACTCAGTCGTCGTCTGGCACCATTGGGTTAACGGTCACAAAACAATAAGGATGATGCAAATAGAAAATATAAGGATATGTTATAAAAGTGATACATATAACGGTTGAATCAAGAGCACGATAAGCGTATTCTGCGGCAATGTTCTGTCTGAAACAATGATGATTCGAACAAAATATAATATAGACCTATGTTATATAGGACTTTCGTGATCTGCATGATATATGTATTACAAAATTTAATAAATATCTTTAAATTAAATAATGTTACTTAGCAGATATTATTTGATAAGCTTTCACTGGGTTCTTAGTTAGAGTAAGGGCTGAAATTATTTAGTTTTTTAGTTCCGAATATAATTGGAAAACACATATATATAGAAATCTTATATTAATGGTTTTGATGATAATTTTTGAACTACGTACACTGGTGTCCAAAAGTTAAGCATAAATTGTAAAATGCGAAACACATGGAGTAAATATTCGTAAAATTATTCCAAATTTCTTGCGGATATTAATTGGGTGAAGAAGAAACATCGGGTTTATGAAAAACGTTTCAGTCGACTAAGTCCTGCGCATGTCGGAACGCAGAGAAATCGATTCACGCAGCATAGGCAGTTCAGACAAATTTCGGGCAACTGCTGTGCGAAAGAACGTTGTTAACCATCAAAGAAGGTGAATGATGGCACAAAGACGCCAACTGGAAATGTTTGCGAAAGGAAGAATCGTTGGAATGCTGGAATCCGGACGATCACAAACCGAAGTGTCTCGAATTCTGAATGTGAACCAGTCTGTGATCTCAAGACTGTGTGAGAGGTTTCAAAGAACGGTGAATGTTACCCGACCACCAGTATCAGGTCGACCAAGAGTCACAACCTCTCGCCAAGACCGATATCTGGTAATAAGTACGCGACGTCAGAGGGGCAGTACTGCAAGAGCACTGGGTTCGGCGCTCACAGTCGCCACAGGAATACGAATTTCGAGACAAACTGTTTACAGGAGACTCAATCATGCTGGCCTGTATGCGAGAAGATCAGCAGTTTGCATTCCCCTCACGTCTGCGCAGAAACGCGCTCGTTTGAACTGGAGTTTGAAACACCAACATTGGAGTGTGGGCCAATGTGATGTTCAGTGACGAATCCCGGTTTAGTCTGAGTACTGATTCTCGTCGGGTAACAATATGGAGAGAACGTGAAACACGTTTTGAACCAAGAAACACATCGGAAAGACATCATTTTCCATCAAGGGGAGTAATGGTATGGGCAAGCATCATGATGGACGGCCGCACAGACCTCCATTTCTTTGACACGGGTCTGTGACTGGTCAGAGATACAGAGACGAAGTTCTTGAGCCTTATGTTCGCTTGTTTCGAGGTGCTGTCGGTCCTGACTTTATATTCATGGATGATAATGCGCCATGTCACCGAGCGGTGCTGGTTGATGACTTCCTTGAAGCGGAAAACATTCACGCATGTCATGGCCTGCGAACTCCCCTGATTTAAATCCTATCGAGCATGTATGGGATACCTTCGGGAGACAAATTGCAACCCTTTCGCACCCACCAAGCTCCATTACAGAACTGAAGAGAACTCTTCAAGAAGCTTGGAACCGTTTGAGCCCACAATTCATTCATTATCTCATAGCAAGTATGGTAAATCGCTGTGCAGCGTGTCTGGCTGTCAGAGGTGACCACTCGCCTTATTAAACTGCAGCATCAGTAATTTATTTAATGTTTTCTTTCATTTTTTCTTTAAAGTGTGAACCCTTTTTATTCTCAGTTTTCTTTCAAACTGCTACTTTGGTAAAATTAATTATTATCGTTCTTTTGATTTGCTTCCTTATTTTATAACCATTTTACACTCACATATCACGTTTCCCGCCATTCTGATTTACAGCTCCTTCTTTATTAACATAATTATCAATTATGCTTAACTTTTGGACACCAGTGTACTTTCTGTCTAGACCAATTAGTATTTATAATATCACAAACAGTTCTAATTCAGATTTGTTGCTTGGTTTTCAAAATCTCCCCAAATTGACTTGAGAATATATTTTGATTAAAATACCAAATTGCATCTGATACTTTCTAAATGGAACCCTTTTCTTTTAATATCTTAGGATATTTTAAACTTTTTTATATATACTTCTTTAATGATGTTTTAAAAAATATTCTCAGCCGTATACATGTGGCTCTGTTGGTTGAAGAGTTAGAAGAAATGGACATCGAAACCCTTGCTTGACTCTTGGACAAATATCTCAGTCATTATGCCCATTCCATGTGTTCATAATTGAAGCAATGCGCAGTGCCCGAACAAATTTTGCTGTTGAAATTGTAGCCGTTGTAAACCTACATTTAGGGAGCCCCTTGAATTAGAAACCCTGTTTGCGAAACAAAATTAGAATGAATCTTTTATGCACAGATATTTAATGTAAAAAAAGAATTTTGTGCATTTAATATGCATATATACTATTTGCAAGATATAACAAAAGACGATTGACAAGCTCAAATTTCACTATTCTAGATTTAGTGTTCTTTCCTTAAATTCATCTGTTCTCCCAATTCGAGATCTTTCCAAGTTACTTAACGCTTAATGCATATACCTCTTGACCGATCAAAATAATTGTAAACAAAAACTTTTTAACCCGAACTGAAACTTTTGATTCCTCCCTTCTTCCTCTAAATAACTGCGTCTTTCCTCTTGGCCAAACACTTTGCTGCTATGTTTATTCATCTAATATGACGTCGTACTTTAAAACTCGTGTACATGGAAATTATTGCATTCGGCTATAATTAAAAAATATCTTGTCTGCAAAAGGACGATTTGATATGCGTAAAAATAAAGATTGTGATACTTCAAACTCAGGTGTCTTAGCTAACAATCCTTGTATGGCCTTTTAAATTATACATATTTTTCCCTGCATTTCCTTTAAACTTATTTACTCGAATTTCATTAGAGACACATTTTTCATTCAATTAATTCAGTTGCCACTTCGCTTTAAAGCAAAAATACATAAAAGCTCGAAAGATTTTTATTAAAAATTGTAAACTACAGAAAAAACATAAAATGACAAATACAGTAAAAAGATTTATAAAAGAAACGCTTCCTATAATTAGAGTTTCTACGCAAAAACAAGCAATTCGGCCAGCGGGCAAGAAGACAGATTTTTCGATGCACAAGACTGAAAATTTTCTTTTTCCACTCTGCAAAAAGACATTGAAGCTGCAAAAACTGAGTTTACTCTTCTACTGAGTTTCAAATGCAAACAAATAGTTATTCATTAGGATAAACTCGCCTCTTAAACTTTTAAATTATTGAGAAATCTGCAGCTAATGCATGCAGACTTGAAGGTTTTTTTGCCTTACCTTAACCAGAACATAAAAACCACATAATGCAATCACTTTTAAAGCAAAAATGCGCAATTTACCAACATATAAGAATAAAAATAATAAGCTTACCAAGCCAGGTAACAGAGTGGGATGTATCTATATATGATTGGTGCATTCGATTACAACGAAAAAGGAAGGTGCACAACTACGTGTTATAGCAGTCCCATATACAAAATTTTAACGTTTTGTCTACGGAAGTTAAGAAAGAAATCTCTTCTGAAACATTTTAAATCCAATTTAGAATCCTTTTTTGGCAGAAACAGTCTTTATTTTGTCCGTACGTACAGATGTCATGCAAAATCATCGTTCAAATGGCTTTGAGAGAATTGTTGAAATGGATATTATCAATGAAATATGAGAGCCTAAATTTTTCGTTATTACAATACTTCCTTTACAAGGAAGTAATAATATAAATGCATTATGATATATTAATGCAGCTACGTATAAGTATAGAGTTTTATATTAGTTAACCGCAAATCTTATTTTCTTCCCATTACTTTCATGTTTATTTTCGTCAGCTCCCACCAAGTAAAATTAATTAATGTACTTAAAGTATAGATTTCTTGAGACTGAAATAGAGTTTAGGCAGTTATCACTGTCCGTTACACTATTATTTCTCCCTTCGAGTAAATCACTTGATGCCGCTTTGCTAGCCGTAATTCCACGTGCAAGTTTGAAGATCTGACCAACTAAACTTCGGAAAAAAGAAAAAAAGACAGTTTTATATCTCCCGTTCTATTGGACCGATTGTCAAAATTCAGTATGCGTTTATCGTATCTCGAAAGCGCGACTTTGGATATGTATTAGATTTATAAATAGCGTTGTTCTAATAGAGGTATTTTGACAGAAAATCGAACTTTTTCTGAAATGAAATGCCAATTGTTTCCATATTTCGATTCTACAGCTCAAATTATGCCAAACTACAAAATTTTGTAGAAATCGCAGGAGTAGTTTTGAAAGAATTAGCTCTCAAAATTTTAGCTCCTCAATGTTAATTCAATTTGATATATATTTATTAATATCTCCTTTCTCATTAAACTTACTTGATTCCTTCTTTGATATTTCGAAATTTAGGTCATTACAAATATAATGAGCCCATTTTTATGATTTATTTTTAAAATTTATATTTTTAAATAATTTTTGTAAATTTTTCAAAATCATTTTGAATTAGAATCGATAAAATTTTTACCTTTAAAGTAAATGTATTTCTAAGCACTCCTGCAAAAATGTAGAGATTTTATTCAAAATTTCCTAAGATATACGTGAATTTGTCTATTTGCGAGCTTTGAAATTTGGAATATTTCTTAAAAGCGATAATAAAATAAATGTGGTTTACGCGCTTTGTTAAAATTATTTGAAAATATGAACGACAACTTTTTTCCGCTCGCCTGCAATGTAAAAAAGAAAAGGAAAATAGGTTGTCATAAATTAAAATGTTCGCCAAGTATTCTTAGCGAAAACTGAAAAAAATGCGCCAAGATAAATTTTTGAATTTGTCTGTAAATTTCGCAACAAATTTTACAAAATTTAATATTTAGGCATAATTTGAGACATAGAATCGAAATATGGAAAAAACTTGGCATGTCATTTCAGAAAAAGTTCGATTTTGTGTCATAATACTTATATTAGAATAATGCTATATATAAATATAATAATATCCTAAGTCGTGCTTACGCAGTTTGAATTTCGTCAATTGGCTCAGTAGAACGGGAGATATTCTCAGTGTGAGATGCATTTTAACTTGCAATTTAATAATATAATTTTACTTGAAGTTTTTTTTCTGAATTTCTACAAGTAGAGGCAATTTGATTTTCTGTTGTTATTCGAGCTGCTTAACTGTCTGGCCGACGACTAAATAAAAAGGTGTATTGTGAACTTTCTTCTGATTTGGTATTATTTTACTTAAGTAGTTAAGACGAGACAATAGGTTATCAGAAATCGTTTCAGGATGCAGGTGTTAACATTCGGAGTAATTTGGATCTGCACATAAATACGTTAGAGAACGCTTACAAGGCATCTTTCATAGTAATCAAATAGATTCAGGTCAGTTGTTTTACAGTTTGTTTCCTAATTCAATTTACGCATAGTCATTTTTATTTTAAAGTAATTTCATTATTTTGTTCATAGTTTCTTTTACGAAATTGCGAACGTTCCTTTGCTGCTATTATAATACTTCCATGCATCCTGAAAAATATTCTCTTTTCGCTGTCTTTAACACCATTTTCTTGTTTGATTTGTAGCCATATTTATTTTTCAGCTGCCATTTCACTGAAAGATCTTAAGCTCTGAGTTAATCTTAATGAATTATTGGTATATGGCTTTTATTTTTAAGCTTTTTTATTTAATTTTAATTAAAAAACAATTATTACATAGTGCATCTAGAACCGGGACCTAAAAGATGATTTTTGTAATTTTGATTGCTTAGGAGCCGTCCGCTAATGACGTCTGCAGAAGCAGATCAAAATCCATTACATTTCTATATTTTTACCACTAACAATGAAAATTATTAAGGGTTATGATTGCTTGAATTGCTTGTTACTGAGGCAAAAATTCCTGTTTCGTAAGAGAAAAAATTTGATTTAATCTTCTAACGCTTTTTTTAATATTCTTTTTTTTATACTATTTACAGAAACCAAAAGCACATTCTTAATGAATACATTCATACACACATACATATATACATATATCTATATATGTATATAATTTTTTAGATGGTATATGAGTTTAATACAAGTAAAACATTTAATAAGAGTATATAGTTTAAAGTTATCTTGTAATTTGCTCAAGAAAAATATATATAGTAAAAGAAACGATTACAATTTCAAGGAATTGAATTTATTTTGTTTTCAGAAAAAACAGTTATATAAAGCGAATAAATCGAAAAATCTTTGGCCCACGTTTGGCCGCGCGAGCTATTATCTGCTTTGACACTGATTGATAGAGATGGAAGATAACCTTCTGTACTGATGATTTCCTACCAAGGGTCTAGATACTTCGGTGTCATTCTGGTATGGTCGTCTGGTCTGCTTATCAAATTCAAAATGTGATGCCTTGAGGAATAATTTGGGGATCTACCCAATCAAGTTAAGAATTTGACAAGCACAAAGACAATGGACATAAATGATTGCCACATGTGGCCGTGTATTTTCTTCTTGAAATGTAAGCCCAAGATATCTCGAAAGGGAATAGCAGCACTGGGAATAAAATATCGTGGACGTACCGCTATGTTGTAAAAGTCACAGATGGACAACGAAAGGGGTCTGATTATCGAATGAAATGGCATCTCATACCGTAACACCTTGTTGCTGCGCTGTTGTTAACGAGATGTCAGGACAGTATCATACTCTTGTCCTGGCTAATTCTAAAAACCTCTTTCGTGGTCCTTGGTGTTCAGTTCGTAGCAGTATCCATTACTGAAGACAAGGTTGATCGAGTCTGGGATCACTGCGAACGCGCTTGTTTGCATGCGCAGTTGTGGAGTTGTATTCTGAATGGTGTTGTGATCACGAACTCTGAATCGCCTATTAATGATCCTTTAGATCACTGCGTGCATGCTACACATCGAATCGCCGATAATGATGAATCACCTGCTGCTACAACCACTTTCGTGATCCCTCAAATCTCAGGTTCTTTCGTCTCAAATTATTGCCAGCTGATTTTTTTCTTTATCTGAAGCTTAAATGACCATAAAAGGACAGAGATTTGAAAACATCTCCAATATTAAATCAACGCCTATTTTGCAAACGTTCAGCTGCAATGCCTATAGACAATGTTTTGAAGACCCAAAGAAACGTTAGAATATTGCATAGACTCGTCCGGCTATTATTTTGAAGGCTATTATTTTGAAGGAGATTAGTTCATTTGAAGGTTTGTTACCTTTTTAATATAAAAGAAACCTTTATCCGTTTACTTTATGGGCGCACCTTGTGTGTATGGTTCTACTGGCCTTTCTCTGTAAGCATCTATTTTTAATGCGATCATTCTTCACAGTTTACCCTACCACTACATGCGCTAAATTTAAGTACATAAAACTTCCACATATATAGGCTGTTACAGGCTTACTTCCTTAAATATTTATTGATAATTTATTTTCGCATTAAATATCGACTGGCTTTTTATTTATAAGATACCTACTCCGAAATGCAAAGTATTTTCAAAATAACTTATAAAATTTCGCTAGAAGCGGTTCCCGTACTGGAAAAATAATCTAACGTTTTATCTGTATCTATAAATCAAAACCTCCAATTGCAGAAAGTCTTCTGTGCTTGTTTAAATTTAATTCGAAATATTCTTTTAGACTTCAACTGAAAATTCTACAAGATAGTCTAAAAGAATTTAGTCATTAAAAACTTTCCAATCATGAACGGACTTAAACACATTTTCACTAAATATGGGACAAACTATACGAAAGAATGTTATTCACTTCTGCTGCTAACCGTTGAATATTTAATAATATAGCTCACCCCTATTACCTTTGCGGATGAAGTCGTAACATTACTGCATCTTAGCAAGTTTTTCAGAAAAAATATTATTCTTTTGCATTTAATTTTTTAAGATAAAATGAATGTTTTATTAATTAGGTGTTTCCGTAAGAAGACCATGTAAAACATTAAATTTTACAGAACTATATAGTATGAAATCGAAAATGTTCCTATAAAAGTATCCATTATAAATGGAAATAACGCTTAGTTTAAAATTTCGGGAAATGAAGTCAATAACAAATATTTATTATTATTCTGTACACATAGGATCTCCTTTTAAATCAAATCAAAGTCATACGCACTGGCCTTCTGTGCGTACATCATAGTTCAAATTTTTGTTCAAAAGCCAAGTGTTTATAAAACACCAAAAACAAATTTCCCATGTCGCGGTTTCAGGTAATAGAGTGTGTTGTTTAAAATCACATGTAAATAACATACTTCCACAATAATATATTTATAAATAAAATAGTAATCCTTTGTGCCGTACGATCTTCATGGCTCGCTCTTCGTGAATTTGAATGTAGCAGACCCGATATACCTTATATTCTCACGAGATGAGTTTAGTGAAAGGACTGTCACGATTTCAAGGATGCAGAAATTTTTCTGTTTCCTTTTCTTCTCTTCTTATCTATTACTTGCTCTTTTCTGTATCTCTAGCATTTTCTGCATCGGAGGATGGCACACACTCTGAGGTGCTATTGGAAATTCTTGGTATCTGACCTACCATAGTGAGAAGATTGCTTGTCTATTATAGTTTATCTGTCTACTATAGCTGCTCGTTCAAGAAATCAAAAGAAAGAATTATTTTTATCAATTCGCGCTTAAACCTTTTATGAAGTTTTAACTGTTGTGGACTGTTATAAACTATTTATAAAGTATCACCACATTTTGATGCTATTAAAACTCAACAGACGAGCTTCAAAGTATTGCAGAATAAAACATAGATACGTTAAGTGAAATACTGAGGAACTAGAATATGAAACTGCTGCCATTCTGATGGTATCTTAATCAAAAAACATGTCATATAGCCAATCTATTATGATTTCAATTTTAACTAAACTTCAGAAAGGGAATGTTTGTATCTCGGCATATAAAACGCTTCTCTTATGGAGCCACATCAGAAATTGATTTCTTTACGTTTTGGAGCAGTCTCTGGGCTCTTGGATCGTTGCGCCATTGTGTTTTAAATATCAACGGTGAGCATAAAGTTGTATATCGTCCCTACTTCGGGTGCTTAGTGAAAGGGAGTACAGACTATTCAAGGAATATTCAAAGCAGAATGCTACTCATCTCCCGCATGAGCAACATTCTACACTGAAGAACAATATAATTCTCTTCTTCAATTTAGAGCCTTTAAGACTTGGAATGTGAAAACGGATGTGGCGCTAAAAGTATGCCTCAACAGCCAGTCCACAGATCAGCAAATGTTCCAACTATTTATAGAAAATTGTGTATTCCAAACAGAAGCCATTTCAGTGTTAGAAGCCAACAAATGCAGTATTTACTACTCCACTTAAATCTACCATCTATTAACGGATAGTTTATCTGTCTTGCGCCCAATGGCCTCTTCAACGAATAAATCCCCAGTAGTCCAGAAAGATCTCAGCACTGCCTCTTATATAACCTACCAGCATTTCGTAATAATGGATCTGGGATGGATCAAAGCCTATGTCAGCAACAAGGGCATGAGGAATTTGATACCCTACCAAAAGAAGCAGCAACGGACACCAATGCAACGAAAATAAGCGTTCCTAACCAGACCCCGACCTTAATATGCAATCCAGATATATATTCTAAGAACTCTGTCCGCCATACAAGGCAGGCGTACGTACGATCTATATTCAAGAATAAACTCCACTCTAAATATAAGCAAATAACATTACTGATCTCGGACCAAGGTCCTTTTGCCACATATTTCTAAAAGAGGAATCTGTCACTTTAAAATCTCTGCGTATGTGGAGAGAGTGGCGATCCAGAGCATTACCTTTACATATGCGCAACAACAACCAGTCTGCACCTGAGAAAGCCAAACCTAGAAGAATATGTGAATCCGGACTTCATGTGCCCAATAAATAATAGCTGTATGAGGAAGCGGAAAACTAAATAATTGATATTCTGACATCAAGGAGTCTGTAACTGGGTATCGCAGAGTGATTCTCAAAAGAAAAGACACCTCTAATTATTGTTTGAATTTCCGACTGAAAGTGGTAACAGCAAATAATCAAAGCATCTCCGATGACACCCAGTTTTAATCAAGACGATATGGAGCACCTAAGTCAAAGAAACAATGCGAGTAAATCACATCTGCTCTAAAATATCTCAAGAATAAAGAAAGCGTGTAATATAACATGTCTGAACAAACTGTAAAATATTCATTAATAACTCCGTCGGTTAGAATACGTTATTGGCTAATTTTAAGATGATCTTTAGCATAACCTCAATGCTAATGGGACTTGCACGAGAATATGAATTAAAAAGGAACTAAATGCATGGATTATATCTCTAAGCAACGAATGGCTAAGTACATTGAACATGCAATCATTTCACACGCAGTTATACACCCCACCAGCCAAACATATTACTTAAGCAATAATGCAACATATTTCTGTTGTAGCCACTTTTTATAAATACACTGCTCGCCACCGTATATGCAACACCCTGAAGGAAGCATGCAAATAACATGAAATTTACAACACACATTAGCGGAGATGAGATATGCAAATGATTAGAATTTCGCGCGCCTGCGGCTCCACTTCAAAGCACTATTTAAAGCTTGGAGTTTTCGAAGATTTCAAGTTCGGCAATTGGGTTTTTCTTGTGGTTTTTTTTCACAAAATGATCAATTATGCCTCTTAGTAAACAACGATCATCGTTTGATCAAGTATTCGAGTTCGACAGAGGAAGCATAGTGGCCTACAGAGAGTGTAGATTATCTTTCAGGGAATTCGGTAGTCGTGTTGGACGAAAGCAAACAACTGTAATACGGATATGTGAGCGTTGGATGCAGGAGGCTACGGCGGAACGAAGTGTTCGATCGTATTCAGCTCAGTGCACCACTTCACGTGATGACAGTAACATTGTGCGCATGGCAGTGACGAATCGCTTAGTCACATCACGAACCATAGCACAGCACATTCAGTCTGTAACGCATCATCCAGTGTCTGCGAGTACCATTCGACGTCGTTTACAGCAGAGTGGTCTGTCCGCAAGACGTCCATTGCTTCGTCTACCTTGATGCAGAACCACAGACATCTCCGCCACCAATGGTCCGATGAAAGAAGGATGTGGACGGCAGAATGGAATGAAATTGTCTTTACTGATGAGTCATGCTTCTGTCTGCAACACCACGATCATCGGATTCGAGTCTGGAGACACCGTGGAGAGAGGATGCTGACCAGCTGCGTTATGCACCACCACACTGGTCCTGCTACGGGTTTCATGATAAGGGGCGGTATTGGATATCACTCTCGCACTCCTCTAGTACACATTGTCGGTACTTTAAACAGCCAGCGCTATATCTCCGAGGTGTTGGAGCCAGTTGTCCTTCTTTACCATCAACTTTGGCAACGTGTGGAAGCTGCTTGGTCTGCTGTACCCCAACAACACATCCAAAGTCTCTTTGAATCAATGCCAAGGCGTGTGGCAGAGGTGATCTCCAACAATGGCGGCTACTCTGTCTACTGATTCTGGAAGAAACCACACTTCACAGAAGTCTGTAAATTTAATCATTTGATAATTAGTCAACATGTCATCTACTAAATAAATTGTGTTGTGATATCTCTTGTCTCTCTTGGTGTTGCAATTTGGATGGCCAGCAGTGTATTATCTATATTTCAAGCAGCGGTGTAATTACCCTACGCGGATAAGTATGTAATTAAATTACTTAAGCAGTAGTTTATTATTTTATTTAAGTATTAGTGTTATTATGCAACCAGTGTGATTGTAAAATGCCTCATTTCAGTGATTGTAAAATGCCAATCTTGGTGTAATAACTATATGTATACAGTGCGTAAGTATGAAAAATACGTGTCCATATTAAGTTAGAAGTGCAACAATGAAGTAAGAATTGTGTGAATGTTATGTATACTTCAAGCATTGGTATAATGCTGTTATAATCATATTGTGTGTACATTGCGTAAGTGAACAAAATACATGAACTGCATGTCCAGGCCTATCGAACTTCCACTAATCAAACGTATATTCACAAATTCCCTGCTCCATCTGTCCAACAATAACAGTATTTAAGTAATAACTGAATTATATGGTAAATATTGTGGGAAAATAATATGAATTAAGTTTAAATATAACCACACTGTAACCACTAAATGCATATGTCATGTACTTTTGAGCAATTATGTAACCTGTATTAAAAATTGTAAAATATCCAATGATCTGTACTCAAATTTAAAAAACAAAATTCAGTCTGCTTAAGTTTGCAATGCTGTACAATACATGTTTTAGTAATACCGTAAGTCTGGGGATAAGGCGAGACAAACAGTGACACCACCAGCAGGAGCGGAGACTTGGATATCGGTTGCATTGAACAACAGTAGCACCTCGGTACCCGAACGGCACCGTGTATCACAGAAGGCGATATTACTCTGGATAGGCAGTGTAAGGGGCCTTTACGTACTTTCAAGATAAGTAACAGGTGTCTCTTGCGCTTATACCTAACCTAACCTAACCTATCAAAGCAACAAAAAACGTCATATATAGTGAAACTCGAATATTGGTTTCCCATATTTAGTCGAACCTAACTGTATGTTCTGCTATTATGTGAAATCTGTTATCAATCAGCACCTGAACCCTTACCTACATTAAAAAGTACGAATCCTTCACAGACATTTAAACGCAGCCAGCAATTAATTCAGCACCGACAAATAACAGCAAACAGAAACAAATACTTATTAAAAAACAGAAAAAAAGGTGAAGGGAAAGAACATCAAAATCTTATCCCATGAATATAGATTATTACAGAACATGCCTTCTGTGATTATGAATACTGAAATAGAAATCCCAAAGCAACTTTTTCCCAGTAAAACAAAAACGCAGCACAGCCACAACAAGTATTCATTAATGTCCTGTTACTCTCGACGGATTTAGCAAAAATCGTGTACACACAAGAGACTTAATTGCCAATAACATTCTATCTGCTTTGCAAACAAAAAACTCATTTAAAACTTGAACAACAGCTTAGGCTTCGAAAATATTCTTCTGCAAGTAAAGATATGTTTACAGTTGAAAGTATTAGCGGGCTGTAGGTTCCCTTACCGCACATGACTATCAAGCAATATATATCTGTCCACCTAATTCCAAGCTGTTTCAGTACAAACTAATACACGAAATGTGCCTTCAGTTCTGTTTGATATATTTCCCTCCCAATGAGAAGTTTGAACAGCAGACTCTAAATGATCTAATAGAGTATTTACCTGTAACCTTTATTCTTATAATGGATTACAACGGTTTCAGTCTTCTTCGGAAGAATACTGATGAAAACTAACTTAATAAGCAAACTGAGCAACGTTATCTTTGCCTCTTTATTAACAGAAATTAAGCTTACTTTCATCAACTTATGAGGACTGAGCATTCTGTGCGTGTTTTTGGAGAACATGGTAAATTCTGTAAAGGGTTCTTAATCTCAAGTTTTCAGTCCTGAACTGGAACAGTGAGCTGATATAATGTAAGCTTTGTTCTAATGTACTGCTGGGCTGAATAGTAACTGCACGTGAAGGGATTTGAAATCCTCTTTTATTAAATCACTATTAATTTACAAACTTCCCAATTCGGGAGAGATACAGAAAGTAAAAGACCGCACTTGGGTCGAACTTAACAATCCAATAAATTTAAATAAATACCTAAATAGAAATTAAATTAAACTTTGCTTCGCAGAGCAATTCGCGGAAGTTGGCCTCTCACTAAATGGTGCGTAGCAAGATATACTAATACTAGCGCACTTCAAATTGTTTTTCAATGCAATAACGGCTTATAAATTTAAACTGCTAGCTGGTCAGGCGAACGTTGAGCAGAGTATCCGTGATCTGAGGCTAAGCTCTCTCACACTAAGAGGTTTCTACCTCTGGCTTAAATAGTACTTGGCTGTACTTCAAAATTAGCATAAGCTGAAACCGCGCGCTTCTTCTGACGGGAAGTTGAAGCAGAGAGGAGAGACAGATTTAAATTAAAATAAAACTTGGTTAGTTTAACTAAAACCTTACAAACTGACGAGGACCTTTCACAGTAATTTCATACACTGCTCGACATTGAAAATGCAACACCGAGAAGGAGTGGTCCGAAAGTGAAGAAATTTAGAAAAAAGACACAGCAAGCAGCAATAAGTGATCTTTATTTCAAAATGATAGTCAGAATACTGAGCGAGAACCGCGTCGGCTCAGTAGGACGTAGGACCACCGTGGGCAGCGATTCAAGAAGAAACACGTCTAGGCATAGAGTAAATGAGGGTGCGGATGGTATTCTGAGGGATGGCTCTCCATTCCCTTTCAACCATTTGCAAAGGTTCGTTCTCTGAACGAGGCAGGAGAAGAGTTTGCAAATGGCGTCCAATCACATTCCACACATGTTTGATTGGTGACAGGTCAGGAGAGTACGGTGGCCAAGGAAGCACATGTATACCTCGCAGAGCATGTTGGCAGATGCGAACACTGTGTGGTGGGCGTTATCCTGCTCAAAAATTGCATTAGGCAGCCCCTGAAGGTAGGGGATTACCACCGGCCGCAGTACATTGTCCAAGCATCGTTGGGCCGTCATAGTACCCTGAATACGAACTACAGTTGACGTGTAATCGTAGGCAATAGTGCCCCAAACCATTATGCCGCGTTGTCGCGCGGTGGGGCGTTCCACAGTTACTGCCGGATTATATTTGTCTACACGTTGGCGCCACACACGTATGCGGCGACTGTCACTGGATAAATAGAAGTGTGACTCATCTGAGAACACGACGTTTCGCCATTCTGTCATCCACATCGCTCCAGTCCAGCACCATTCTAAACGTTGGCGTCTATGCTGTGGGGTCAGTGGCCGTCTTCTTAACGGACGCCGTGAGTGCAGGCCACGCTCAACCAATTGACGGCAAATGGTTCTCGTCGACATGGGAACAACCAGGGTATCTTGCACATGCTGCAGAATCGCGGTACAAGTGACTTGCGGTACCGCCACAGCATGTGGGCGGATGCGTTGATCCACGCGTACTGACGTCTCTCTGGCTACACCTGCACCGCTCCTTCTTCCCACATTCCCTTGTTCCAACCATGTTCGCCATAACCGATGCATCGTGCTTGCATCCGTATGGGTATCAGCTGCGATTTGACGTAAGGACCAACCCGCCCTTCTCAGTCCGATCACCAAACCCCTCGTAAAATTGTCTATCTGCTGGAAGTGCCTTCGTTGACGGCGGCCTGGGTTTCTCTCCTATTACACGTATCCTCCCGAACAAAAACCAACTTTTCTCAATAATTCGTCTGGCAGAAATAACGACACGAATATTGTCCATTCTTCACGTTTCTTCCCTTATATCTTACTTCGCGTGCGTTGGAAAGCTGTGCATTTCACATCAATCGCATAAGTCAGTGACATGCGTCTACTCTAAAATTTGCATAAATTTCTGACCACTCTTTCTTGGTGTTGCATTTTCAATGTCGAGCAGTATATATTCACATCGTTTCCACTCTACACATTTAGGGTTGAAAATGTTCTGCACAATAGTTATCCCTTACTTGTTTTTGATATTTTTTGACAGTGAGATAAAATCCAATTTTAGAAGTCGGCGCTTTAATTTAAATGAACACGACAGTGGTATTTTCTTTTTTTATTTAGGTCTCACCAAATAACTAGTGAACGATGTGCCAACACAAAATGGAAGGACAGCTTCCCCGAAATTAGTACGAAAGCAGTTAGATAATTTTTGTATTACATTTTCCGATACGATATTACAAAATTACCTCAAACTATGGTAGAACAATGATAAGCCCTAGCCTTTAAAAAAAGCTAAAGCAAATACATGGTGAGTCCGACTGCAGAGCCCGTATCAACAAACACCCTTTACACCATACAGACGAAGTATGAGATTAAGGAAAGCAACACAGATGTATGTAAAACCACTTATTTTCTATGCTGGAAAAACATAATCGAGTGAACGGCACAACAGACGAAATCGCAAAAAAGTTGTGGGATTTAACTTATTTAATTCCAAAGTTCTAACTTAGAACCCCACGAACATTAACAAGCCAATAATCGTTTAAGTGTGTGAACAAAACACGTAAGACTTAAAGAGGGTTCACAATCCTTTATTTTTCAGTATATTTAGAATCAGTTCCTACTTCGAACTTTACACAAAGCCTCCACTTGGGCTTGAACTTAAATGATAATAAATTTAAATTAAACTATATTAGCCTAACGAAGCTATCTGTAAGGTATAGCCTAAGCTATCAGAGATCTAATTAGTTGGCCCCTAAGTATTAATTGAATCGGCGAAGCCAAGCAAGGGCCTAAGGTATGGCCGAACGTAGTAACTAAGAGAGAAGTAGCCAAAAAGCAGACGCGCTCTATTCAGGGAATCCGACTGTCTCTCTGGAAGTCGGTGAAGTATCGATTTAAATAGTACTCTTTCTCATTTGCATTAACTGGGTTTCTGAAATTACATTTTGGCAGGAAATTGTAAGCTGAAATTAGAATAAGATAGAAAAGATACAAAACTTGAAATAACTGTTAATAAACTTAGGATAAACCTTACAAAGTAACAAATGATAGTTTTGCCATCATGTACGGTAGGAGCAAACACTAATCTGCTTTTATTTCTAGCTCGGAGCCCTCAGCATGTTTACCATGAGACTCTGTTGATGATACGTATGTCTAATCCAGATCGTAAGGCAACTAGGTAATGTATGATAAAGGAAATTTCTTGAAAATCACTCACTGCGCTTCTGTCTTTGACAGAGAGTGGAAAGAGAATGTTTTATCACGTATGGAAGAAAGCTCTCGTTATCCTAATTGCTAATCCAAAGAAAGATCTAAGGAATAGACTACAATTCTATCGCATTTACGAAGTATATTTTCAATCTAATTTTAAAAGTGGCACACTATTACTTATATGTGTCTATTATATGGAAGGAAAAAATAATTTTAGCTAATCAAAGCTGTTGCAGAAGAGCAGAGCAATATCGGATAATACTGTATATAATTTCTGAAGGAATACAAGATTCTACATTAAAATGGTTAAATGTAACAATTGATTTGAGTCTATTTTTAAAACAATCATCAAGAAATTTCTGCCAGAGCAAAAGAAAATAAATGCCCTTTTAAGTAGGTTTTTATATGACAAAAATGCTTAATTAATACGCAAAATATATGCGTATTAATAAGTAATTTCTTGTAAGTAACAATCATTCTTCTTTTTTGTCTTTACAGAATTACCAAACTGCGCCAAGAGGGTTTTGCTATTACATAAGGACATGAATAAAAACAAATGTTTATAATGTCCTCCACGAAGGCATCCCACTCTTTAGGTAGATAGTCATCGTATAGGTTCTCATAACCAACGAAATAAACAAATATACTATTTACAATTTTAGATTCTTATGTATAATACTATGGTATCACTTGGTTACAATGAATATTATGAGTACAGTTTCAAATAATGATGTAAATAATGAGGATTTCATATAATGATCAGTTTTAATAAAATTGGGGAAAAATTTCGAACCCGTTAGCCATTCAATAGTACTCTTGCCCCCACATTCCGCTTCGGTTTTCTAAAACAGACTTGCATCTTAACATATTATTTCTCTTTTCATTCACAAAAAAACGAGATTTATTTTCCTAAGGATTCTTTTAGTGTTCAAAAGAATCCTTGCGAAAATTGAACAGAAGACGACTTGGGCATTTATTTATTGCTAGACTGGTGACAAAATTTTAAATATAGGTTTCATCCTTACACCATTTTCAACCAGAGTGAGATATTAAATCTTGCGGTTTTTACGCGTCAAGGAATTAGATGTGTTTTAGGTGATAAATCTCGAGCTTTAGCAGCCCAGAGGGGTGCAATTAATGTCAGGCTCCTCAGCATTCATGGTGATGAATAAGTTATTTTACGGGAGTGTTCTCCATTTCTGTCATTTTTCATCACTTTATTGCATAGCTTAATTCTCCCAATTGTCACCTCGGAGGTGAGGGTATTGGGGTAAGGGATCTTCATATCGCGATTTTGGTTTCTTCTTTCATATTTTTGATATTTAAGAGAAAAAGCCAATATTGAATTATTTCAGTAATTATAAAAGCTAAAATAAATAGCGTAATTTTAATATATTGGACATTTTTACATATGAATGTAAATATGGATTACGACATAAATTTATTTCTGTAATTTTCAAGAAGTATCTTATTTTACAGTTATTACGGCAAACATATATAAATGGAAATAACATACTATAATAGAACCTTTTTAACCTGCAGTAATTTAACTGCAGTAATTTTTAACCTGTAGTGTTAGCCATTTCATACACCACGTTTTATCAGATGCTTACTATGGTAATTATTCATTGCAGTTAAAGTCAGAAAAATATATGTATAAAATGCTCATCAAAAAGCATATCTATACAACTTATTTTATGTGAATATTTTTAGAAGAGATTAGGATATTTAACTGATTTTTCACTTTTGTTCTTTAAAGTTTTATTTTAGTTTTATATTGTATCACAATACACATCACCTTTTGATCTTTTAAATTGAGTTAATTGTCATAAAAACTGTAGATTGCTTCTATCATATAATTTAAAACAGTAATTGGTTTGAAATATATTTTGTTGTTGTCGTCAATTTCACTTCTCTGACCTAATCAGAAGTAGTCTACGTATCTTATCATGGCAGGGAGTGTAAGATTTTATGATATATAGGTGGCAATATGACTTTGATGAGATTGGCATCAATTTTGAATACAGCGCCTCAGGAAAATGCTCCGATGACATCCTACTCTTCTTTGACCACCAAACCACTCGATATTACAAATAGTCAGACCTTCTCTGAGATTCGAATGCGGGTCTTCAATATGGTAATCAGAGTCGTTAACTACTATCTCATCTGCATGACCTGAACATTATTTTAAATTTATGCATTAGCTTCAAACTTTCGTTTTTATTTTCAGTTAATTCCTACCAAAGAAAATAAAGGGAATGATAAATACAAAACTATTTTTGAATTCGTTTTTATGTTACTATTAATTACTCTTAAAATACTGAAGTAGTGTTTTACGCATGAAGTTAGAATTATCAAGGTATACAGGTTTGATACTAACTGTAGCTAACTAAAACTAATTATAAACTGTTTTGGTAAATCAAGAATCAAGTTCGTATTCTCCCATCACTGGCTTCAATTAAATAATTTATAGAATGCATTAGAAATTCCTTTAAAAGATAGTTTAGTAAGAGATGAGAAGAATGAAATAATAATGCACTTCTTTCAAGTTAATTTACATAAGATTTACGAGCAATTGTCTAAAAATTACAATTGTCCAAAATATTACATTTTTAGACATATATATGAAAAGTACACATTTTTGTTCTCAAGAAAATTTTAAAGTTTTCAGTTGCAATGTCGACAAATCAGGAACCCGTTAATCTTGGCGATTCACTAAACGTAAATCTAGCTACAATAGATCTAAATATTATTCCATTTGAAGATTCTAAGGACAGTGACATAAGTTCTTGGTTAGTTTATTTTAACAAAGTCTGCCAAAATAAAGACGAAGATTGGAAACTTAAAAATATTTCTCGTTACATTAAGGGAAAAGCCCTCTGGCTCTATATTAAAAATTACCACGAGCTAAAAAATTACTCAGAATTTGAACAAATATTAAAAGAAAATTTTATCGATCCCACCTTAACTACTTTTGGCGACTTCGCTAGTTTAAAGTACAACGCCAGAGATGATATCACAAATTATTTTCGAAAGAAAATGGAAGTCGGTAAGCGGCTTAATTTGGATAAATCAATGATTTTAGAAGGTTTGACAGATGGTTTGCCAACGAACTTAAAGTCTTTGATGATTGTTCAAAGTCCCGCTGATCCGATAACTTGGCTAGAACAAGCCCACAAACTTCGACAAATTCATGAATTTAAAGATGAAAATTCACAAAATTATAACAGAGATAGGAATAGTCAACAATTCAGACCAGAAAAAAGTGAGGTGCTAACTAGATGATATAGCAGTCCCACTTAAAAAATTTCAACGTTTTACAGCTAATCGTTTTTGAGTTATGAGAGATACTACATACATACATATGTACATAAACACGAATCCATGTAAAGACGTTACAAAAAACATCCCTTTTGAATCAATTTTAAATCCATTTACAATCAGGTTTGTTGAAAAGTGAGCTTTATTCTTTTCGAAAGTGCAAACACCCTTCCCCCCCAAAACAAAATCGTCCAAATAACTTCGGGTACGGCCAAATTGGATAATACTGTTCAAATATGTTCTGTTCAAAATGTTTCGCGATTGCGATACTTTCTTTAAGTGCAAGAGAGTAAAAACAATACTTTTCCAAAAAGAATTTACGTTTAAAGGCAGACAAAGGACAATGAGTTAAATAGCAGCTAAAGTGTAATAATAATTAGAGATTAAATTTAAGACCACTTTAATAAAGCATTCAGATATACCATCAAAGAAGTTTAGAAGCGATTCAAGACTTTCAAAAGTACTCCTGCAGTTTAGAGCTCTCTTATATCTCAAAAGGGAGTGCAAGGTAATAGCACGTTTATTCCTTTTCACTATTAATTTTGAATCATTTCAAATCAAATTCAGTTCAAACAAAAATCAAATGCATAATTTAAATTGTTATTATGCCCGCTTACGTTTTTACAATGCTCACAGCGTTTATCTTAGTTTGCTGAAATGAAAAATCAATTAGTGTGTCCCGGAATATAAAATTTGCGTCATCACAACTGCAGTTTACCTGGAGATCTGCAATTCAAGCTGTATATAATGAACTTTAAAATAGATTTTTAGAATATACTTTAATACATCATTGACTAAGAGACGATTAAGCCAAAGAATGATTGCAAAAATTCTCCTTCATGAATTAAAATTTGTAAAAATAAATATTACATTTGTTCTATGAGCGATAAAGGGAAAATAAGTATAGCACGTCTGTTCAGATGCAAAACACTATTAAAAATTTATTTCCCAAAAAGTGCAAAACGTAACTTAATGAAATAATAATCTTGCATTATAACGCTGTATTTAAATGCTCTTTAAATTTTGAAACGGAGAAAGGGTAATAAAATTTGTTAAACATATATTTATGAAGAATGCCTGCTACATAAACGTATGCAAGTGAACAGGCATTTTGCGGTACGATGGCATACTTTTGTTGAGACAATGCATAAAACTTAAAGCGTGAGAACAGCCATAATTTAATTAAGCTGCATTGTATGATAAGTCCTAAAAATTTTCTAAGATACAAATATTCATCTCAAAAGTTTCATTTCTACATTTTTCAAAATTTTATTGCTATTCAAAGCCCCAAAAATACGCATTCGTGTTGTTCAAGTATTTCACACAGTGAAATACACTTTTCATGATAATATTATGTTAGAAAATACGTAAATAAAGAAAACAGTGATGAAAATGTTGCGAGGCGAAAATTAAGCATGTGAACATTAAGCAGAATATATATATTCTTTTTATAGTGGATAAAGAGGCGGTCAAAAAACTCAATAAAAATAAAACAATATGAAATAAGATTTTGCTCCAGATGTGCAGATAAATTACCTCTTATCATTCTTTCGTCAAGTTTAAACGATAATTATGACATTGTTATTGATGTTATATACTTAAAATCTCAGAAAAAACATGAATACAAAATATGCTTTATAAGCTACAAGAATCAATATTAATCTTGGATATCGAATGTCAATATTACTCTTGGAGAGTCAATATTAATACAATCCACAGCATATATATTTTTGCAAATACGTAATTGTAATTATTTAATAAGTTTTTCAACTGGTCATTTTGACAAAATTTTTCACATTCGTTATTTCAACACTTAAGACAGTCCTTTTCATTTTCAGTATTTTCTCATAAATATAAAACATCGCTCTTGAAAGGATTGTTTAATTCACAACTTTACTTACCCACTTAAGAGGATATACCTCATAATCAGTAAAATTCATTTGCAATTTAAACAAAGAAACACAAGATGACGGCAAAATAAATAATTTAAATGAAAATTTAAAATATAAAATATCACATTATTTCTCACTCTCCCAATTTTATATGCCAATTTAATTAACTTAGAGACAAAATAACGTCCAGGTAAAGTCAATAGTTTTCGATTAGCCTAGAACATACTTATTAGCAATGCCTACGTTTAAGCGCTTGACATTATTATTATCAGTAAGTTAGAGGAATTATTACATAAGACTTTTCAGTTGCCATATACGGAGCCAATGCCTGAAATTAAAACCATTTTATAAAAAGTTTTAAAAGATGAGGCAAGCATTGAAAAATCTTAGATCATCATTTGGTCACGAGCACAAAATATTTTATTATTTTTTATATCAACCAAATAATATGCTGTCTGGTGCTGAATGAGTTACTTAAAATGGAGGGAATGTGAACCACATTATTTTCTTCTCTGAGAGTAGTTCTACTACACATTTTTGTTTTCGTATGAGGCAAAACTAAAACATTTCAAGGAAATTCATGTAAATAAAGGTAAACTGGTATTGTAACATTTGGTGCTCTCCTGCACACTTACTCGTAATGGAGAATTAAAATTTTATTTAATACTTCATTCACAATTTCCTTTTCTGGAAAATTACAAATTCAAATTTGAGTTTCAAATTTGACAGTTCCGTACAAGGGATTTTTGTGAGCTTTTCAAAGTATATCTGCAACGAAATCTTTTGCAATTTCTAGTTTTGATTCACTGAATTTTATGACCTAGTAAGTTAAAGAAATGTCATTCCAAAAATATTTTTCGACCGCTAACTTGAGTTCTTTTCCAAGCTGAAATTAGACAAGTCATCAGCAGTATCAATTATCAGCTGTATTATTTTTTTATTCTTATGATACCTGTCAATCTGTTCTATTTAAGGAATAATGGCATTACGTATAAGCAACAAAGGGAGGTAAAAGTGATTATTCTAAATCATCCTTTTGTCTTTCATAAGAAATAGGATGAAAGGTTTAATTTTTATCATATTTAAACTTTACTATTTATCGTATTGCTAAGAATCATTGTAAACTAGCTGTAATGGATATATGCATTTTTAATACATAATTTTACCAGCTTTTCGTTTGCTGCTATATTCTGGGTAGGCAGCTTAACGAAAATAAGCAGTAATGCTTGGTAATCTCAAGTTTTATCTTGTCGTTCTGCTACATGTGCACTTTTCCTATAGCTTGCATGTTGGCACAAGTACTTTTCACAGTAAAAATATGAAGTTTTATGAGGAACTAATTTGCAATAATATATAGCCCACATGAGAAAAATCTTGGTATAGTTCATAACATAAAAGTGCAAAATTATATAACCATTTATGAAAAATTAGATATAATTATATTGTTGACTTTAATAATATTTTATGTTTAGCAAAAGTCACGATCAATGTTCCTCAGTCATCTGCCTTTTAAAAATGGAACTTGTTAGTTTTGTACTTTCATCAGCTTCTTCTGTTCAGGAGATATTTGATAATATAGGAACTAAGTGAATTTGATTAGTTATATTACTTATTTACCAATTGATTAAATTAATGTTTCTTTATTTTTTACATTACCTTCAAATAAATCATTTCAACAAATTTTGATATAAGAATGATATGGTCACGTCTAGATAAATTAGTAAAGTAGAATTCATTCAAGTACATGTATATGGCATCAGTTTTATTTGTAATGTATTTAAACTGTTGTAGATTTGTTTTTAAAGTATTTTTAAAAATGAAATGTTCCTTTTGAAAATTTAGAACAGTAAAGAAAAATCCTTTTTAAACCATTTTCTTAATTTTACATTATGTCCAAATTCAGAAAGATGCTAAAAAAATTAACTACACTGCAGTGAATTTGTGCACGTATACTTTATATGTACGTGGGTTTGTATAAGAAGGATGATATTGTGACATATATAAGCATACATGTAGATATAAAATATAAAAATTAAGGCAAATATAAAAATATACAGATACTTGAAAGCAACCATGTTGTAGCTTTTGGTTAATTAATAGCTCTGCGCTATATGTATTTAAGTTGTATTCTTTAACCCATTTTTTTTACAATCTTCAACAAAATTTATACTTGGTCGTATCATGAACACACCGTGAAATTTCTAATTACCAGAACAGTAACAATGTTGACATTTCTTAAAGACAAATGTCAGATTTTAACCCTGCAATTAGTATACACTTCACATATAGTACCTTTACAAATATTTAAAAGCGGTAAATCAAACATATACCATATTAATCTTCATTTAAAATACCGCCATCGTAATAATTGCTCCTGATTCTCTTCAGACCATACGCAGTGAGTGACGTCCGTTTAACATTATCAACTCAATGGAAGGAAGTTAGAACAGACTTCCTTGGAATAGACCTATTCTAGCCTCCTTGACTCAATACGCTGTCTGGCATTAAGCGTTCTAGGAAATGTAAAATGAATTTACTTTTAATTTTGTTTCAATTTAATATTTGCACGATTTGGTTTATCTGATAATTTTAAAATTCAATCGTTTGTTTATAAATTATAATTTTAATTTTCCATAAAAATGTGTTTTTAAGTCAACTTTTTTCTGTTAATTGATACTTGAGTTGCTGCTCGTTTTTCAGAAAAATATTGTTAACTAATTCATTGGCTTTTATTGTATTAATATTAGTTTTACATATATGCATATATATAGAGAGAGATACTGGCATTTAATGAAATTATATATATATATATATCTCTGTTAGTTTTATTTTTTTATTGCAATATTATTACAAAGTGCAGTTACTCGGTTATTTTTTAATGCTATTTTGTCCGCGATTACACAATTCGTTTCAAATGATGGAAAGACTAACATTTCCCCAGATACATTTGTTCCCAATGATAATCCAAGCGATTAATCTAACTATAAATATTATTTAATCATAAATTTTACTCTTTAAATATGAAACATCAGCTCGTTTTTCACTTTTAAATTGATAAATTAACAACAAAACAAATTTCATTTTACCGATTTGTAATTAATTGAGAACGATACCACAGCACCTAAAATACTTTTTCGTTTTATATAAGTAGTCTTGAAGCAAAACGACTAATATGTTAACACTTAATAGGAAGCTTAAATAATATAACTCGGTGAAGAGTATTTGAAGTTTTTGCTGCAAAGTATTAAATATGCAATAAGCATTTTTAGGAATTATACATTGTTTTTAAGTGTGGATGTCGTTAAAAAGATTTTCAATTCCATAAATTGGCAAATATAATCAGCTAGCTAAACGAGCAGTCTTAGCATATATACAAATAGCTAAATTGCCGAAATTGACTAAACATAAATGCGCTTTTGATAAATGCGTTAAAAACTTTTGCGTGCATCAAAAAGCTTAAAACACCCGAAACACCGAAAAATGCAAAAATAAAAGTTAAAAGACATGAATGCAAATTTTAATCATAAAGCTGTCATTACTATCCACCTGTCAGTTTCCTTTGTGTTAATTAACCATCTATTTTATATTTTGGATCTTTACTGTCATTTCTCCCTTTCCGTTTTCTCGCCAAAATGCAAATTAGTTCGCGAGTGATGTAAAAGTTTTTAGACTCTAAGACAGAGCGTGTTCTGCCCCTAGATCCCACGTTACTAGGTTGGTTGATCAGATACAGATTGTAGTCTTCGGCCTTGCATTATAACTGCCGATATTGAATCTCCACGCCAGTTAGTTAATTCAGCCAACTTCACGTTAAGTTGAATTTTGAAGCCGTTGAGTACCAGCTTATTTAATTCAAATTTTACATTTGACTGACTAGTACTATAAGTTGCATCGCCACAAGTGTTTGGCTGATTTGTAAGCACCAGGTGTGCTTTCTGTACTTCTTAGTTTTAAATAAAAGGGTCGTTTACCTCGTTTTCAAGTTTCAGTTGTTATCTTAGACTTACGATAATTCGCTTCAAATCTATCAAGGGCTTGGATACTGTAAAACATGCCACAATTTATACATCTAATTAATAAAATGAAATTCATTGTAATAAGGGTTTTATTTCATTTAGAGGTACCCCCATTAAACAAGAAGTTTAATTTAATTAGATTAAAACTTACATTTTAAAACTAATTTCTATCCATAAAGAATATCCGAATCTATGCAACGTCCCAGATTTTTCTTTTCATATCTCATTTTATCCATATTCTCTTCCAGATGAACCAACAATATTCGGTTTTGTCGTTTAGTCAGATGTTAATCAGATGAAAATCAGATGTTAGGGCCAAACAACATTAAGCGATATTGCAGGATATTTTAATAATACTCATTTAGGAGTAACATTTTATTACTTTCACAATGATTTCATAAACTAAAATAAAAATGAAAACTCTTACTTTCGCTATTTCCAAAATGAGTTTGATTTATAAGATATACCTTTACAGTAGAATATTAAGACTCGATGACTCGATACTGTGCATAGAATTGTAAGATTAATGACAACAAGTAATTGTTGTCTAGACCTCGCTTTCTGAGGCATCTATAGGTAGAATGCCAAGAAGTGTTTCGTTGTGTTTTGGATGGGTAACATAAATAACCCGCCGTTGAGCCCCTTTCGTGAAAACATCCGCAACAGAAAGATAGTCATAGGAAGCGTAACACAACTTAATTAACTAATCAACAAACGCAGTCAATTCATTAACTTTGCACACTGCGGATTTTCTTTGGTGAAGAAGTTTCTTAACCATGAAGAACTATCTTAACTTAAATACTTTAAAATGTCTTTTTCTGCAACCAAAGCCCCTCTATCTAGAAAATTATATTTTAGAACACTAACTTTTACATATATTAAATTAAATAAATTACACCGAGAGTCATTATTTTTCTTCCTTCATAGTATAGTAGACATATCGTAAGGGAAACTGCGGTTAGGTATTTTAATTAGAACTCAGCTTAAACAGGCTCAACTTACAGAGGACATAAACAGCGTTCAGCTGCTAGACGGAACTAGATGCACTAACAGCATGAAACCAAGCGTGAAGGAGCTGAGAGATACCAGTGCGAAACTCTAAACTAAACACATCTGCATCTAAATTATGCAAACCTTTCCAAATGAGAGCAGATTTAGAGACATAATATACTTTATAATTGCTCGGAAAGCTACCTGATGTATACTCTCACCAAGTTCATGTTATTAAGTCAAAATTTCCTATTTTAATTGTTTCAGTTCTAGTTGTCTCTTTCAGCTTCTGTAGGTAAATATTCGTGAGAAACACTGTAAAATATTAGTTTCTAACACCGCTTCCTCATCAGCATTACCCATGAAGGTAAGAATAATTTATACTATAACAGATTGGACAGGCGTTATTAAAATACTGATGAGTTAAGCAACTTGATAATCGTAACAGAATGAATAATGGTTATTTATATTATAACTGTCTGGGATGTTATTTCAAGGCACATGTTAAAATTATATCTTATTACCACTTGTAAAGGTCATAAGGTTATAGAAATGTGAAATAATATAATGTGAAAGTCTAGGATACAAGTTTAAAACTACTTTTAGTTTAATAGGCTCTCTTACAGAGTATCTTCTCATATCGGACAAAACACTTTCAATTCAGTATTATTTGGCACTTTTTCTTTCCTTCGTGAAATATTTCAAGCGCATGGAGAGGCAGAATTGCTTGCTCCACAAATATCATATTAATATTTAATTTTAATTAATTAAAAGAGTACATTTACTAAAACAAGAGAATAATTATAGATTTTAATTGAATGGCTTATAAAACATTTAGTTTTTCTGCGTTCCTGGCTCATCAACTGCTGAACGGCAAAGCTGCAAAACACTGGTTGTTTGGTCTAGGGTTCAGTTGGGTTTAAATCCCGTGGAAAAGGCTGGCGGCATGGAATGTTTTCGTAGTTTCTCCCACGTGTAATGCGTATACGAGCCAATTTCGGTTATAAAGTCCTCAATGAAGGCATATCTCCTCTAAAGCAGATAGATCTCGTTCGCTGTGGCATAAGAAAAATGAGCCAAACGGAACTTTTCGGAGTTCCTCAACGTTCGCCGTCTTAGTTAAAAGGAATAAAAATATTATCTTAAAAGTGGTAATCAATGTAAAATAATTTCAAACGGTAACTGCAATTATAAGAAATTATTGAATTCTTCTGCCCCTGTTCGCATGTTGTAAGGAGCTGAAACGCCTAGCTAGCAAATGGAAAATCCATGAATTGAGTCCTTTCAAATATTTGTTTCAAAGATTGTAGAGTCATTTATTTTTCGTAGCAGTGCACATGAAGAATGAACCGAGCCCTCAGAGGGATACGGACTCGGGACCTGCGAATGCTGGCCGAATTTTTTTTTCAAACTGCACCACGAATGCACCACGCGTAAAAATATGGATAAAACACCTTATTCTGTGACATATGAAATTGATACAGGATAGAATCCAATATGTAGCTGAAAGCCTTACAGTTATAATGCAACTGAAGAAGCAATTATCGAAGAATATATTAACATGTTAGAAAAAAGATCATAATACCGGTATCGAATGTCTCTGCAGGTCCCTTAGTTTTATGAAAGAAAGACAACGATTATCCTGCAACGCATTTTAGGGTGAGGAGTTTCATAGTCGATGAATGGAATTACAAATTATGTTGGTGAAGAAATATTAAGTACCATATTTTAGCATGGAGTGTCATTAGGTTTACAATTCAGCAACCAAGAAAAATGTAAAAAGCCCTCTCCAGAATTTGAACGTCAGACCTCCTGACTGCTAGCCGAACGAGTTTCCAAACAAAGTTTCCAACACTACAAAGGTACACTGTTAGAGAGGAGGAAATACGCTACATTTTCTTCCACTTAAAGAGCAATCCATTCACCATTAAAGACAAAAGGCCACATTCACCAACCCTGGTGATAACGAATTAAATTTCACCACATTAAAGTTCGAGTGCTAGTGTAGAGATCTAGAATTTTTGGAGGAGCTGTTATGTAATGTTTGTTACGTAATACATACTTATCTTAATTCAGTATAAGTAACTGAAGTATTCTATCTTAATTGTAATGCTTATCATAATTCTGTTATCAGACTTAGAAGTTATTAATTTGATTTTATTTAGTTGATCTTAAATTTTGCCTTGTTGAAAAGTAATTGTTGTCAATTTAATTTTGGCAATTTTAACTCTGAATTTAAGTTGCTTGTGTTAATTTTTTTCTTTATCCTACGGTTGTTTGGTTAATTATTTAATTTTGTTCTTTAACTCTTAATCTTAATTTGGTTAATGTAATGTTTGGTTATCGTTTAATCTTAACTTGTTTTGTTTAATGTTTAATTTCTGGTTAGGTTGACTGTTAAGGTCATTTTCACTTAAAATTTTAAAGTTCTTTATTTTCCACAAGTTGGTGTATAAAGTTTAATAAGTTTTGTTAACGTTCCCCTCTTTCTGGTAAAGTTTGAATCCATATTTTCTGACTCTGGTGGTAAAGTCGTTTATGGTGTTGTAGAAACATTGTTTAGAAACATAAATTTTGCTACGTAATTATTATATTTCAATTGTAGAAACTTTCCTCTGTGTTTAATTTAATTTAGTGATTAAAAACAAGTTTTTTTAATTCATTTTCACAAAATTTTTATATTGTGTTGGGAATCAGGATTTATTGCTTTGTTTTCGAAATTTCCTTGGAGAAAAAATTCTCAGAATGCTTATCTCTGCCAGACAGTGGTCTGGAAAATTTCCTTCACCAAGTGCAAATCTGAAGCCTGCTTCAAAAGTTTTTTTTTGCATGCAGCGACATCACGCCGGGGTTTTGGCTCTGGGTAATTTGGAGTCCATTAGGCTTCCACCATGCTAAACTAACACCCTGTATAAGGGT
The DNA here is from genome assembly GCA_000611955.2 of Stegodyphus mimosarum. NCBI lineage: Eukaryota > Metazoa > Arthropoda > Arachnida > Araneae > Eresidae > Stegodyphus > Stegodyphus mimosarum. The sequence goes on from KK119783.1 coordinate 610,856, forward strand.
AGCTGCTGGAATGTTAGGTGAGTGACCTTTGTGGGTCGATTGTAACTCTTGCAGAAATAGGGATTATCCGCCAACATCCGGCTTACCACCCCATGCCTTCACCTTCCTGCCTTGGATTCTCCTCGTAGGGTTGCCTTGCTACTGGCGGCTTTTGGATCTTCAATTTTCGCCAAGCCCGGGGCTGGCGAGAAGAAGAAAAGGAGCCTGCAGCGGTCTTCGAGGAGGGGAATCGGAAGTTTTTCGCCATACAAGAAGCAGTTACTCCGTGAAATTACTCGAGAGTCCTATGTCTACGGCAACAGTGGAAAAGATGGCTGAAGAGTGAGCGAAGAGGAAACCAACGAGGGTCGGAAACGCATGGAGGACCGAGTCCAGATAGAAAGAGCGGAAGGCTCAGTTCTTACTTGCCAGTAATTACTTACTTGTATTCTATTCTTTTCTGTTTATAGATATCCGTGGAAAAATAGGATGTCACTACTCACCATTTTTATTGTCATCAATGTAATGAACGCTGTTTGTGTCAAGAAATTTGATTCTTGCGGCCCTCCCTCTTTGTATTCAGAGGTATGTTTCTACATGTTTTTCTCACACCGATAATCTACACGTGTAACCACCACCACTTTGTATCAAAAATATTGTAGCTAGTTTTGTCAACTTCTAATAAATGTAAATTTTAAATTTACTTAAACTTGTTTGTTTTCTCTCATAATTTTAGACACTGGACCCAGTAAATTAAATTGAAACTTGAACGGGTTTTTGCTCATGTAGAACACAACGCCCTTTAGTAAATATATTTTCACTGGCTATATTATTGTTATGGTATTTACAACTATATTTATTGATACTCATTTAACTTACTGATATGTTGTTTTCAAGGTTTGACACACAATTTCTTCCTTTGCAGTATTTTAGTATTGATATGATTTAAATAAAGATTACACGATCATGGCACTCAAGAGTAATGAATCAATGTTGTTAAACGTTAAAAATACCATAACAGAGGAAATATGAAACAGCAAGGGAGCTCTCCCCAGGATTTGAACTCTGGACCTTCTAATTACCTATCAGATAGGCTACCAACTATACCAGTAAAATATGTCACAACGCATTGTTGATTTCCATCATTCTTAGTCTGAAATGTCTAAGGGGATTTACAACGATGGCCGAACTAAAATGTATAGGGGGAATAATTGCTAATTCCTTTTCATTTATATTTGGACGAACGGGTTTCGTACTTCTGCCCAGTTGTTCTTTAAGTTGGATAGAATTAAAGAATTATCATCCCCCTTGCTTGATTTCGTGTGTAAGTGATAATAAGTATTTTCATCTAAGAATTGGAAGAAAGAAATTATTAGAATTTCGATGAAGTCATAATTGATTTTCAGTATTTTCTTCAGCAATATGGTTCATGGTTTCTGCGCAATTAAACTACGTACTATGCAGACTGCAGTTGCTGGTCCTCATGTAAAGAAGTGATGCCAAATGGCCACTGATAATTAATTTATGATAAGTAATGCAGACATCTCGCCTCAAATAAAGGTATCGTGTCGAACTTGTTTCAAATGGAAGTCGTCATCGATTTGTATACTCCTCAATTTGAAAAGCTGACTACTAAGTTTTTTTCTCGTAAGTAAAAAATTATTGTATTCGAGTTTTAGGTGAACACCATCTTTGTTAGAATTTAAGAAAAAATTAATTTTTATTAACAGTTAAAACACGAAATAATTTCCGTGATCAGAATGAATAGTCTAGTGACTCAGCTATAAATATTTGCATAATTAATTAATTCTTCCTGACAGAAGCAATTTGTTTTAGCTATTAAGCAAATTTAAATCGAATTTAGTTTGTTCTCGCGCACTTTTTGTACTTTACTTTGAAGGCAAAACTCGCTGCGTTTTGTATTCAACAGAAAAATTACTTATATCTATACAGAAAAAGGTATAGCAAAATATTTGGCCATTTTGTTTTACTGTCTCCAATAAACATTTGTTCAAAGAAATGTTCTCTGCGCAGTTCCAAAGATGTAATTTTCAAAGATCTCATTATTATACAATTAATTGTTTGAGTTAAAATATTTGAAAGTGAGATAACTCATAGATTCGGTGAAGAATGATATAACAATATTCAGGTATACTGAATTAATTCCGAAACTTGTTAACATTTTAAACATACGTTTTATTAATTGTATGCTTTTTACTTTCCATTGAATAGCAGAAATTTCAAGCATTTTTTTTTAAGATGATAATCTTTTCTAGAATTTTCTATTAAATGCCTTTAACAACCTTTAATAAACTTTTAAGGTCCAATAAAATATTTAATTATTGTATCTAGAGATTATTAAAATAAACGCTGTACATATAGCATGTATTACTTATTTAAATATAAGTACTGAAAATTGTGTTTGCTTATGAAACTTAAAATTCAATTAGAAAAATTTCGATAACCTTTAGAATAAAAAATCTCATTGTGGTCCAAACTTTGCTTAAAAAGATGTGGTAAGTTTATGAAATACCCAAATAATTTTGAACTTCGTTCTTTATGTAGGTATTTATAAACTGATATCATTAATTAGACTTGACTTACTACTTAATCATATTTTTCCAAAAAATTTCATCCTAATGAAGATGCATTCAAATTACAAATTCTGGTGATGATGATTCATGAATGAAGACTTATTAAGATGAAATGAAATGTACGAATGAACGAAGATTTATTAGTATGAAAATCTATTCCAATGAAAAATGAGAAAAAATATCTGTTTCCCCTTGCTTTAGTTTTTATTGTTTCCGTTTAGCCACAGATTCACGTTTGTTACCCATACGAATTATTCAAGACGCTGGTAGCAGTGTTAGGAAAAGAGCTCTGTGTTCAAACCAACATTGCTCGACCTCTTAGTCACTGACATCTCAAATTCAAACAATGCAATAATTATTGGCTTTGTCTTTGGAAATTTAAAAATAATATCAGAACTTCAAAATCCTTTTATATGTACTGTAATACTGATGCTGAAGTGAAATAAGCTTAAAGCAAACTCGCCTGATTATTTTTTAAAGGTATATAGTAAATCAGCAATATAATGTAGATAATATGATGAATGATCAGACATTTCCCAGTGCCACAAAGTATTTTAGAAAGCAGGTCAAATTGATCATCACTTAGGGGAAAGACTTTGCATTTTAGGGGTTAGATTTTGCTATCTGAAAAAAAAAAGAGTAGAGTATTCTGTTGACCGACTCGCACAGGATCAAGGCTTTTGTCCGTTATTAGACCGTGTCTATAATTGGGAACCTTTTCGTCTCATACTTTCAGGGTACAGAGAGTCAAGCTTAGACATAAGTTTAGTATGATAAAAAGCACTCGGGTTACCTGCCTAAGAGAAAAGAATTCTTCATGGAGATTTTTTAATGGGAACTGACTCATATTCGCTTTATGCATGAGAAAAGCCATGGAATTACACCCAATATTTGAACCTAGGTCAAACTACCAATATCTGGCGATTTAATCCACTGGGATACTGGATAAGCTCCAATATTATGAACAGCTCGTTAATGAGGAGTGTCCGCTAAAAACGAAGATTCGACTGTACGTTTAGAATATATTACAGAACATAATTTTGACAAGTTTTTAAAAATTCCTGTGGATATAGCACATAATGGATCGGCTTTCATGTAAGCAACCAGAAATTCTATACTAATACCAGGAGAGAGTATTAGTAAGTACGCATATAGAAAGCTAAATGGGAATGAAGTTGTTTCTTCCAAATATCTGCACTTTTGTGAATTTCAATCACGAAGAGAATATATAAGTTCTACTTGTATATGATATCATATGGATGCATTATGTATTAATAAATATTTAACCGGCACTGCGCATGTAGTCATGCTTTGAAAACACTTAACGCTTTTAAAACATAGTGTATTATGTAAAGCATTAATATCTTTTCATATCCAATGAGTTGAAAGAACTATGGCCTCCTAGGATTTTCAGCCATTCATCCATTAATCATTCATAAATGATACTTTTGTTACTTTTAATATATCACTCAAATATCTTTCCTTTATTCTGATAAATTATTGGTGGAATCAAAATATACCCACTTTCGTTTCATAGCCCATTTAATGGCTCCCTCGTTTCTCTGTGTCAACAACGAAGAGTTAAATTTCCCAAGACATTTGTTTACCTACATTTTTGCTTTTATATTCTTTGATTTGTTTGATAAGTTTGCTAAGAATTCAAATCAGCCTATTTGTCTGCTGTTGGCAAAACAACTTGCCATAACACAAACCCCAGGTTCTTAATAAATGATTTGAAGAGGTAAGGAATGAGAGTAAAACGGTGACAAAAAGATGGCTTTGTACGAGGAAAAGAGGCAAATGTTCAACTCAGAATACGTCACCTTTCCTTTCTTTAACTCTATGACTCTTTTTGGGTTCTTCTACTTTGATGCCTGTATTTTTGATTGTATAAAGAAGAAAGACATTATACCTATATTATCTTATATGATATAAACTGTACATTTATCATACAGTTTTCATTTTTTGTTATAAGTTGTCGTCGGTTTCATGTGCTTTCTGGAAATATTTGAAGAGATATTTCGGGAAACTGAGACCATTTGAAATAATTTGAGGTTGATGGTTTTTCAATAAAGAAATAACTTAAATGTATATTATTGGTAGCAACAATTGAGTCGAACAGTCTAGTTTTAGCGCAATTTATAACTATTTCATATTTTCTGAGCTAAATATTTTGTGATAGTGTATTCTGAAAACAGATTAATAAAAATACACCATCTAAGAGTTGTTTTATCATAGCATTAATTAAATAAGACAATGCGGAAACATGAATTTAAAGAACTATGAAATAAAACGCAGCTTGTTAACACACACACACACACAAAAAAAAAAAAAAAACACTGACTGACGTCCTCAATGACCTAAACCTAGCGGAAATCAAATCAACGTAAACCTTCAGCTAGACAAGCTGCAGAAATTAGTAGAAGAAATAAAATGCTTTTAGTTACAGACGGAACTAGTAAAGAAAGAGAGTGTAGTACTTACCCGAGCACTTTTATGATGCTATAAAACGAAGCATAAAAAGATAAAACTAAGAGCTTCAGAGATTAACTCCTGTTAATCTTGAAATTTAATACTAAAGCCCCTTTAACGGCTTATGGAGCGAAAACAGGTAATTTTATTATGTCACTGATCTGTATTAATTGAAACATAAAAAGATTGAAATCGGGATTAATCTGTAAACTAAAACCCGGCCAAAGCTCTAAGATTTTGAAGAGTTATAGGAAAAGTTTCGGTGTTGCCATTTAACGAGACACGTGTAAGATAATATTTTTTCTTCCAGTCAAAGTGTTGCAGAGACTTTCTAACATTAGATTTATAGTAAGCTAGGGGGACATGGATAAATTTAGTTTTCAAGTGAACAAGCAGAGATGGTAGCAGTAGGTGAGAGTACGTATCGGTGTAAAAAATTATAATTTCTTGTTTTGCCTTATAAGGTATTTCTGTCGCCTTCGTGGAGTAGTGGTCAGCACGCTTGGCGCGTATTCAATAGGTCCGTGGTTCGATTTCCGGCGAGGCCAATACTCATTTTTCACGTTTCCTGCTTCGAAAACATCCTAATGTCTCTGCAACCTTATTTCATAAATGCGAAAAACAGGTCTGTTTTGCTGATTACCATGGATAATTAGCGGTATGTAGGTGTAAATATGTAGGTGTTATAAAAATATAAAAAATGAATCATTTTACTTCTTTATATTATTGCATACACACATATATAAAAATAAATGAACTTGCAAATTGATTTTAAGTGGCTTTAATATTTTTACATTTACCTTCTGATTTATTTCTTGAATTTATTTTGTTAATCACCTACGTACAATTCAGAAACCTATATCGGTTGAAAACTTTTCAATTACTCCTCGGAGAAGACCAAAGAATTTTCAGCTATTTTTTATAAAATTATGTTTTTTATTATGCTGTTTTATTTTTGTTTAAGTCTTGGTTTATATTCTTGAGTTTTTGCCACCATTACTGATTTAATTATTGTGTCTTGATTAGAAGACTATATGTATATTATATTTAAATATACACAATCACACACACCGACATATATATATTCTTCTATATATGTTAATAATTAGTTTTAATAGATAGTAATTATTTTACAGTTACTCTAATCATCTCATCATATGCTCCAGAAAAACAGAACATATACTTACCTACGTTTAATAATTTAAACGATGAATGGGAAGAGAAATACTTTTTCATTAATTTTAAGAACAAATATATTTGCGTGATTTATGATTCAACAGTATCTGTTCGAAAAAAAGCGACATCGAACGGCATTTTATAACAGTTCATAAAAAATATGATACTAACAACAGTCTGAGAAAATATAAAATGGAAGAATTAGAAAGCACACTCTTTGCCTGACAATCAATGATCATCAGATCCGGAAATAAAATGGAGCTTGCTTACGAATTCATCATTTACGTTTGCACACATATCAGCAATTCAGAGAAAACACTTTAAGGATATCAACATAAAGCGACAATGCTTGTTACATGGGATATTTTATATCAAGTACCTAAAAATAAGAAAGAATGTATGTCAGCTATCGAAGGTATCCAATTATCCACAAATATTATCACTCGTAGAAGCTATGTCTAAAAAGATCAGAAGACAGGTAAAATATAGTTTACAAATATGTGTTTTCATAAGTTTACAATTTGATGGATCAATAGATATATATAGCTCAAAAATATATAAATAATATAGCTCAATAATATAGCTCAAAAAATTTTATAAAGATGGCCTTTCACGATTACTCAGTGAAAGAGGATATACTGTCAGTTTTGCCATTAAAAGGCAATTCACGCGAAATGGGCATGTTATTAAAAATCCTATCATTGAAATTAATTTTCTGCTTCAGAAGCTTGAAGGATACAAAATAAATGAGATTTAGACTTTTGTATGCAGTAATACAAGTTTTACATGTTAACATTTCTATTAGATTCCGAATTCTTCAATCTTTAGGTTGCACATCTGCTGCCACAAAAAACAAAGCAAAAATTAACATACATGCGTAATAATAAACACTCTGGCGCGAGGATATTGCCCCCTCTAGAGAATGATAAAGAAAGACAAAATATTTTGAAAATTAACACTATCCTAAATTTTAACTGCTAGTGTACTATCGTCAGCGGACATTATGGTCAAAAGTTTTATGTTATCAACAGGTGATGAAAGTTGTTCGAAATATTGTAAATTCCATTCTTACAGACCAATTCAGGTCAGATTGTTCAAACTTGATGCTGAGAATCTAACTTTAATGTTGCTTTCTGAAATTAGATGGTTTTAGTAAGGGAAAAGTCCTGTTCCGTGGCGGAAAAAGGATGGTACCGTGAATCGGTTGGTTCGAGACGTAATCTAGTGGGTAAAATCTGTAAATAATCGCTCAGAAGATTTAACCTCATCTCTTAACTATATATCATTTCTCTTCAATAATACTGGAATTCAGGAAATCTTGTAGGTTCTTAATTGCGTTATGATTTAAAAAAAGAAACAACCCCTGAGAACATGAATAAAAAATAATACATGAATTTAAGCAAACACTTCTTGATTTTAAAACTACGTTAAGAGTTTTATTTAGAACTAGATATATATGGAATAATAAGCGATACATTATTGACTACTCTCCCGGGAGGTAAGAAATTTCAAGGAAAAAAAACATAAATTAACTCACATCAAATACAATTAATTTGTACTACTAATGTACTATTATTCAATCAATTAAATTAACCGGTAAAACAGGTATGATATATTCCCTATTGTACTATGATACACTTAAATTATACTTCGTTTTTGAATAACCTAAGGACTCAATTATTCCGGTTAGGTTAACCAACCAACGGGCTGAATCCTGAGGTAACAGGAAGAAATCTGTTAATATATAAAGCAGAAAACAAATACAGTTAAGAAACTATTGCACTAACTCTGCTTAAATACGACTAATAACACCTCTCCCTTCTATTTCCACACAAAAAAATTTGTACACATTAATTTAGTTTCAAACCAAAAGAAATAAAATTTTTACTTAACTTATGACATTTCTCATTAACTAGTGATGCAAACAGAGAATCAGAGATTAATTTTGGTTTTTGTGTAAGAACTTCAAAACTTTAAGTACGCTGTTGCCTTTGAATTTTTTAAATTGCTCAATATATTTCCCTTTCAATTAAGCTAGTAATCTAGTACCAAGTTATTTGCTTAAACCTACGTTGAGATATCCAACACTTTAGCTAAGTAAGCTTAAATTTCTGAACTTACAAGGAGATCCTAAGTAACTTATTTAATTAAAAACCAACATTATAACTTATCTGGACAGTCCTTGGGTTCCAGGGACGGCTGCCAATTCACTTCCAATAGGCATACCATAGAAATCAGGAAACTTACTGCCGAAGACAGAGAGAGGAGCACTTAAACCCAAGTTCTGATATCACTAACCTGAAGAACCGACAAGCCGACGAACGGAACCGGAGCCAACGATGACGGAGCCGAAGGGCTTAGCGAAGGGCTTCGTGATTAGCAGGCTATCTCGGGAATCGTCGAATTCTATGCAGCTATTCATGCGTAATTCCACCCTTCCTGGAGCAATTGAAGCTAGGTGAAGAAGTCAGAAGAAATCGGAGCCCGCACAACGGCATCTGATTTGGTAGCAAGGTTGGAGGGCACGATCGGCTGGAACGGGTGATATATAACACTGGTAGAAACTATCCTACAAACTCATTATGAGCATTACATAGCTTATGCGGGTGATGCTTCCGGAAGCCCCAAACTGGACGCCGCTCTTTAAATTAACTTTAAAACAGGTTGAGTCAGACAGTGTCTGGTAAAGCTGCAAGTCGTAATAGCAGGTACATCTTAAAAATCCCGAGGGAGAATCTAAGTGATGAATTTCATAATTACGGAAATAGTCGAGTAGACCTCTACTCGTAGCAGTTACCAAACGATAAACAGTGTAGCTAAGAGGCATGGGTGTGCTCCAAGCACTGCACTCCATTTTTAATCCATACCGACACCGCATTCCTATGAAATTCCCAAAATCGGGGAGAATCACTTTTTCTTAACGTCAGGAATAAAAGGGTACAAAAAATGTCACTCTTTTTTCCCTCAGTAGTTCAAAAGGATTCACACGTTAATCCTTTATCCGTCAAGTTGATCCCAAAAACTACGCAGTTTACCGCACTGAAAGGCAGAAAATCGGAGACACCTTGACAAGGACGCTTCAAAAAACTGAGGATTTTTAACCACCCAGAAAATTTAACCAGAATTGAAAAATCTAAATAATTAAATGGGCGTAACTCCTAATCTAATTAACGTAAATTAACAAAACTAGGCTCATATGAAAGGCAAAACTTTTCTGCTTAATTTGGATAAATTTCAAATACAAGCAACAATGTTTAGTATTTTTAAACAGCAGTATTACTCAGAATTCTGAAATTCTGAGCAAATGTCGTTGTCTCTCCGCCCGAGTTAAGTGACGAAAGTTGAAGAACTGACCCAAACCCTTTCTCACAATAACTCGAAGTCCCAAAAATGAATAACTAACACCTTAATTAATAAGATAATTGTTGTGCAGTGGAAATTTAGAGTAACTGATATCGGTAATACTCCATATAGTTTTAATTAATTTAATTGACTACACAACAGTCCTACAATGATTTTAGCAGCTGTTTCCAGAGATAAAGCAATTTCTTGAATCTAGAAACGGAATTTATGTAGAACTCACAGCTGATTATCTGATATAGAGTTTCTGGCAGATGTAACAACTAAAGCGAATAAACAAAACTTTAAGTTTCACGGAAGAGAAACGACTATTATTGAATTAACAGGAATTATAAGCGCATTTAAATAATAATTAAATTTGTGAAAAATAAGTAGCATGTTCCATAAATGAAAGGAATGTAGCCTTTGGATAGTAATAAATAACATTCAGCAGTTTGAACTTTGTAAGTTTTGAATGTATCTTTTAACTATATTTTTTCCTCTTTGCAAATTTGGAAAACTTCATAAAGAAATGTAAAAAAAAAACTGAAACAATAAATATTCTGAAAACTCTAATCGAGCTTAGATATAATTCCGAAATTAAGTTTTTTGGTTTTCCTAAAATTCATCCCGTTGCTTCATTCATTTCAAATCTATTTATTTATTTTAATACTTTGAAAATGCAACAGCAGATTTCAAATATAACAAGTAAAAATTCTACTGATCTAGGAATGGAAATAATTCATTTTCAGTCCGATTTATAATTAAAAACAAGACAGATACACAAACAGACTTTTGGAAACAGAATTTTGGAATTTTTCTGTCACAAACTGACTTTTGGATACTCATAGATGAGAAGAAATATCCACACTTATCAGAAACATTTTAAAGGTTTGAACTCTTGCTTTCGATCAAATTACTACTGCGACAGTCGCTTCTTAACAATTTTGTTAAAATTAAATAAAGTTCAGATACAGGATTACAAATGAACATGCTAATGACTGCATGAAGGTGGCCATAACATCTTATGCACCTAAATACAAAAAACTCGCAGATGTGCAGTGTCAGGTTTCACATTAAAATATGATTTTCCTGTATTTAATTTTCATAGTATTGAATTTTTAATAGTAATGTAAATAATTTTTGTAGTATTGTAAATAATGTTTTTAATAGTAATGTATCATTTTTTCTTTATTATACTATTTATAGTTTGTGTATCATATGCGCTTATAATTGAAATATTAAATGTGCGCAAATTGGCTTGCCAATTTTTTTTAACTTTAAATTGGCTCGTGTAAAGTTAAAGTTGAACTCCACTGATGTATCACTTGCTGTATATAATTTTAATTTAAAAGACAACAATGATGTGTTCAAAATGTTCAAGAAAAAATTTGTAACACAGTTTTATTTGAAATTAAAAAAAACTATTATGTAGTCACCCTATAAATAACACTTCTCATCTACACACATCTGCTCTAGCGCGTTTGATATTCCTAGACTTAACATTTCTGGTAGAATGTCCGTTTATTTGCTATCCTAAATTGACCGTGACATCATTTTGAATAAGTTGAAATGTAAGCTATGAAGAAAATCAGAGTCCGAAATCTAGCAAACACAGTTGTTATGTTACAGCTGAGAACTATTTCTAATTAAAGAAACCCAAGCGTCTTCGTGGAAAGGCCTTTTATTCAAAATGGAACATCGCTCCGAATGTTCAAAAACGGCTTTACTTGTGTTCGCTTTGCAACGTGTACTACCCTTTCCTGGATGATGCCACTTCATATATTTCTCTTGCAGAGAATGTGCGCACATAAAGATTCAGTTATTGTAAATTTTACTCTTCTGCAGTGATTTTATATAGAAAGTATGAACATCGGGGTTTACTCAGTTTTGCGTTAAAATGTGTTACTTAAACCCATTCAGTCATAATTTTAGAGAAATGAATGTTAAATGTCTTTAAAGCATCAGATATTCGTACTTGATATCTTAATATCCAGGTATCGTTTGTTCCTAAAATGCTTCTAAAATTTCAAGTTCTTCTTGCATAAGAACCCACATATATTCGAGCCACTACGATGTAATTAATTGAACTTTACAGCTTCCCATGCATCGCAGGCAGTATAGAGGTAGGGGAGCCTACTGTGGTACCGCAGGGTCCAGTTTGGAATGCCGCAGAAGGAGCATGTTTGAAAATGTATATTGTCTTTGCGGCATGGGGGAATTCTAAATATATGGCGAGCCAAAAGTACTCTCGTGTGGATTGTTTGTAAAGGAGAGGGGTGGGTGACCCTCGCACTTCCCCAGAGTGCTCTTCCGCAAAATTGGAGTGAAAATGGAAGTTCAACCTCCTTGAGGCTCTGGTAAGCATCCTTCCATGAATTTCATGGACAAGACAACAACAACAACTGCTTTCCATTACCAAATAGCACGAAATCTGGCAAATCCATCTCTTCGTCGATTTTTAGGATATTATTTTACTTTTCACTGCTAAGAATTATTCAAATAATTGAATTTAATTTTCTCTAGATTGCATTATAAAAGAAGTAGCGTCTAATATGTATTACTCTTCCAAAACCTCTATCTTTATGCAAATAGAAAAACACATTTTATGTAAACAATATAATGAAAACAAACACTTACACGATGATTTCTTTCCTTTTTAAGTTCTGTTCTAAATCATTTTATAGGCTTGAAACATGATAAAATTTATACGACATATAAGGCAACACACTTTAACAAAATCCCCTTTGCAGAAACTGTAACTTTGTGTCTTAACATCGGAAAGCGTCATCAAGCAGTGTACCCTGGGGTTATTGTCAGAGAGTTGTCATTCTTCATCGGGATCTTGGGAAGGCGAGACGGAAAGACATAAATAAAATGCTGCAGAAGAACAAAATTTGACACCAATTTACTCCACGAGAGCTAATTCGATAAGTACGTTGTTGTCAACACTTGCGAAGAAAGTGGAAAGTAATGTGACAGGAGTTTGCCGGAGTAAAAGCAGAAAAAGTGTAGAGAAAATGAAAAGTATTAAAGAACATTTCGCTCTTCACAGCAATTTCTCGCTGCAAAGTTAATAATTTTTCTGAATTAAGGATATATACTAAATTCATTCTCAATATGTTTCCACAACGTGTTGAATTGAAATATTTTTGGAAATGCTCAAAGAAATTTCTCCGCACGTGATTTTAATATTCATGAAATTCATCTTGATTTTTGTGTAAACAGTATTAAGAATTATTACATGTGAAGAATTGTAAAATCAGTCCCATTGTTAGTGTAATACCAAATAAATGTAACTTTGTAAAAATGATCAATGCGTAGTAATAATAATTAATGAAAATATAATAATTTACAAATAAATGTTATTTAAGTGTGATAGTAATAAGTAAACAAAATGTTACCAATAGTGAATTATGAAAATGTAGTCAGTTAACAAATTGGAAAGCGATTTTAAACTTCTGACCATAACGACAAGCACCATTAGTGATTAAAATAGAACAATTAAGATAGAGTTACACGACGAACAAGTATTAATTTTGAAGTCAAACAACAAAAATCAGAGTTATATATGCAAATTTTTACAGGACTAGTTTCGATGGTTTTGCCGAGCCATCATCCTCAGCTATTAAAGCTCAGAAGGCAGCTGAGGATGATGGTTCGGTAAAACCATCGAAACTAGTCCTGTGAAAATTGCAAATATAACACTGATTTTTGTTGTTTAATTTCAAAATTAATCATTAGTGAGTAAAATAAAAGCTCAGAGAAAATTTGTCAGTAAGCATCTTAATTAAAAAAATCAATTCTATTTTTGTATCATTTCATTTTTGTACAGCCACATACTCATTAAGCAATGTGGGCTTAAAAGTAATATATTAAATTGTTTAAACATTGCTGAAAACGTAACTCGAGCATGTGCATCTCTCTGTCCAAAATATTAATTTTACATCCTAATTTAAACTAAAATCTATTAAATACTCTTTTGTCGGTATATAATTTTGTTTCTGTACATTAATTAATCTGAAGTAAATGAGTTTAAAATAGAGACTAACTAATGATTATGAATGAATAATTTATGATTTAATACACATAAATTATCAAAATGTACAAAATGAAATCAAATGTATTAAATTCAAATTTATATGAGCAAAAACCGCAATGTAGTTACTCAAGGATCTGTGTCACGACTGAAAAATCATGTTCAAGTATAAAATGATGTAATGGAATGATGGCAAACCAAATTCTGAATGTATGTGTGTAAAGGAGACAAGCAAAGAGGAATGAAATCCAAAAGGCTACACGCATACCATATAGGAAAAACAATGTTCTAGTCAAAGATTTCTTAAAAATTAAAATACCGAGTAAATATGAAAACTACAATGATACACTAATACATTTTTAGTATTTATTTGAGATAGGAATTTTTTAAAAGCATTTATAATTTAATTAAATATATAAAATGTTGTAGCATAAAACAGTTGTAAATGAGCCAGGGGTTGGATATCCCCATCGTTGATTTAATTCTATCAACGAGCAGTAATCAGAAATGCTTTGGCGGACTTGCGATGTGATTTTCACAACAAATGTATGATTATACTATAGGCTTATGACCACACAAAAAAATTATTTGTATTAAAAATTATTAATTATTAAATTATTGAAAGTAATAAAACTTAAAAATTGTGTGAGTAATATATTGGAATCGAAGTATATATTACACTCTTCATAGCCAAAATAGAATAAAATATATATCAACTTGTAAAAATTGTGTAAAATATTAATGACAAATTAAATTAAAAATCAAAGACTAAAATAAAAAAAAATCAGAAACTATATGCTAAGTAAGCAAGCTGCAGATGGGTGATACGTCTACAATTAAAAATAAAAGTTTACGAAATAGCAAATGGGAAGTTCAGATAAAATACTTCTTTACTGAGAGTGAAATATCTGTACATAAATATTGAAATGTATGGAAAAAATAAAAACGGAATAATTATAATACAGAATGACATCTGATGGACTATAGTACAGCACCAATAAAATATCAGAATGACATTTCACAGTTAAAGTACAGCACAGAAAAAATGATACTGTAATTTGATCCAATTTAAACTTGAAAGGTAATTGTGAACCCAAAATAAAGCATTGAAAATTTAAATTGTCCACATCTAACAAATCCATCACACCTACCATACACATCTACCAAAATCCAGGTAAGTAACATCTAAAAGGAAAGGAGAGACCGGCGAAGGTGAATGAAATTCGCAATAATTATCTATATGATATCCAATTTTGGTACATTAAAATGTCTGCATTTAATACATGCAATTGCTGCAGAGTTTCTTTCCTGTAGATGATCAATATTCTGAATCTTTTAACTGTTAGGCAACATTGATACCTAACCTAAACAAAATTAGCTCGTGTATGAGCAGAGAATTTCCACCATTTTATTGCCCGGAAAATGGAAATGTTTATGTTAGCTTCACATATTTTGCAAAGCGTGGAAATCTGGTTAAAGTTGCAAAGCGTAGTTTGGTGCTAGGTATAATATAACCGAATCTGGTCGTTTGCCCGACACTCAGTTGCTGCCCGTCACATGCCTAATGGTACATTTGCCCGACAACTCAGTTGCCTTATGGGTACGATTATGGGACATCTCCGATGCCCGACACCGGTTTCCCAACGGTAGGTTTGCCTGACAAATAAGTTGCCTGTCGGGTACATTTCCCCGATAGTTACTTTTTTTCGCTATTAGATAGCATATTATGACATTTCATAAAAATGCCCTTAGTACTATATATGCTTGTGCCAGGGGTGGATAATATTATTCTGACCAGAGTTGGAAACTAATTCGTCGTTAGTCAAAACTTGAAAAGGTTTATAATTAAAAAAATGCATTTAGCGATTATTATATAATTAATTAATTGTTTAATTAAAATGCAATAATAAGATAATAAATCAACTTAAATAACAGAAATAATAAAAAAAATATTAAAATATTAAGAACGTGAATTAACAATCACAACAATAGATGCCATTACAAATCGTTCTAGTTATGTCATAAAAAACAATTATAAAAATCAAAATTTATTGCATTGAATGCAGGTTAGATATAAAGTATACAAACTAATTTATTTAAAGATTACCCTAGATGTTAATACATATGATTTTCCAGGGATACAAAAAAGAATATTAAGATTCTTAATTTAAATTTAAAAAAAAAATTATTTATTAATAAATATACGTATATTGGTCACCTGTTGCATTTCAAAAATAGATTATGCTATAAAGAATTGAATACAACACATAATAAAAGAATAAAAACCAATCAAATATATTAAAAGCATTTAGATATTTATAAATATCAGTATAAAAATGTGTAAAGAGATTATTCAAAAATTTAATAAGAATAAAAAACTTCATCAATACAATATTTTTTTAGAAAACAGTTCACTTGATTTAGCTAACCCATTAACAAATATTGTCGTATTTCTATTTGGTTTTACAAATACGTTTCACATTTCATCAAAATAAGTGTTTCTAAATTTCACTGTGCAAGGAAACTGCATAATAGAGTTTTACATATTTTAACTTTGAAAATGACCTTTCACAAACTGTTAAGATACTGGTAAATTTATTAGGTACTTTCTACCTCCTTCCAGCATGCATTCGTGGTGTAACGGCAACACACTCGTCCCGTATTCGAGAAGTGCAAGTCCCGGTGAGGGCATTGATCATTTTTTCACCTCTTTCCTGCGTCAAAAATAACCTAATATCTCTACAACATAAGCAAATATTTATAAGCGAGAGGAAGTGTTAGATAGACCTCTTGGTAGACATTTTATATGACTGTAACGCAACATAATGGGCAATTTTTTCAGTTTTTGCAGCAGTTGGTTCATTCGTTTCCTTGATAGATTTTTTTTTAAATTTCTTCTGTTAATCTGTGGCGCTTTTTTTTTGATACACCTAGTTTACAATACTCTTGCACATAAGTTTTGTTAAATGGAAATAAAACTGTGTAGCTCGTAGGGCAGAGGATATAGTTTACAGGACAAGTCGTTCATCAACTCGCAAGCAATAATTTATTAAAAAAAAACACATCACCATTGTCTTTAACGGTAGAACTAACCGAACAAGTATAGATTTATTGCCTGGTGTTGCACACAATATTGCATTATAGCCTATAGCCCATTAAAAATGACAAAATTCTTGGTAAAGATAGTGGACACACACGCACGCCAAAAAAAAGCTTTCAGATTTCATAAAAGGACTTTTTTTCATTTACACACACATACATGTTTCCAGAGCATTTGGGATAGCACCCCTTTGGGCTAATACACTCACGTTTAGGAAAATTGCAACACCAAGAAGGAATCGTCATAATTGAATGCAATTTAATACACAGTTGAGTGGTAGTGGTACAAATAAATGATTAAATGTTCAAAGCAAACAAACAAGAACAAGAGATCAGAATCAGTATTTTGTGTGGCCACCACGCGCCGCAATAAGTGCTGCCACACGACGTGGCATGGAGTCAAACAAAGTTTGAATGTCTGACTGAGGAAGAGAATTCCATATCGTTTGTACGCGTACCCAAAGTTCGTCTGCAGACGCAACAGGACGAGGATCACGAGCAAGACGCCGACCAATGACATCCCACACATGTTCAATTGGCGACATATCCGGGGAACACGCAGGCCAAGGAAGAAGCTGTACCTGCTGCGCTGCAAAGAAGGATTTAACAATCCGAGCAGTATGAGGGCGGGCATTGTCCTGTTGAAATACAGCGCCTGGCAAGCTTTGAAGGAAGGGAACAGCTTCGGGCTGTAGAACTTCACGGATATACCGGTTGCTGTTCAGATTGCCCACAATTCGTAGCAATTGAGATCGTCTATGATATGCTATGGCGCCCCAGACCATAACTCCGGGTGTTCGTCCACTGTGGCGTTCGATAATGCACTGCGGAAGGTGGCGTTCACCGGCATAGCGTCTGACACGAAAGCGGCCATCATGGTACCACAAATTAAAGCGGGATTCGTCAGAAAACACGACATGCTGCCAATCAGCACGCCAGTCTCTATGCTGATTGGCCCATTGTAGCCGCAGGCGGCGATTTCTAATCAAAATTTCATTAAAGTTTTACAAAATATGAAATAGAGAATAAAACAAATTCAGAATTCCAATTTTGGATTTTCATGTGCCTACATGCGGTTGGAGGACTACGTTAATCAAAATTTGATGACTCTGCGTGCCAGTGGTTTTTCACAATGCGAGAAACATACATTCATTCATGCAGATTTTCTTTAGTTAATTTCTTTAAATATAATAGAGGGCGATAATATTTGGTGGCAAGTGTTTCAAAAAAAAAAGCTTTCAGATTTCATACGCCCAAAAGGGCATTTTTTCATTTACACACACATACATGTTTCCAGAGCATTTGGGATAGCACCCCTTTGGGGATGTAACGTTGCAGTTACTCGACACAAAATGCCATTTCGAGAATAACATCCGTTTTGGCCTAACGCCCCTTTGGGCTAAAATGAGAGAAAAGAAAAGAAATGAAGGAAAAAAAAGAACCTTCTAAAATGTTACCCAGAATGAGGTAAATTTCTGGGAAGTCTTCAGTCTTATAAAAGCTCAGTCTTTAAAAAAACAGAAAGTGTACTTTACTGGTCATTATATATATGTGTGGGCACATGCACCCGACGAGCAACCGAGTCGCCGGGTAAACGCCGCTCGGCATTTGAGTGTCAGCAAACGTACCTGACCCAATATAGCACTATATACCAACATGTTTAATTTTAGTGCTATTTCCAAACCTATGACTTTAACATTTGTCTTACTTACATTAAGATTACATATGTGGTTTTGCGAGAATTCTAAATTTTTTCCATTTAATTTTGAAGCAAATCATTTCTTCTAAAGTACAAGAAAAAAACAAATGGAAATTTAAGTTTGATATCCAATACATCGTAACACAATACATCGAAAGACCTGTTGTTAACACTGAGAACGCGGATAGGAAAAATCGAAGATAGACAACGAAAAATCCAAATATATTCATCATAAAATATTCTTCATAAATGAATTACAAGCTTCTAAGGATCTCTTTAAATAACTAATAGAGAGGATTACATTAAGATAGCACAAATCTCTTTAACTAACGCATATCAGAAAGATTAGAATTTTCATTGCTTTTGATATGAACAATAGCTCTCATAATTAATATAATCGGCTAAATACAGCCCATGAGGGGCAATGCAATAAGCATATTAGTGAAATAATTAAGAGTCTACTTAACATTGGGACAGTGGAATAAGACTTAAGTACCTACTTAAGACTTAAGTATCTACTTAACATTGAAGTATAGTATTTCTCATAGTGTAAAATTAAAAGCAATAATCACCAAGCAGCAAGATCAGTAGTAGAACTGACTGTAATAGATCAACTCTTGTCGGATTTTTTATTGACTCGCGGTTGCTGAGAGCCTCATATTTATGCCATTGCTCAAGGAGGAGAGTAAACACTTCTGAAACATTTCAGAAAACGAGTTCTTAGGACTTTGCTAACTTCTTCTCTGAAAAATTCTAGAAAACTGCCTCTTTGGTGAGAAATTGTCAAATGTCATACATTTGATGAAAGAAACTTTTGACAAAGTCCTATGAGAAGTTTTTGTTCCTATCTCCAAGAGCAATGCTGACAACTCCAGCATCAATCAACTCAGAACCAAAAACCTTATAAAATATTGCATAAAATAGACGCATACAGATCTACAAAAGGCTACATATTCAAAATTTAATGCAGTTCCTGATAAATAAATGTAAAACTACCATACAAAACGTAAGAAATATGTAACTAGGTAAAAGCGCATACATAATTATGTAAACATTTGTGAAAATGGAATTAAATAGAAATAAGAACAAATATTTGCATAAATTACGAAATACATAGTCTTTATTAAAATGAATGCATATTGGAAGCAATGGGGAAACAAAATGTCTCTAAACCTATTTTAATCAAGGCCTTTTTGCTAGCTTGTATCTCTTCACTGTTCATGCGATGCCCGAGCTGCTGCGACTAAATGATTTGGTGGTCTGTCCCCGGTAAAACTCAATGAACTAGTTTTTTAGATATTTTTTGATTCAAAGTAAATATAATAGTTTTCTTTAGAAAATATTTCATGCCACATATGACAAATATGCCACGCATGACACGAGAATTTGCCACGTATGACAGAAATGTGTTGTCTGCACTTCACTGAATAAATACTCGCTGAACGTAGTATCAGGGATTAGTTAAACAAGATTTTGCGCGCCAGTAATTATTTACATAATATCTTATGTCAATATTACAGGTCTAGTGGCTGGAGCTCATCGTTTTGACAGACGATTTTACATAGAGTATATTTTACATTTAGATTTCTTTTATTCCCCATGTAACGTTTTAATTTGGATCCTGATATAGCTTGGTTCTTTGAAAGTAATTGAAAGTAAAGTTTGAAAGTACTGTAGAAAGGGTAGTAATAATAAAAAAACTGAAGATAGAACAGTTATTATTTACAAATAATTTCCCCATGCAAAAATTAAACAAAATTCTTTCTTATATTTTATTAATTAATAACTGTTTTCTGTGCTACTTTCCATTCAATTCTGCAAATTCGTTGATTATAACATCCAAATTTCTATAATTACTATTATTAACAGGCATTGAAGACATTTGGAATATTCTTTTCCAATAGTCAATTTTGAATAACTCTTAAGAAAGTTACTCTTAAACCGTATTTGAAAAAGCAAATAAAAATATTCCGGAAAGCAATATCGGTATTATGAAAAACTTGCCTAATTCAATATCCGTAAATTTCATTTGCAGTACAATTGAAAACTTCCTGCTACTCCTTCAAAGTAGAAAGTTCGAACCGGTTCATGAGACTATTTGTCACCCTGCAGGACAAATGATTTCTTAACGTTATTCAAACTGTCAGACATGAAAAAAAATTTCAGCCACAGGTCAGAAACATGTGTTTGAGTTTTTTTATTGAATTCAGCCGAGTTCAGTCACAGCTGCAAGTGAAGCCTCACGCTTAATTCCAAAGATAAACCAAGTTTCAGTAAATCAAATTTTGCTTCAAACAGTTTCAATAAATAGGCTAAAATATCAAGATTTGAATTTTACATACATATGTGCTTTGCCATAAGTGAATTTCAGACAATGGTTGCTTTGTTACTTTTGGAACTAACAGCAATGCCTAACGGAGGCAAATAACCTTGCTGAGCGAAGACAAAGTGAGCTCACTCACAAAACAAAGTGCACTAATATCAAAGTACAAATTTTGAATATTACTTTAGCTGTTATATTACACCATATGACTGAAAAATATCTCGATAATAAAGAGAAAAAAATTTACACAGTGCAACTACTGAGTAATAATCATACACAGAAAATGCAAGATCTCATTCGATGTAAAAAGCTTCGCATACCCTTCGCAAACAAAATTTGTTCTGCTCATAGGATCGTACCAATGTTATTTTTTTAATCATTTCAAAATTGAAAAAGATTAAATTTATGTTTTAACGTAATTAGAGCAAATGTGTTATTTAGATGTCGAATCAAGTGCAAATGAGCTTGATGCTGATTAGTCTGTAATTTTAGTTTTCGCAGAAAAGGGTAATTGAAATGGTAATTGGACTTCTTCCACCCCAATTTTGAGGGAGAGTACCCGGTGGGGAGGGGTTCGAGTGTCTCCTATTCCTCTGCCCTTCCACAAACCACACGACAGGACTTTCGGCTCTCCATATTTAGAGTGCCTCCATGCCGCAAAGATATTATACATTTAGTAACATCCGTGCCTTCTCCGAGATTCGAACTCGGGTACCTTCGGTACCACAGTAACCTTACCTAACCACTATGCTGTTCGGGTGGCTTCATGTACTTCCCTTTATTTTGACCACACTTAAACTTTTCTTTATTTTGACCACACCACTTTACGTTGGAGAAGACCACACTTATCTCTTAGCACAATACGCAAATGTTTCAGCGACTTTAATTTTCCTGATGAATTCTAGGGCGGTTTTCTATATCATCTAGAATTTTCGACTTATTAACGCGTCTCATCCTACGAAAAGAATCAAAATCTATCATTTAATTTGAGCTGTCCCTCTTGCTGAATTAATTCAGCTCAAGATGTGGTTTTAGCGAAATCTTGAAATTAATTATCGTGCATCAAAGTATTGTCGAAATTTCCGATATTAGAAATTTATGTTGTAGATTTTAAATTATTTTATAATAGTTTAAAGACTGTGATTTGAAAACGAAGTTAATACGCGTGCTGATCGTACTACACCGCATAATGAAGGATTAGCCTGCTGTTAAAATTTATGAAATTTGGCTGCCATCATTCGATAGTGAGCAAATGAATTGACAATTTCAATTTAATCAGAAGTTTCGGAGATCGTTACAGAAATGAAAGGCTTAGAAAAAGTGCGATATGATGACCGAAATCTATTCACTTAGGAGATCTTTTTTTGTAAAAAATAAAGTTGTAAAATTGAAGAAAATAATCTATTCCCTTTAATAACTTCAGGTTGTCTGTAAATCTGACTAAATGGAATTGAGCTAAAACCCCATCAGCTTTTGATAAAAACTTTCATTAAAAAACAGAAGTTTAAACGACTTCTGTGAAAACGAAATCATGTAGAATGGACTGAGGAACAATATCATAACATTGCCTGGAGTAATAAACACCAGAAATAGAAGCCACATTTGTACAACTTCATTGTACTGAGAAATTTAAGGCGTATTGTACTACAAAAAGCATATTGTAGGATTGTAGGAGCAAAGCCTAGAACTTCAGTAATGTTATGATGTATCTCAGTGCATAAAGTGGGTCAACTTCAAGTCGTAGAAAGAAAAATGACTGAGGCTGAATGTATTAAATTGTTTGAACGATTAATGGTTCCATCAACAATTAAAATATTTTAAAATAGCAAATTATTTACAAATTTCAGCATGATCACCCAACTTTTCATCGAGCACAAACAGTAAGCAGATTGTTTTCTTCTGAATCACCTCAAAAATTGCAATGGCATGTCCAGTCACCAAATTTGAAACCAGTTAAAAATATTTGAGTGATACTGGAACAAAATTTCAGTTTAAAGAAAGCAAGAAATAAAGTAAAGTGAACTAAAGCTATAATTTCATGCTAAATTTCTTATTCAAATGAACCTTCTTGACAAACTTGTAAGTAGTGTAATCGAGCGATGCGCATTAATAGTTAAAAATCCAATTAAAATACGAATAATATATATAAATAAGCACATGTTTAAAATTCCTAAATTAATATAAAATATTTGATATTCTATAATTTTATTTTATTTTTTTTCTTGACTTTAAAACTTATATATTGTTTACAAGAGTTATAAAAATATTCATCTTAGTTTTATAGATTTTTGTATATTCTCATGCACAATAATTTCGTACCTCTAAATCTTGAAACTATTTTGAATTCTCTATAAAATTACCTTTAAGTGGCTATGTTACATATTAACGTTAGTAGTTAAATTAATTTTTAAATTCGGTTAGATACACAAAATACAAGCTTTCATAAATTATTCCAGAATGGAAAGGATATAGTAAAAAGCAAAGGATATAGTAAAAATATAAAAAGTGCGTTTAGGAGCAGCAATGTGTACGCTGCAAAAACAGGGGCTTATTTGCACTCTTAAATTTTAGATTTTTAAATAGGCAGATGAACTTAAAGAAGTATTAAGAGAAATTAGCCTATGAACATGCATAAATCCGCTTTTGATCTTGTTATTTTTGTAGAAAATTCTAAAGCTACCAGATCATAAAACAATCATCCTTTAATTTGCTTTATTTTACCGTAACATAGGAAATATAATCTGACATGCAGTCGTATCTATATGAATAAGTATATATTAGGTAGTAACTGTAGTTTAGATAGTAAGACTTATCAACGTTTTGGACGTCAAACTTTTTTTCTCAAACCACAGTCATTTTACTCAAAAAATTTTCGAGGTGGTTAGCTGTTGTTTACTTTTGAGAAAATACATTATAATCGCATTAAGTTTAAAAAAATAACTTAGAATAAAAATAAGAATTACGTCAATTCAAAAATATGTAGCTAAATAATTTTGAATTAACTAAGAAACATGAAAATTTTTTTAATTTGGAGATGTTTTCTATTGAAATTTCTTTGTTTGTAAATCTGCTTTAATTTGGTTAACCTGTTTATGGCAAAGTATTCGTGGGTTAGCTGCCTAACGCAATGGATGCCTTCTTAAAGGATTTTCTAACGGAAAGCGAAACATATACTCGTTATCAGTCGGAATACCACTAAAACGTCTATGCAATCAGCCCGTTAGCGGAATTCGAAACCCGGGGCGAACTACGTATGTTCAGAGACTTTCCACTCAGCCGTTGATCGGCCTTTGTATGTACGAAAGAGTGGAATTTATTCAAATTTAACTTCTAAACTAATGTCAAAATTTATGATTGAAACAACGAAATAGCTAAACATTCTATTATACGGTATTATTTAACTACATTTGCAATCTTCATCAATTCCGATTTCAGAGAATATAGTACTCACAGATGAAGCTTATTTTAATTGGAAGGAATATAGCGGAAGTCATTTGTCTTTGTCAGCGATAGATGTTAACAAGCGCTGTGCTACTAAATATGATGCCCAGCCTACCATTAACAGCTATATGCTAAATACTAATGTAAATACAATGAAAGAGTAGGTCATGTCGCACTTTGACATATATGAACCACAGGTCATCGAGATGCTGCCAATAATTAACCAGAATGATTGATTACTGAACATGATAGTTCTAACTGGAATGACCTTGAATTACGTGGAACTCTAGAATGCGTACTGTTCTACACTCACCATTTTGCATATATATTTTAACACGTTACTGTCACTGAAACGGAATCACTCGCAAAATGCAAATTTTGTCTCATTAAGCAAAGCCTATTACGAAGTAGAAGCGTAGCTTTTTATGAATTATATTAGCAAATTAGATGACATTCTAAAACATTAGAGAATGATGCTATATTTAAAATCTGTTGCCATGAATAAGTGGTAACAAACTAGTTCCCATGCAACTCCAACTCATCCGCACATCTCTACTTCTTCCAAACTGGCATAACAAAGGCGCACTTAAATCTGCAAAATAGTCGGAATGTATTCATAAATCATTTATAAAATTTTCAAAGTGAAGCAATGTACTCAATTATATCTCTACATTACACTGCTGTTTCCCTTCAAGATAAGTTTATAAAAAGCAAAAAGCATATGAAATCGAATACATGCAAAAATGTCTTTCTAAACCAAAGTGGTTCATATATATTAAACCTTCAGTGAAAAACTTATAAGTAAATACACTGACACTCTTGACAAATTTTACCTGCAGAAATTTAAATCGGATGGAAGTGGAGTAAAAAGCTACAAAATTGTTTATATCAAATGAATAAAAACCAATGGCTTCTATTTTTACTACGCAATGTGTGAAATACGTATTTACCTGATGAAATAAACCACAGGCTGTACTAGTACAGAAATGAATACGCAGGTTATTAGATAACAACCAAAGCAACGGTGATTCTAGGTACAACAAAGATAACATTCTATTTTAAAGGATGTGACCGATTAATTGTTAATTTGCTGAGGCATCTAGTATTAGTTACGAAAATTCTCATAATTAATGTTTGCATCTCGCAGGTGTTTTATTGATACAAAATTAAACAAGGTTTCAAAATTTGTTGAACAAAAGAAAAAAAGATACTTAAAATAAAATTAAAATTTTGAAGAATCAATAGCTTTCAAAATTAATGAAATATTTCTTAAATTCCTAGTAAAATTATTTATATATCACATTTCAAGAAAATAAGCCAAATCGGAAATTTTAGCATTACATACTATATTCGCTTGAACGTAAAAATTTCAAATCTTGATATTTCTGATTCCTTCTGGTAGGAAATGAAGATTCATAAAACGTTTTAGCTGGGCATATAAATTCTTAAAATAAATTTTACAGAAAGCCAATGATCGTTGGTCATTAGTCACTTGATTGTTGCTGGTACTGTACCACATGTTCTATTTATTGTCAAGTTTTGAAAGTTATTAAAAATAGTCCAAAAATCATAGGTAACCAATAAGAACGTTGGTCGTTGGTGAACTGAAATCATCAACAGTGTAAATCTGCATAATAAATCTCTGTGATTAACCCGGCGTCACGCGGGCGGGTATACCCTGATCACTTGCGCATTCTAGAGACTCTATACCCTCCCCCTTTTTTCGAAAATGAACGAAGCTTTCAATAATTGAATCGAAGGTCATATTTTATAAGTGGACTAAGTTGTAGCTCAAACTGAATTACTCACCGCCTACAGGTTTAACAATGAAATTCCTATTTTTCCACGCAGCATATTCACATCTCTAAGATCTCTCTCTATGGAAATGAAATGGAAAGACTGCGACATTTGCTTGCAACAGTTTTTACAGATGATGAAGAAGTTAGTGAAGAAGAGGAGAACTTATTTATAACGGAAACTTTATTTGGCATGAATTATCATCAGAAAGTGATGAAGAGAGCACAGAGAAAAACGGCTCTGCAGATTTGTCTTATAACCTTTATTACGGAATAGATGGAACTAAATTGTCAAAAGAGAAATTTTAAGCTAATGTTAGAGCATCTTCCAAAAGCAAAATATTTAAGCTTCCCGGTAATGCTGCTTATTCGAAACATGTGAAAACACTATTTGATACCTGGAATTTTTGATAGACGATGACATCATAAATGTATTAGCAAATAACACAAATATATATATATATATATATATATAATTCTATAATCCAGAATGGAAACGATATCAATTCGAGATAAATTCGCTAGGGAACAAGATATCAAAAACACTTCCCTTAGCGAC
Source organism: Stegodyphus mimosarum (assembly GCA_000611955.2). Taxonomy (NCBI): domain Eukaryota; kingdom Metazoa; phylum Arthropoda; class Arachnida; order Araneae; family Eresidae; genus Stegodyphus; species Stegodyphus mimosarum. The sequence continues at coordinate 637,372 of KK119783.1, forward strand.
ATTAAAATGCTAACAGGACTCTTATACATATTTTGTAGTGAAAGATTTATGGTCAACAGATGGAACTGACATATAAATGTTTTGCAAAACAATGTCAAAACGTTCCTATTTCAAATGAGCGCTTCTGATACAACTTCTTATACCTGGACTATGAAAATCTATGCGGGGAACCGAATGATCCTTATCAAGTTGACAAGAGCTCAACTTTTGGAGTAAAGCTTTTGATAAAACTATTATATAATTTTGTAATTTAACTGTAGACAATTGGACACAGGATATCAATTGTCTCAAGAACGTTCACAAAAATGCCTTGGGCGGTGCAATGAAAAAAAATAAAAAGCAAATACCTCCCGACTTTGTGACTGTAAAGAAAAGACCTGAGCATGCGTCTCTTTTTTTGCATTCCAACAAGACATTACTATCGTTTCCCTATGTTACCAAAAGAAGTGAGAGTGTTGCATTCAGTCAACGGTGCACAATGACGATGAAATTGGCGAATTCTCTGGAGAAACACGGAAGCCAGAAATAATAACAATTTAAAGTTTAACAAAAGGTGCAATAAATGCAATTGATGAAATAAGTGCAGCTTATTCTACAGCTAGAATATCAAGAAGATGGTCCATTGTAATTTTCTTTGCGATACTAAATATAGCTTCAATAAACTCAATATTACATCTTATGCCCACCAAAGGACTACAGTTAGAGTTTAAATTCAGAAAGCAAAAACTATTAGGACTTAAGCTTTCGGAAGATTTCTTTGAAGAAAGACGCATAATTCGTGCGCTTTCTAAAAATCTGTAGAACATTTATCAGCTGTTGATTCCAACATTTTATGTAACAGACACATATGCATGGAAGGTATATCTTCAATTTGTAAGCAAATGCGAAATTTCCACTCGCAAGTAAAATATATTTTAATTAAATTTCATTTTTATTATTTACTTTTACTTCAGAATGTATGCTATTTCTTAGATGCCATTAATATTTTTATATGTAAGTTTTTGAAAGTGTGTTGGAGCTTTTAATTCTTAAGAGTTTGTGTTTATGTTTTAAGTTCAATACCATATGATAAGTCAATATTTGGATAAACAATTCTCAATAACATGAATGTGTAAATGTTGTGACAACATGATAAACACAATATATATTGTAAAACTAGTGTTCAAATCAATCGTAATTAGTGACCAAGAGCTCCAACAGAATAATTAAATTTGCGTTGTGTTAAAATATAGTCAGGTCCAGTGTTCTAAATTAAAATGAAAACATTACAAGAAAGTTAAAATTAAATATGGAATTTATTAAGATATTACTGAATTAATACAGAATTTTACATTGGTGGCGGTGGTGTGAAAAAAACATAAAAATCATTACCGTTCCAAACAGGGAAGTTAACATTGTAGATACAGACATCCGACAAACAAACTTCGGCCAACGTCACAGCGCTACCACAATTTAACGTTCCAAAGAGTGAAGTTAAAATAGAGAATACATTAGCAGTAGACGTCAACCATTGCTTGCTTTCTATAAGGAGAGAAAAAAAAGGAAGTAATTAGTTAAGAAAAAGTTTAAGCATTTGCTTCGCCCTCCATAGTAGCTTTTCTCTCGTCCATTTCTATTTCTTCCGACATCGATGGTTCTCTGATAACGCTGACAGCTACTCTTCAGATAGTATTTTTCATTCGTGTTTCATTTTCAGCTCCGTCTCCTTCCGTCAATGGCGGCGTCTCTGCCTCGTGTTTAACTCGTGTCAGCCTCCCTCGTCGCCAGCTCCCAGCTTTTTACTCCATTTGCCAAGACTGCTCGATTGGCGATTTTAGATGGTAGGAAAACCGCCAACAGCCCGGCAACCCCAGGGGAAAAACACGCAGGAAGGTGAATCTTCAATGTAGTAAATACTCCAGGACTTGGCGAATAATCGCTGATACACCAAGTTCATTCACCTCTAGCCTCGACGAGGGGTCCCAATCCAGCATAGGAAAAGCCTGCGAGTAAGCAAAACACCCCGTCCCCCTGACCTTGCGGCAGGATTAGTAATGTAGAAACTAGCCTCTACCGCAGGGTGCAAACGTTACTAATGTTGACAGATGTTTCACAGACTACCGCCTAGCGGGCGAAGAAATCGAAAACAAGCCCATAAATTTATTTGGAAAGGCAACGGAAAAGCTTTTGAAAGGATAGGTGTTAATTATTGATCTTACATACAAATTAACTTCAATACTGATAAGTACTTAAATAAAAATATAATAATTTCATAGATAATTTTCTTGGGTTTATTCCAACACCAAACACGACCACCATAGTAAGGAAATAAAAATTACTTCAGTTAAAATACAATAATCAAGTATGAAAATTTTTTATATTCTCCACAACACCAAAACGACCACCATAGTCAGAAAATATGGATCCCAAATTTAGCAGAAAAGGGGGCACA
>KK119783.1:640140-673454 GCA_000611955.2 Stegodyphus mimosarum
AAGAAACTTATTCAACTACAAAAAAAATTAAAAACAAATTAAACTTTAAGTCTGAAGCAAAATAAATTAAATCATTACCTTTAAAACAATTTAAATCACAACTGAAATAAGTAATACATAACAAGTGCAAAAAAAAAAAGTTCTCGGGTATGTGATGCCCTCGCCATCCACTTTTCGGCTGATTCGCGCACCTTCTGCAGGATTAAATAATGAAGAATCTGTATACATATATATGTGTATATATATGTATGCATGTTCTTCGTATTGTGAAAAAACAGTGGCATGTAGAATCACTAGGAACTCAGGCAATTATTCACCCGAAAAAATAAACTCAAAGCTCGTGGACCTCCAAGCTTGAATTTTGAATTTGGTTTTGATTTATTTTATATTTTGTGGAAATTTAATGATTTTTATTACAAAATTCAGCTATTTAAAAGCGAACAATCGCAACATAGCTCGAAATAAAATTTTATCTCCAGTGTGGTAGACTGTTGCCGTTTGTCAAAATGGAAGCTATTTATTTTAAGCATTTAGTCAACAAACTGGCTTATTTAAAATGTGTTGTCATTGCTTAAAATAAATTGATTTTATCTTCGACGGGCCAGTATGTTGCCTTTCGGCAAAGCAAAGGATATTTAATTTTCATATTCAAGTTTTTCTGTTACTTATTCAAAAACCAAGCAGTTTTAAAATAATGAATACAGTTCCTAAGACTTTTATAACTCTACGCAACAATTCCTTCTTGTCGTCAGCTCTATTACTAAAAGCTTCAATAGCAAATTGCCCACAGGCGAGGTTATCCTTGATATTGCAAAAGCATTGCGATCTAACATTTTAATCATATTTATAAATTAAAAACTTAATTTTTCAAATAATCTAATTCGAATTATCGCTTCTTTTCTTCATAAAAGATTATTCAGAGTCAGCACCTGAAATATACACTTAAAACAGTTATACCTCAAGGCTCAGTTCTAAGTCTTGTGTTTTATATATTTGCTTTCTTCTTCAGCCATATCTTGATTTCTATAGCATTTGCCTACAGATGGAAAACTACAGTTCATGTTAACAAATCAGATACGGTTTTATTTAGCATAGGTCATTCATTGAATTTATCCTCTACTCCCACATTGTTTGAAGATGGAATACACTGGAAAGAAGAACTCACGTACCTAGGCATCATGCTTGACAGCAAATTCACGTTTAGGCTTCATTGTGCCAAATTCAAAAATAAATTTAATATTTCCATAGTTAATTTAAGATCTGGTCTTGGAACACTTAGTAGTGTTTCTAATAATAAAAAATGATACTATATAAAATAAAATTTTGTCTAGTCTTTTTTCACGCTTTGCGCACATGAAGATACGCTGTAAAATAAATGACTATAAAATTCAAATTCAGCAAAATATAGGCCCTTAGGGAAACAGCAAATACTTCTTCATTTATAAGGAATAGGAATTCCAGTTTATAGACTGAAACTATCAAAAAATATATTTCGAAAACTGTTTAGTTTTTACTAAAACATTGAACATCATCAGAGCACTAAAATTTCAATTCAAAGTTGTGAATGCCGACACCAAGAAAAGCTCACTTAGTCAGCTAACAATCTTTTTCTGTAACAAGGAGCAGCACTTTAAGGCGGCATTTTGCTTTCTTTCACGCAAAGAAAAATTAGAGCGTTTTTGAAGGATCTTCCACTGTTTATTATCGCACCTGAATCTCGTTACTTGCAGTGAAGTAAAGTGTGCTAAATTAAATATTTATGTATTTATATTTTTATATTTAAATATTTATAAAGGGGAAATTAAATGCTTTTGAAGCACCTGACTCTAACTATTTGCAATGTAGTAAAGGCAGTAACTCCCCCTTTACTCCGTTGACACTCATAACTTAAAAATACTATGCTCTTAACAGAATACATTTCAAATGTTTAATCTAATTGATTTAAATAAAGAATTATTTAATGTTTAACTAGAAATATTAAATATATTTTGTGAAATTACTTTAACTGGACTCATTGTAATCATTTTACATTTTCTTTTTGAATTATATTTTTAGGCGGCAGCTAATGAAAAAATTAACCTTTGACTTTTCAATCAGTCGATTTGTTAATCGATTACAACACGATTAAATTTAGCAAATAATTTGAAAATCTTATGTCTTGCCAAAAGGTTCGTATTAAACCAAATAATACTTGTGATCCTCAAGGCATTTGGGCACTGACAGCTTACGGATCAATAGCAGCCTTTCGTGGAATATTTCGTACAGTATCAAACTTGTGAAGGCATGTTGGTAATAAATACATTGCCATAATGTTTCTATTTATATAATGTACGAAATATTTTGAAAGGAATTTACTAAGGATGATTCTAATGTTTTATTCCAGAGGTCGGCAACCTATGACCCGTGGGTCACCGAGTGACCCAATCGGTAATATCAAGTGACCCAATTTAGTTCCGAAAATAAAATATAAAATATACAAACATTTTTTTTTCTTTTTCCCAAAAAATTTTTGTCGCAAAGTTATGAACGTACCAAATTTGAATCCAGTATAACATATAAAAATATCAGTTAAAGCCCCTGCCCCGCCTGACTGGGTATGGAATCGGCCGATAGTATGCGGAATGCAGTGACATTGTAGGAACAAATTGTACCATTCCTGGACGCGCGCGTCGTTATCTCAGTTGTATGTCAGTTTTAGTTATAGCACGTGTAGTACAGTAGCACAATACTATTGACCTAGTGAAATAAATATTATTATTTAAAAAAATTACCATGAACAAACAAAAAGCAAAAAAGAGATTATTTCAAAATGTGTGGACAGAAAAGTATGGATGTATCGAAAATGGTGACAAATTGATATGTACCTTATGCACAGATATAATTTTACCGCCAGGACTTATAACAGTGAGCGACACTTTTCTTCAAAACATAAAAATGTGAGTGAAATGGCAAATGAAGATAAATCTGAATACATAGCTAAACGTGTATTAAATTTTGGAAAACAAAATAAATTCCTAAAGAGTTTTGTTACCAGCAACAATCACGCTACGTCTGCTAGCTTTGTTGCAGCTCTTAGCATTGGTACCAACGGAAAACCATTTACAGACGGCGAGTTTTTGAAAAACGCATTCATAAATTGTTCCGAACACTTATTTTATGACTTCGCAAATAAAAAACAAATAATTGAGAGAATCACAGAAATGCCATTGTCAGCTAGAACAGTCCAGCGTCGCATTGAAGATATGGCCAAAAATATTGATGAACAGGTCAAAAATGATTTGTTATCTTGTGATATAATTAGCATTGCAGTTGACGAAAGTACCGACATAAATAGTATTGGTAGGCTTGCAATAATTATTAGATTTGCATCAATAAATAGCTCGAATGTCAATGAAGAACTAGGCATTCTTGCTTCAATAAATGACACCACCAAAGGCACTGATAGTTTTCGTCAAGTACAAGAGTTTACAAATTTCAAAAATGGGCAAGTATTTGATTTAAAAAGTAAATTGTTTTCCATAACAACTGACGCTGCTCCAAATGTGAGACGAAAAACTGTTGGATTTGTAAAACTAATGGAAAATGAACTTGGCCGTTCACTTTTATAGTTTCATTGTGTCATGCATGAAGAAAATGTTTTTGCAAAGGCATCTACACAACAACTTAAGGATGTAATGGAAAAAGTTGTTAAGATCGTAAACATGATAATAGCGCGATCAGCATTAATACACAGGCGCTTTAAAGCTTTTTTGGAGGAAATCGAATCGAAATATGGAGATTTGTTATTACATTCTGAAATACGATGGTTAAGTCGGGGCAAAGTTCTTAATAGATTCGTAGAGTGTTTTGATGATATACAAATATTTCTTCACAAAATCGTGAGAAAATGATCGCGAACTTAATGATAAACAATGGTTTTTAAGACTTTTATTCTTAACAGACATAATGAACCATTATAATGATTTCAACGTACGACTCCAAGGAAATAACCACACGATTTTGAAAATGTATGAGGAATGGAAGAGTTTTACTTCAAAATTGATATTATTTGAAATTGACATAAAAACCAAAAAATTTCATTTCTTTCCCTTGTTAAAAAGGGAACATGAAAAAGGAAACATCGATGAACGCCATTTAATTATGTTCGAAACTTGGATTTCGGTCATTAAAACGAATACGAAAGTCGGTTTCAAAGTCTTAAGAAACATGGAGAAATGTTTACAATTATAATAAAGACCGATGAAATAGAAGGAAATATTATAAATTTGCAGTATTTTGAATACCTAAGAATTGACAATTTTAGTTTAAAAATGATTTTAAATAATGATTTTAAAAGTTCAACATTATGGACGGATAAATTCAAGAAATTGCGGAACGATTTGGAAAATACAGAAGATAATCATTTTCTCATGATATCAACATGTTGGGCATCACTTCCTACGAGGTTTTCATCTTTAAAAAATTGCCTTTGCCATTTTGTCCACATTCGGGTCCACTTATAAATGTAAGCAAATATTTTCACAAATGAAATTTATTTTAAGCAAAAACAGGAGCAGGTTAAGTATTGAAAATTCAGATGGTTGTGTTCGACTTAAAACGACTAACTATAAACCAGACTTGACTAAATTGACGTCACAAGTTCAACATCAGGAGAGCCATTGATATCGTAGAGAAAGTTTATAAATAAAGTTTAATAAACTAAGTTTGTAATTATTTTCTTAATAAAATATATCTTATTATTTACTAAAATTTTGTTTTAATACGAAAATATGTCTGTCCCAAACGCCAAACGTTTTTTTAATACTCGCATTTTGATTGATTTTGACCCACGGCCAAAAAAGGTTGCCGACCCCTGTTTTAGTCCCTTCTTTCCTCTTTCTCTTAGAAGAAACTCTTAGAAGAAATACTTCAAAACAGTACTTAAATTTTCCCATTATTTTTCAAACTGTCATTGAGCGAATTATAGCTAATCTTCAGCTTTTAGTACGGAAGGTAGTCTATTATCCCGAATATCAGGGATGATAGGAGTTTCAAAATATACGAATAGAAGAAATGAAAAGTTGTAGAATATGTGTCCTAAAATCAACAGAAAATTTTCAAGTGTTTCGCAGAAATCTGCAGCCTGAGGCATTAAAAAATTTTCTGAGAACTCAATTTTACCGGATGTCTAGAAAACAATCTCGTATTTCCGAACAGAACAAGCCAAACAAACCTAGCTTCCCTAAGTAAATTTTTTTATTTAAGAAAAATGTTTTACTTCTCACGGAAACTATGAGTAAATACAATAACTTCTGTTCTATCGATAAGAAAATAGCTTAGCTTTAACAAAAATAACTGAGTGAAACGAAATGTCAAAAATGAAAATTATCGATCAACATGAAAATAAAATCATTAAAATTTGAAAGCAATTTCAACGAGTGGCCACGATAGATGGGAAAGTTATAACGGACATGAGTACCTGAAAACATGAGATAGATTTGAAATCTCTAACGATAATTTAAGACTGTACTGCAAGTAGATATTTAAGTTTGATTCTGCTCCGAAGCACAGTAATTAAAAATAAGCCATTTGCAGCGGAAAAAATTCTTTGATGCTTGCGCGGAAAAAATTATTTTGACTTTATTTCTTGTTTCAGCGTATTACATCTGCCTAATACGCGAAAGATCCCGGCATCGAAACTTTAAAGTATTTATGATAAATTTTTATCGAAAACTTTAAAGTCACAGCCTATTCCTTATTTATTTATTTAGATAATATTGTGCAACAATAACATAGTAAGATTTTTATATTAAATAAGAAATTATTTTGCTTACCCACTGCTACATGTAGTGTAAAAATGTGTATGAAATTCACTTAAGAAATCCGTAATTTATCACCATTACAACTAATATGACTTGGCTAATTATCACATTAAACAAAACATTGTATCACATCCTATTTGCGCAGGTCATTATTAAAGCGATATGACTCGAATTAGCAAAACATGTTGATAAAAATATGGACGATCTAGTTAGTATCAAAAACTACACATCTGAAGACTATGGGAGCCTTACTTGAGGCTTTTACGTCCAAATAAACATTATTTATACCAACACAGTTTCGTTGGAATTGATTTGATTTGAGGGCGCGGTCCCGCCTCATCTAACCAAATCAATATTTGACCAAAGGGTTTAATAGGACTAAACCTTGCAATAACAAACAAAAATCGATTATGCTTCCTACACATTTTACTCATAATTAACTCAGAAAACTGAAACTGTTAGGGGCATATAATGAAATCGACTAAAAATTGGTACTTGTGTTGTTTTAGACGCATATTTAACTTCGAAAAGGGAACATTTTATTTCAATAGCGGAACATTTCATTGAAGAAATGGAAAGTTCACCAAAGAGAATATTTTATTCAAAAAAAGGAAAGTTCAACAAAGCGAACGTTTTATTAAAAAAAAAGGAAAGTTCAACAAAGAGAACATTTAATTCTACAGGCAGTATGGAAATATTTGTGTGGCTAGTTTGGTCAAAGTTACTATATAGGAAGCCAAAGTTGTTGTGTGCTTAAGGTTTTGTCTTCCGACCAGGAATCTTTGAACGCTTGTCATTACTGACTCGTATTCCGCTGAAAAGCATCTATTCCCTATCCTTGTCATATTCTTCGCTTCTCTCACTTCTGTAAGTCAAGTGATGTCATTTGGACTCGAGCGATGGAAGAACATAATCTTGTTTCACAGTTGGTCTTTGCTTTCACATGCTCACTGTCATTGTACCTTTATTTATTACCTGTAGAACTTGTAATCATCATAAAAAGGCAGTCGCTCTTCTAGCTGATATTAAAAAAGAAGAATCATATTTTTTTATTTGCATCGCTTCATAATTTAATCTTTAAAAACAGGGTTAAAGAATACACCCATTACTGAAGAGAACGGTACCTATTATTAAAAGAATATCCAGTCCTCTGCCTGAAACAGGGAGTTTACGTTATAGGTTTTAAGAATTACCTTTGTACGAATTTCAGGCAGGAATATTCTTCTTTTCTCATGACAGGAGATTGATGACCCTTGTCTGGGATATGTTGCTTCCTATTCGAACTGAACGTTCTGTACTCAGTTGGTTATGTCTCTTCTAGTTGCTAAAATCGTGCCAGTATTTTCAATAAATCAGCATATATGCTATTTTTGAGATTTCCCTGAATGGTGTCACCTGTTATACAGAGTAAGTAAAATTTTCTATTATGTTAAGTAAAGTCATTTTATTGTGTTAAATAAAATTACTATTTTTTATATAGGGTAAGTAAAATTTTCTATTTTTCTGTGCCGCCATATAACAGAACGCTTTTTATTTCCCTGACAACTTAAGAAAAGATAATTTCACATTCAATTTAATATTTTAGCTTAATGGTGATTTAAGAATTCATAACTTAAATTAACTTACTCTTAGAGAATAGCAGAACACTATGAAGTCTAATAATTGAAAATCTTCTAACACCATAGAAGCCTCGAAGGTGCAAATAATGATAATTTATTTCTTTCCTTAAACATATCTAAGTATTATTGTTTTAAGTTAACTCCAATTTAAATACAATTTTCGACATTTTCAAAGCTTACGTTCGTGCAGCCTGTAGAGACATTAGGAGGTTTTTGGAAGCAGAAAAATTAGAAATGAGCAACGCCTTCACCAGGAATCGAACCGCGGACCTCTCGGTTACGCGTCGAGATAGCAGACCATTATACCACGAAGGCGTGAGAAGAAGGAGGGAGAAATACTTTATATAAAACAAAAGTTGCTGTTGGCTTCATCGCCGCTCTCATCATTTCCACGATAAATCTAAATCCCTACATGGGGTTTGGTTGTGGCTGAGGGTACTGAAAAGTAGAAGGGGTCAACGAGAAATCTTCATTACCTAGCGGCATGGTTGGTTGAGTACACGTTCGGGCGCCAAATGTGGGGTATTACTTATTTAACTCTAAAGTTCTGTCTTAGAACCCTCGAACACTAACAAGCGAATAATCCTTTAAGTGTGTGAATAAAACACATAAGACTTAAGAAAGGTTAATTATCTTTTAATTTTCAGAATAAGTACAATCAGTTCCTACTTGAAACGTACACAAAGCCTGCACTTGGGCTTGGGCTTAAATAATTCTGAAATTAAACTAAACTAAGCTTAACTAAAGCTATCTGAAAGATATAGCCGAAGCTATCAGAAATCTAAGTAGTTGGCCCTTAAATATTAATTTAATCTGCGAAGCCAAGCAAGGGCCTAAAGTATAGCCGAGCGTAGTAGCTAAGAGAGAATGTAGCCAAAAGACAAACGCGCGCTAGCCAGGAAATCAGACTCTCTCTGTAGAAGTCGGTGAAGCATCGTCTTAAATAGTACTCTTGCTCATTTGCATTCACTGTGTTTCTGAATTTACATTCTGGCAGGAAATTGTAAGCTGAAATTGGAATAAGATAGGAAAGAGACAAAATTAAAAATAAATGTTAATATGCTTAGGATAAACCTTACAAGCCTTTCATGTGATTTCTAATTTTTTATTTTTCCTCCATGTGTAGTTGAATCAAACATTTGCTTTTCCTTCAAAATAGTACAAAAAAGGAATAAAAATTTACACATCGCTTTCAAAACTGTAGCAAACACATTGGCAAACAACCGGTCAATGATTATTGTTTAATTAAGGTGGAAACAGGATGCATAAGAAACTCCTTTCACTTTCAACTAGACCAAAAATAGTTAGTTACATCTATTGTAAAGTATTGGATAGGAAATAAAGTAATTTCAGTTTTATAGTGTGACGTAAAGCTTAATTTGTTCTATAAAAAGTACCTTTTAGCTTTTATTCTGTTCGATGAGTTTTTGTCATCTTTCTGATAACTTCAGGATTCCGCGGTCATAGGACTTCCGGTCTTCATAAGCAAAAAACAGAAAAAGAGTGCGATTTGAGGCTCTAGTAATTTCGTAGGTGTTACTGACGATGTGCTACGCCTCGCACTGTTATGGTGATTATTAAAGATTCCTTTGCAATTTGCCAATTCTTGTCGTTTCTCTTTGACTGCATCTTCCAGTTTCATAAGCTTTTGACGGTTAACATCTGAGGTGATCGCTTAGTTGCTTGGAAGCAGTTGAGAACACACAATATCTTTGTAATTACAGCAAATTCATACCATGACAATTTCCTTAAACGCTTTCGATATGATTTGCGCAGATTCATCGTTCATCCATTTTCATAATCAGTGATAATTTGTTTAAAAAATGGATTGCATTAAATTTGAATTCCGTATCGCAAATATTAATTCATTGTAAACTGAATTTCTTTCAATTCATGCCGAACCCCAATACTGAGCTTCTTAAGCAGTTCAAGCCATCTTAGTATGTGATTTTCAATTATCTTGTGTGATACGTTTGACCGTTTTGCACTTTCTCGCGCAGTTATATGACGATTCTAAGGATGGATTCGATTCAATTAAGGCTCTGATTTTGAGGTCATGAACTTCCGAAGGATGGCTAGAACGTTGGATAGCTTGAAGTTGAAAATTTTCTAGAATGAAATTTCTTAAACCAATTCTGACACATGCGTTATGTTAAGCAATCAACACCATTAACTTCACGCATATCCTAATGAGCCTCAACCTATTTCTTGTCTTTGTAAAAGTAAGAAAGCAAAATATGTAGAAAATGTTTATTTCTGAATCGCACGCTAACACTAACCGTAAACTAACAGCTGTAAATAAAATACACAGAGTTTATTTCTATTCCAACTTACAGTCAGCTGCCAAATATTAAACGAAAACAAAATACAAGACTAACAGACGAATAACAAAACGAATATAACGTTATGTATTTGTGCAAACTGAAATTACTATCTTGCCTACCCAATACCATGGATACCCTGTTATAAACAAGCATAAAATAGGATGGTTTTTCTCCAAAATGCGTTCTGGAAACGATCCATATCTTATACGCGTAGACTAACATTTAATAATATATTAGTTATTTATTGCCTAAACCATTAGTTTATAAGGTATTTCTCCCGGCTTCTTAGCATGCCTTCGTGGTGTAGTGGTCAGCACGATCGGCGCGTATTCAAGAAGTCCGTGGTTCGCGTCTGCATTGCTCAGTTTTCACGTCTCCCTCATCAAAAAAATAAAAAAATACTAATGACTCTACAGTGACGCCCGAACTGAAAAGGGTGGTGGATGATGATTTTCCGCCACTAGGATGTGGCGATAAAAGGGGGAGTATATAAGGTATTTCTCCCGCCTTCTTCGCATGCCTTCGTAGTGTAGTGGTCAGCACGCTCGGCGCGTATTCGAGAGTGTTTCGAGTTCCTGCGAAGGCATTGCTCATTTTTCATTTCTCCTGCTTTCAATAATTACCTAATGTCTCTACAAGTTTTCACATAAAAATATATCGAACTAGTTTAAACGCAAAGTATCTATTTAGATAACTTATCTTGTGAAAAAAAAAACCTTCGTATTCAATCCAAGTATGTTAGGCTACTGAGAAAAATGCTTAGTTTTCTTGTAAAACACACTCAGAAATGCAGATGCATCTTACATACGAGGCCTGTTATGTCCGAGGGAATACTTCTTTAATACTTCGTCAATAAAATAGGTGTATGAAACAAATAACTTATTGAAATAAATTAATGCGATTAAGAAGTAGGTAGTCATTTTAAATGTTGGAATTTTCATTCTCATAAACGATGTGCTAATTTATTTTCTATTGATAAATGAAAGATCATTCCTTAAAAGAATGGCAACAGATTTCAAAGCTGGCTGTTTATCAGTTTGTTTGGTTAATGACCTCCACAAAGACGCAAACATTCTCAGAATTTTGAAGTTTGTCTTCCGCGTGATTGATCAATGTTGTATAGAAAAGCACAATTTTATGCGACTGGAAATCTGGTGATATTAAACTATAGCTTTGATAATGTCAAAAAAAGCCTCAGTATTTAGCACAACATGAGGTTAAACACAGCATACTTAAAACAAATTAGATGAAAGAAAAGACAAGACCTACTTGTAATCCTTACTTTGTTAGCACTATATATTATGATGTAATTAACGCAAAATTGCTTTTCAAAACATTTATTTACTCTTTGCTATCTCAGGGATTTGTTTACTCTAGCTATAACTTAATGGAAAATTTGTATTGCTAATATTTTAGTTTTCATTTATTATTTTTATACAGGTGGATGAAAATACTATACTGATTTGTGCTAAATTTAAGTATACCTTCAGTTACATGGGAAGTGCAGCCTCTTGATTTATTTCTATTTTCTCTTTCCTTAAGTTCAGATCTTTAAATATGAACATTTGTAGCTGACTATAGATCCTATTCTTCGAAACAAAGTTAAGAAAAATGCCGTTAGACGTTTGTTTATTTACTTCGCACAACGTATAAACAAAATACACTGCTGGCAACCCATATTGCAACACCAAAAAAGTCAAGAGATATCACAACAAAATTTATTTAGTAGATAACATGCTGAATAAGTACCAAATGATTTAATTTATAGACTTCTGTGAAGTGTGGTTCCTTCCAGAATCAGTAGCCGCCATTGTTGGAGATCACCGCCGCCACACGTCTTGGTGTTGATTCAAAAAGACTTTGGATGGGTTCTTGCGGTACAGCAGACCAAGCAGCTTCCACACGTTGCCAAAGTTGATCTGGTGTGGCAGCTTGGAATGTATTCTGGGTCAATCATTCAGTTACCATGGACCACATGTTTTCTATCGGCGAAAGATCCGGAGAGCGAGCCGGCCAGAGAAGCAACTTAATCTGGCGATTGACGAAGAACCCTTGGACAATGCGTGCCACGTGTGGTCGTACATTATCCTGTTGAAATATGGCTGTGGGAAAGGCCTGAAGTTAAGGAAGAGCAACTGGCTCCAACATCTCGGAGATGTAGCGCTGGCAGTTTAAAGTACCGGCAATGCGTACTAGAGGAGTGCGAGAGTGATATCCAATACGGCTCCATACTATAATACCCGGTGCAGGACCAGTGTGGCCGTGTATAAAGCAGCTGTTCAGTATCCTCTCTCCACGGTGTCTCCAGACTCGAATCCGACCATCGTGGTGTTGCAGACAGAAGAGTGACTCTTCAGTAAAGATAATTTCATTCCATTCTGTCGTCCACATCCTTCTTTCATCGCACCATTTGCGGCGGAGACGTCAGTGGTTCAGCGTCAAGGGTAGACGAAGCAATGGACGTCTTGTGGACAGACCACTTTGCTGTAAACGGCGTCGAATGGTACGCGCAGACACTGGATGATGCGTTACAGACAATGTGCTGTGCTATGGTTCGTGATGGGACTGAGCGATTCGTCACTGTCATGCGCACAATGTTCCTGTCAAGTGGTGCACTGAAGTGGATATGATCGAACACGTCTTTCCCTCATACCTTCCTGCATCCAACGGTCACATATCCGCATTACAGTTGTTTGGTTTCGTTAAATACGACTACCGATTTCCCTGAAATAAAATCCCCAGTTTTGATAGGCCACTATCCTTCCTCTCTCGAACTCGGATACTTGAATCAAACGATGATCGCTGTTTACTACGAGGCATAATTGATCGTTTTTTTTAAAACCACAAGAAAAACACAATTGTCGAACTTGAAATCGTCGAAAACTACAAGCCTTAAATAGCGCTTTGAAGTAGAGCTATAGGCGCGCGATATGTGAGTCTACGCTGAAATTCTAATCATTTGCATATCTCACCTCCGCTAATGCATGTTGTAAATTTCATGTTATTTGCATGCTTCGTTCAGGGTGTTGCATTTACGGTGGCCAGCAGTGTACGTAGTCGTCAATGTCTATCAAATTCTGAATGAAGGTATCCTCTTCAGATAGATCTCGAGTATGGTATCATGTAACAATTTATTTACCCATACAACTTCGTTTTCGTAATTATTTTAGCGTTTGGTTTACTCTTTACTATTTATTTATTTTACTGAAGCTAAATCCGCGTAAAAATCCAAAATGTATGTTAAGTTTATTGTTATAAAATAAATCGATTTAACTTCAATCTCGAATGATAGATTCAATTAAGAGTAACAATAAATTATTCTAGTTTATTTAATTCCAATAGCATCTAGTTGATGTGTTTACCTTAACTCTTAGACGTAAATTTCTCGAAATTACTTCATGGATATTTACGATTTGAGGCTAAAATGTCTGTTACTGTGTACAGGTTTTGGCCATTAGGGTTACTGAATGACATCATGACGAAAACTGGAAATCGAGTATCTCGAATCTCGTTCCCCAACCCCATTTATATCGAAACGATTTGAGTCTCGACAGCATTCCGTACTATAGATACACTATGTAGTTACAAATCTTTGTTAATGATTTAAACTTAGTGACTTGATAGCCAGCTTTTCTAACCGTTCAGTGAAAACGTTAATATTTATTGTTAAAAATTTAACATTATTTTTACTTTTCATTTTGCGCACTGTTTAGCTTCCCGTTAACCTTCAACTTGTGGAATAATTAATATATATATAACTAAAATAACCGAATTAAATAGCTTAGAAATGTAATTTTGAAGTATCTTTGTGAATGACGGTATATGAAAACATATAAAGAAAGCTGAAAATGAGAGAAAATTCAAACGTCCTTCGTACTAAAAATAGGAGCCTTTACTCTATATCTGCTATAAGCTGTTAAATATCTCTGCGTAATTAATATCCATCAAAATGCGGGTCACTGAAGATTACTCTAATAGGATTATACTGGGGATATTTGAAACAAGCAGGTTATAAAAATGAATTTTCTGCATACTCTTGGATCGAATTAGTAACAATTGAATAAAGCACTTTGTGCTTCTAATTAGGGCTCTACGTGGAACTACTTTGGCTAATCTATTAATTGGTTCAATGAATATTCTCAGCTAGTTACCAACCACTGAGAACTAATGCATAATAGTGAAAATTTTTAAACATGATAAATTCAGAACTGAATTTAATTCATTAGGAAACAAGGCAATCGCTCTTATTATCAGGAGGTAGAATTGGTAAATATGCTTAGATCCTGATATTTTTAAAGGATTTTTAAAGGAATTGCTATTTGCATGAATTGCTATTTAGGTCTCTAGACTTAAATGCCTGTGATTTTTGAAATAAATTATTTGCAGTCATGCACATTCAGACATCATTCAACATCACTGCCAGTTTTAAAAGGAACTGTCTTGCGGCAAGTGGCATAGATCTCTAAATAAATATTGATTCTGCTGTTTGTCTTAACTCATCCTCTGATAAAGCTAAATAATAATGGTTGCTTTAAAAGCGGTGTTTATTTAAAGGCATTTTGTATTCTTTTATAAGTAAAGTACCTCTGACAGACATAAATGAAATTTAAAAAAATACATAACAAATTGCATAATACAGTAAATTGTATAGTATTAAAAAACATGCTGCGATTTTATGACATTTTATCTAATTGGGTCATTAAATATTGCAAATGCATTAAATCTGATTTTTTTTAAACTCTACCGACCTTTCGGACCACCCTGCATATATATGTATGGGGAGTGATAGTACGAATTAATCATTGAAATAACTCTTTTCCTTTGACATTAATCTCTGAAAGATTAATACACCTCCCTGTGCTGTAAACACGAGATTTTGAGAGAAAGGGAAACCTTTCTAAACCTTAAAAGTATCATGCATACTTTAAAGCCACAAGTCAGTTGTAATTATCACCCTAAAATTACTCACTTTAAGACAAATAAACAACGAACCTCTTGGATCGGTTTCCATTTATTGAGAAACAGGTAAATTGGTTACAATTACTTTCTAATAAGAGCTGAAACGATACGAAGACGAAGCACTGCAAATATATTTCTGAAAATGTCTAAATAGAATAACATTTAAATTTCGAATTTTTTTTTTATTTATTTCATAGTTTGTGCTACTTTAACAAATTTTCGATTAACTACCTCAGCTACTAAAACCTAATGTGTTACAACTCCTCGAAATAAACTCAGTTTATATACTATCATTTTCTTCACTTCTTAATCTAATTGAATAATCTAATCTAATAAAAGGCATTTAATTCATGACATACCAAATTCATAATCCCTGATAATTTTTTTTAAATTTTTCTAACGCTAAATTTTTCGTAATTGGTATAAAATCCTCTATCCCTCTATCTCTTTACTTCCTTATACGAAGTAAGGCAAGTATTGTAATCGGGAAAAGTTTCAGGTATCCATTGCCACCGCTCTCGAAACAATTTGAACGATGTTTTTGCACGAAATCTGTACATATGGACAGAATAAAGAATCATATCTACTAAAAAAGGATTGTAAAATGGATTTTAAATCATTCAGAACAAATTTTTCCTTGACGTCTGCACGTGCGTACGTATGTATGTATCTCCCGTACCTCAAGAATGAGTGCCGTAGAAAGTTGAAGTTTTGTACATGGGGCTTCTATAACATGTAGTTGTGTACCTATCGTTTTCATTGCAATCGGCTTAACTAATCGAATAAATATATATATTCCCACTCTCTTGCCTGGCTTGGTTAGCTTACGTTTTTTATTCTTATATGCTGCTAAATTTTGCACTTTTTGCTTTAAAAGTGATTGAATTATGTGGTTTTTATGTTCCACTTAAGCGTTTTATGCCTTTAGTTAATCTGCATGCAATAACTGTAGAACTATCAACAATTTAAAAGTGGCGAGTTAAGTCTAACGAATTGCCATTTGGTTACATTTGAAGCTCAGTAGAAGAGGGAATTAAGTCAGTTTCTGCTTCTTCAATGTCTTTTTGCCGAGTGGGACCAAAAGTAAACTTTCAGTTTTGTGCACCAAAAAAACTGCCTTCTTGCCCCCTGGCCAAATTGCTTTTTTTTTTTCTTTAGGTTACCACTCGACACTTGGTTACTACTCGATATGTAGGGGAGAAATTTAATGTATTTGGTTAAAAGATTGATTCGTGATTAGGATAAGCGCGAATTAGGGTCCATCCAACAAATTTTTGCTATTTTTAGAATGATATGTGTCTGTAGATATGTATGAAAATTTTTTTAGTGTACGATACATCGTAAATGAAACTTCCTAAAATTTCTCCTTTCCGTATTTAAGCTTTCAACATTCATATAAAGAGTTGATCGTGTTTTGGGTGATACTGGACAACCGGAAATGGTACTTTACTTGAAGGGTATAAAGGCTTGTTTACACTAGCCGGGCTTTGAGCCCAAGAAACGCGCATAACCTTACGGTAAGAAAAGTAGTCAATATTTTCAGATGACGCCAACCCATATGCTTAGGCAAGGGAGGTAAAGTTTTACGTGCAAAAATTTAGTAGGGACGTTTTAGTGAATAGCTTGAATTAGGAACATCACAACACGTTTTGACTAATATTATAATTAGATTTGTCTGTCTCTAGGTGTGTTTGAGTTTTTTTATGTTCACGATAATTATTTCTAACTTTAAAAGTTTTATATTTTCCGTAATTAAGCATTCTACATTCATAGAATGACAGTTGATTATATTTTGGGTAAACTAGACAACAGAAAGTGGTACTTCACAGGAACAGGGTTTAATGAAAAACTATATAAAAATGTAACCCACACTTTTGGTAATTTTACATCTGTCAGAACAATATATAAGATTTTGGATTAAACTGATAAACGGAAAGTGGTACTTTTCTTGAACCTCTGAAAAGACATTCGTAAAAAGGAATATATCGTCAAGTAATCCAAATTTTCTCAAATTTGGTATCGAAAATACATACATCACTAACAACAACACGTTACATTTATAAGCATTAAATCTGTTCTTGGACTTAAACTAAATGCGACAAGATTAAACTCATTAACAAGAGAAGCTTGTTTGAAGCTATTAAATATATTAGCTTCAATCTTCAAATTTGTGTTCATTTCGCTTTTACGTCGAATCATCTTTCAAGAAAAAAGGATGCTGTCACCAAATGTTAATGCTATATATTGTTCCGTTCTACGGGTTCATGGATTTGGAGTGATTGATGACAACACTTGATGAAGAAACAAAACACAATTCATTTAGCCGGTGTTACTCAGGAGAGTTCCAAAACCAGAATTACAGCGCCAAAAAACTACGACAAACACGCTAAAATTATCAACAACTCAGCCTTCAGGATATCAGGCTAAAATCGTGAAGAAGCTTCACGGCAAAACACTAGAGAAAAGCCCCCGACTCGGTCGATCGTTCTCAAAGCTCAACATACAACAAGATTAAACTTGACGATACTTATTACGCTATACCGCTACTCCGCATACAGGCAGGGCTTATATAGCTTTTGGCCTGCCTTCGAGAATATTCTGGGTCAAACCGGTAAGACTTCGTTCTAAAATGTTCTCCATCCGTGTATGGCATATGGCCAATTAGGTCGCCAAGTGGGCGATTTCTAACTAAATCTGATAGCCCTGCTTTTCCTTGCCATTTTCTAGCAGCCCTAAACCCGCCTTATGGGGAAGCTGTCTTACCGCGGCTTTGCATTTCGTAATAATACTACAGTAATAATATAGCAAATATAAATAATGTAGTGAGTATTAAAACGTGTGGCAGCAATCATCGCTGCATTGGGAATTTTAAAGGCATGCTTCTTTTAAAGAATTTTAGATTTATTGTTGAATTTTTAGTGGTGAAAGAGCGAAGAAAGTAATGTTTAAAAAATAAATTTAAAGTGGCAGTAGCGACCGTTTCTGTAGTAATTTATATTGATAGTAGTGGAGGGTGACTGACGACACACTGTGGCCTGCTATCCGTCGTCCCAACATGTCTTACTTATATTCTATGGAATTCACTTACGGTGATCTTGTAGCCACGGCAGGGGTGGAATGGTTTCACTCTCCAGATAACTCTCCACCACTCCGGCGGGTGTTATCATCCTTAAATATTGCGTTCGGTAATAATTGCAGTGATAAAAAGGACACAGATGGAGACTGTTTCATAGCGGTATTAGACACCTGTAATGGAACCACCAGCAGTCACGTTGAGGTTGGTGGGGCAGTTCTCATTTATTCCAGCCCATACAAGTAAGCCTCCTACCGGCTCTTGCCATATCATTGACCTTTGGGAATTGTTCTGGATTTTAAATCGAGACTCATTCGTAAACAGTACGCTGCCCCAGTTCTCTGGGTCGAACTGCGATGTTCACGAGCCCAATTCAACAGCGCTCTTACATGCGATGGGTACAAAGGCACACACTACAGGACGTCGGACGTACCGTCCACCTTCTTGCAGTCGACGCGATATAGTTGGGGGTAGGATATGAGCCTTCCTGTTGCAGAGAGATGAGACGTAAGCTATTGTACTGTTAGTGATCTACAGATTCTTGCACATAGCAAAAGGAAAGGATCGTCTGCATCTATGATAATCCTCTGGCACCCAGATTCACGCATTCTACAGGGGTATTTATCCCTTTGTTAACAACTCCGTAGCCTGTCACACTACAGTGCGCATTCAGCTCTCTTGCAACAGCGCAATTCTCTTGCTCCAACTCGCAACATCCCGAAACCCTTACAACGCATTTCATTCTGCAGATAGTGTCTTCAGCGAATGTTTCCGCATTGGCTATCTCGGATCACATGGAACTATCGTTGCTTGCGAAATGAACACATAGATTGGGCATGCCTCTTTTTAAGGCGTTGTGGTGTGACTGCGGGATTGCATTTTATGTAAAATTCGGTTGCATGTTTGCATTCGGGAATGTAAACTTTACCTCATATTAAATTTAAGTTTGAGTTCCCTTTTTTATATTCATTACTTTCCTTTCAGCTTTTCTTTCAAATTTTTTGCACACAAGTGTAATATAGCATTAATTTCCTATCACAATGTTTTTCTGTCCTTTGAGAAGGATTTGACAGACTTTGTTATGCTGGCAGAGTAAAACGGGAATTTTTCTGTAAGGGAAATATGTATGATGATTGCTACAAATGTGCCCCCTATCCTCATATTTATCAATAAAATCAAAAGCAAAACAAATTCAAACAATCAACATTTGAGCTACTATGAATACTGCCAACGTATTCAGAAAAACAGAGTAGCGTAATCAAAATCAATATACAAAATCAATATACTTCAAAAAATATTAAAGAAAGAAAACTTTTGCTCCAAGTTTCATTCCCCATATTTAACTATTAAACAATAACACGCTTTTGTGTACTGAAACATAAAATACTTTAAGGAATTTTTATTCATTCCAGTTCTTTTCGGAGTATAATTAAAAGTAGCTCTTGTCATTAAAGAAATTATACAGTGAAATGTAGCTCGTTATATAATTTTTTTCGCACATAAAGTCAGCAGTCGTTGGACTGGAGTGATTGACTTAATTAGTGTAATAAAAAGCAATACACAAGCTGTATTATTAAAGTACTTTCTCATTTTTACAATAGCCGCCTTTAGCTGGGTGCATAAGCGGCATATTTTTAGCCCTAAAGGACTATTAGTTTCGAAACGCGATTTTAGGCTGTTTTTCTTTAACAAGTTAACAACTTTTCACTATATTTATAGAATAATTTTATAGAACTACTTAATATTTTTCTCTTTTAAAGTATAATAATGATATATAATATTCTATTTAAGTGTAAATTTATATTCAACTAATATCCTATAAAATGATTCGCGGTTTCAGCTGGCTTACCTCTTTTGATAATGACTGCTGATAAACCATATTAAACTTTTAATGAGCCCTTTCAGGCGAACGATAAAATCTGAATACGTTTTTGAATTATTTTTTACATGTTTTATTCTCTATTATATGCATTTTGCCTTTCTTTTTAAAGTAAATATTACCACAAACAGAGACGGTTTTTCCATTGTAACCGAAACTTTTTAGTTTACCTTTTTTTCTCTTATTCATTTACCTTAACTCAGTGGTTTGCAGAAGATATGAATTGTTTAATAAATTTTAAATAAGTAATAAATTACTTAAATGTGCAGTAGGTGGCAGATATGCACACTACGCTCCTCCTAGTAATTTATACCCCGCTACCGTTAAGATGCAAGCCAGAGATTGGAGGTTCTGGTGGCTCTTCAAGTCTAGTAGATTAAATTTCAGTTTTTATTCTTAAAAATATTAGATTAAAGTGAATCGGTGGGACTGTAGAAGGCAGAATCTTTCGCTTGTTAAGTTTAGAAAGTAATGTAACTTATAATATATTGTTTCAAATTACTTTTATTGAATCTGCAAAGAGCAGACTATCTTAAATTACATTTCCTGTTTGAGTTTGTACGTAATCAAAAGTGTAGATATCGAATAATGTAGCTTAGTTTTATTTTAAGACATCTGAGGCTATTTTGTAAAAAGGAGACACTTTTAGAGTAAGGACGAAATGCCACCAGTACGTCTTGTGCCCAGCTATTTAATTAAAATATTAGCTTAACAAAACACGCAAGTTAATTATAAGGTTTTGTTTACAAAACCTTGTAATTAACCAAACTAATTTTATAAAAATAAATAAAATAAAAGACAAAAAAGCTAGCTGAAAAAAATTGCAGTTTCATTTACACCAGACTGGGGTGTATACTCCAAATAGTTTATATTTTAAATTTCAAAAAGTTAAAAAATAATTAAGGATTTAAAAATTATAAAAATGATAAGAATTAAAAGAAATTGCGATTTAATCTGCGTGGGCAGATTTTAATACCTGAAACATATGTTAGCAAATCAATGATAATAGATTGATTAGTTTAAGAATAATCCCACCACAAACTAAAAAAATTCTTATATTTAAAATGTGTCACTGAAAATCTCAAACTCGGTTGGTAGCAGAAATTGCTAAGATAATACCATAAATTAATTCCATATAGAGACTTAGTTTCTAAAGATATTACTGTTAATTTATTTCACAGAATATCTTGCGTACGAGGGTGGTAACAAACAGTTCGCTCAAAAGATAATAATTTTATACATCGCCAGGAAAAAATTCCACTTACTAAAACCAACAAGAACCTATGTTGCGTGGTGTGAAAAAATTAATTTGCAATATTTGAATTAATTTCTTATAAACATAGCGCCAAGAGATTATTTGAAAGAAAAGGATGCAAAAGAAGTGAAATATAAGCGTGTGAAATATAAAACTTTTAGAAATTCAATATTTCGACAAAAATTCACTTTTATCAATGAATGAGTCTGAATAGTCGGAGGATAAATTGGGAATCTATAATTGTCATGTATTGGCAGTGCTTTCTTTGCAAGAATATTTTTACTCAAATGATAGGATGTTCTTACTCGTAAACTGAATAGCAAGGTGTATTTTAAAGGCTGCATTTTTAAGCAACAGGAAGACAGCGGCTGTCCTCAGTATCTGAACACACGTTAAGCAAATATTAATAAAACTCAATTCTAATGAAGTACGCAAAACAAAATAGCAAATCACAACTTCTGCGAAAGAAGATACAGTTATTAAAATACTCAGCTGAAAATACCAGAAGTTAAGCTTCATAACATTTGATATAAATCGGCATAAGAAAGGGAAACGACATTATCAATTGCTATAAAACAGATATCATTTATAAATATAACGCAAAGGGTTTGAAAAATGAAAATTTCAGCGTGATAAGTCAACCGTATCTGTACTTTTTAAGCTTCTGGATGATGAATTGCTTGTTTGAGTCGAAGTAAATATTTTTTGTGGTCGGCGTCTTGCATTTGATTAGATCGTCTATATTTCAAAAGCGTTTCTTTTATTTACCCCATTTTTGAGGATTGCTAGAATCAGCGAACTCATGCTGGGTCATTTGTCACAACTGTGTCAGAATACAAGATTTGTTCAGCAAGAATTTCAGGGCTTTGTGCCAATTCAAATTGCGTTTTGTATACTCCATAAAAAAGGAAAAGCACACTGATCTCTGTGACCTAAATACTTTAAAACCATGTATAACTTATACTCAAAATTGCGTATTTTGTCAAAAGTTTTGCATATGTCAAGCAAACTTTCAGCAAGTAAACATAGATATACAAACCGTCATAATAGATAAAATTTTGATATCTGGTAAGATGAAAAAATAGACGTTTGTATAATGCATTAACATGCAAAAGTAATTCAAAGAAAAACAAAGTATAATTTTACTGTTCTCTTTAGTAAACTGATGCATCACATGACTGCATGTGAATTACATGTTATTTTAGTTATTTTAGTCAAAAGAGCACTGTAATACCGCTTTATTTAAACAAAATTCTAATTTTCAATTCTTTTTCCAATATTTCTTAATTTATTAACTTGTGAGGTTTATCCTACGTTTTTAACAGTTATCTTTAGTTAAAGCCACTTTCCTATCCTTTCTATTTTCAGCTTACAATTTCCTACCAGAATGTGTTTTCAGAATAGCGTTTAATGCAAATAAGGAATAGTAGTATTTAAGTCGAATTTTCACTGACTTCTTTAGAGAGCCAGAGTCTCTGACTAACACGCGTTTGCCTTTTGGACTACGTCTCTCTTTAAGCTATTACTACACTCGGCCGTACTTCAGGCCCTTGATAGTTTAGCCTACTTAATTGAGATTTAGGGACCAACTACTTAGAACCTTGATAGCTTTGGCTATATCTTCTTAGTTAAACATTAGTTAAGATTTGGTTCTTATTATCATGAATTTAAGCCTAAGTGGAGGCTTTGCTGTACGCTCTGAGATAGGAGCCGACTGTGTTAAAACTTATTTTGAGAAATAAAGGGTAATTAATCCTTGAGTCTTACGTCTCTGTTCCCGCACTCAAGCGATTACTCGCTTATCTGGGTACGAAGTTCCCCACATTTAACTTTTAAATAAAGCGTTGGAGCCCCCCCAATCTTCTACTGACATAAATATTGCTTTAATTTCAGTGATGAACTAAAATGATTTTAATATGCCCTTACATTTAACATTCGAGAACCAATAGATCAATAGGCGTTAGCATAAACACTTTCAAAATATAGAAAATTCTGATATATTATTTTTTTTTCCTTTTCATTCACTTTTATAGTCAGGTTAATACTTTTGATAGAATGTTTGAATCATTTTTGCTGGAAAGGTTGTTGTAGAAAAAGTTCCATACAAGGAATAATATATCCTCTACATATATACATACATATGTATAAATATGATAATTCTAAATAGTTAAGGAATTTAGAAGCTATAAAAAGTTAAATAATATAAGTTAAAAAACTTGAAGGTAGCCTATCGCTTTCCAAGAAGCACGGTGTAAAAAGGAAATACTTTAGAATATTACAATATATGAACTAAAAAAAAATTTTACAATAGGTATTTACAACAGGAAAAAGGGGAAACATAAGAGTACAAAAACATTTTCTAATCTCCTTTGTTCAACGCTTCAAACAGGACTTGTCAAGCAAAAAGTGGTTTGAAGCTTCAAACCAAGTTGATCAACTAGACCAACTGAAACATATGTATATATGTAATAATAAAAAATTCAAGGAAAAGCCGGAGCAGAGTCGATGCGTAATAACTATATAAGATAAAGAAACTTGGCAGTCGAGGCGATTTTAATTCCATTTTTATTTTCCCGTTGACGTTCGTGGCCGCAATCATTTGGCACTCTAGTCGTGCCTATTCAAGAACATTTTCGAAAGTATTGCGATAGAAAGCGCGCACAACTAAATAGCGACTAAGCAGCGAAGAGAGAGAAGATGAAGTGCCTACTTAGCCAATATGAAAGCACACGAAAAGAAAAGTTTTGGTTTGAGTTAAAAGTTTTATCATGCAAAATGGAATGATCTAGAAATGACGCAATCCAGTGAAGTTATTGCGATTTTTAAAACAGAGAGAGAGTTAAAGGGAATTAGGGGTTAGTTTAAATTATAATTTTATTTACATATTTTTTATCTTACATATATATATATATATATATATATAAGATTTTAACTTTTCGAGATTAATTTTATGTTATTCCTGTTAAAATAATATTTAACTCTGAATTATACTTTAAATTTCCAATAGCATCTAAGTCTCCCTTTTGTTCTGTCCCTCTCCCCTCTCTATTCTAAAAGTGGTAATAACTCTTTCAAAACTGGGTCATATATGAAAACTAATTCCAAAATATGTCATGTTAACATTCTGCACTGCGTATAGTTCTTAGACAATTAGATTAACGAAAAATTATAGTAAAAATACTGTGGCCTTCCAGTTACGTACTTTCTTTCTCTGCCTACGCTTGCTACATAAAGGATGTCTCTTGCTTGCCTATATTAAAAATGTAACGCATTATGACCAAAATTGTGGGTTGCAGGTTGCTTACATTGTGATGTGCCATGACAGTCATCAACAGGAAACAAAGATGTGCTTGAATTATCAAATGATTTGTAGTTCTTCAAAACTTCCCGGCATCTCCTACAACGTACTACAAATTTCAGTGATCTTCTAAATTCAAACCACGCGCTACTGCAGAATAATTTGAGACTTCACTAGTCAAGCACGCATCTAATATCAAATTAACTGCAATGAACTAAATTATTTCATCACACGAATAAAAATATTGTGAATCTCTAATATCGTGAGGTGTATATTGTGCTTATATATATATATGTGTGCGTGTGTGTGTGTGTAAAATAAAAAAAAAATGTGTAAATCAAAATTATAAGTTAAATTTCCTCTATTCCAAATATAATAATTCTCTATTCTAAAAATCGAAAACTCGGAATTATGCTTTTGGAGTGCGTTATTTCTAGATCAGTCCCTCTTTCATGGCTTGCGTAACACTGATGACGTAGCACATTCGGAATCTGAACTCAAAATTTCCGGAATTTAGACCTTTCTAAACCCAAACCTTCTTATGGTGAGCATCCTACTGGATAACTGCGTACTCTTGCTTCAGCTCTCTTGCAATTAAGATGGTACTCCGCTTTGTCGTGCTGCTAACTACGCCATTATGTAAAATGCAATACTCTATATAAAATTGTAGGGTATATATTGTGCTCTTGGTCATGTGTAACGAAAAATATATTTTCGATAATTGGTTATAGTATCCGGCAATAAAAATTATATTCAAGTAGGCTACGTTTGTCTCCAAGTATGTCCTTCGAGTGTCATCGTTCTAACTACGCACTAAAAAAATAATTGTGCATATAGATTAAGAACCTTAATACAAGTCTCTTCAAGTTATAACGCAGAGAACCGTCGTCAATCCTTTGCAGCTTACTCGAAGTCATCTGATTAAAATAAAGTGGACTAACTTAGTTTTCATTAAACACACACATATATATGTGCGTGCGTGATAATATTATTATAGATATCTGAAATGCAAAAAGGAACTTAAATTCTCCTCTTAAGCAAACTGCTGCAAACATTTAATTAATCAATATTGTAAAGTAATAATTATAACTAAAGAGGCAAAAGAAATTGAGTCAAAAATAAGGAAACTGAAGAAATTAAACAGAAATTGTAAAAAATTAAAAATGGGAGTGCTAGTGAAATAAATGGCAAAATAAAAAATTACTTTTAAATAAAAACAAATGAAGTGGATAAAATTATGGAAAAAGCTGTGTTATCACTTTTTGACTTCTTTTTTGTGAAGAGTAGGTCAGTCATTAGGTCAGATTAGCTCTTTTCCTGCAGAATGTTTTTGTTTCTGTACACTTTAAATTAACCAAGGCAGTAAGCAAATAAATGTTTTGCAAAAATGTTAAATGCAATATGTAAAACTTTTTTTTTAAGAAATACGATACAAGAGCTATAAATGTACAAAATCTGCAGCTTAATTTACTAATGTAAATTAATAAAATAATTAATAAACAGAATTCGCGTGAATGAAATATGAAACGGAAAAAATAATTACAGCAAACAATGCTTAAGAAAAAGAAACTGACAACCGAGAAGCTGAGTTTTTATTTAAAAGTAACGTTTATTTCGCCATTTTATTCACTGACACCCATTTTTATTTTTATAATTTTTATGACTTTTACAACTTCAATTTCATTTGTTTCTTTCTTTTTTTCCACAATTTCTTTTGCCTGTTTATTGATAACTATCACTTTGCCATGGTGTATATGTATTCGTTTTACTTTTGTATAACCAGATGTATTCGACATCCAAACAATTTTTTATATTCTCCAGCAAGGGAAGAAAACGTCTTTTGTAGCAATATTCCTGTAGAAATACTCGGACGAGTCCGATCGATCAAACAGCTTGTTGATCATTATAACTTCTTAACTGACGGTTTTCTATGATCTCTAATTACACTCTTAGACAAAAAAAAAACGACGCACCAAGAACGAGTTATCCGAATGGGACGAAAATCGGTAGATGTGATGTATATGTACAGAAAAAAAATTATTACAGTTTGAGAAAAATTGGATGATTTTTTGAAGTGATAGAGCTTCACAAAGTGAAAAGTCAGTAACGTGTTAGTCCACCTCTAGCCCTTATGCAAGCAGTTATTCGGCTTTGCATCGATTGATAGAGCTTGCGGATGTCCTCCTGAGAAATAGCGTGCCGAATTCTGCCCAACTGGTGCAATAGATCGTCAACATCCCGAGCTGGTTGGAGAGCCCTGCCCATAATGCTCCAAACGTGTTCAATAGGAGAGAGATCCGGCGACCTTGCTGGCCAAGTACTAAGGCAAGCAGTAGAAACATGTGCAGTGTGAGGGCGGGCATTATCTCGCTGAAATGTAAGCCCATGGTCGCATGACATGAAGGGCAACACAACGGGCCTTAGAACTTATTCGACTTCGACGTACCGCTGTGCTGTAAGGTTGCGATGGATGACAACCAAAGAAGTACTACTATGAAATGAAATGGCACCCCAGACCCTCACTCCTGGTTGTCGGGCTGTCTGCCGGAAGACAGTCAGGTTGGTATCACACTGCTGTCCGGATCGTCACAAACGATCGCAAACGGACTTGACGTTGTACAGAAGTCAATGGTAGTCGGCGCAAGGGGCGCCGTGACCTCAGCCCCCTTTCTGTGAGCCGTCTATGAATGGTCCTTGCGGTCACTGAAGTACTAGTTCCACGTACAATCGATGATAATGATGCATCTGGGGCTGTGAGTGCCGCTTTGACGATTGCTCGGTATTCACTTTCTGTCGTTTCTTTAGGCCTACCACTGTCTTCTTGACACTGTGTGAAGCCATGGTTTACCCATTCCTGCCAACATCGTCTAAAATTGGATGATTTATTGAAGTGATAGAACTTCATAAAGTGAAAAAGTCAGTAATGCGTTTGTCCACCTCTGGCCCTTATGCAATCAGCTATTCTTCTTTGCATCGATTGATAGAAGTTGCGGATGTCCTCCTGAGGGATATTGTGCCAAATTCTGTTCAACTGGCGCCTTAGATCGTCAACATCCTGAGCTGGTTGGAGGGCCCTGACCCTAATGCTCCAAACGTGTTCAATAGGAGAGAGATCCAGCGACCTTGCTGGCCAAGGTTATGTTCGGCAAGCACTAAGGCAAGCACTAGAAACATGCGTAGAGTGGAGGCGGGCATTATCTTGCTGAAATGTAAGCTCAGGGTGGCGTGATATTAAGGGCAACACAACGGGTCTTAGAACTTCGTCGACGTACCGCTGTGCTGTACGATTGCGACGAATGACATTCATTTCATAATACGAATGCTTTCAAATTTCTAATATCTTTACATTTCATTACTATTTTACTCATCACATAATACACTCACGTTTGTGAAAATTGCAACACCAAGAAGGAATCGTCATAATTGAATGCAATTTAATACACAGTTGAGTGGTAGTGGTACAAATAAATGATTAAATGTTCAAAGCAAACAAACAAGAACAAGAGATCAGAATCAGTATTTTGTGTGGCCACCACGCGCCGCAATAAGTGCTGCTACACGACGTGGCATGGAGTCAAACAAAGTTTGAATGTCTGACTGAGGAAGAGCATTCCATATCGTTTGTACGCGTACCCAAAGTTCGTCTGCAGACGCAACAGGACGAGGATCACGAGCAAGACGCCGACCAATGACATCCCACACATGTTCAATTGGCGACATATCCGGGGAACACGCAGGCCAAGGAAGAAGCTGTACCTGCTGCGCTGCAAAGAAGGATTTAACAATCCGAGCAGTATGAGGGCGGGCATTGTCCTGTTGAAATACAGCGCCTGGCAAGCTTTGAAGGAAGGGAACAGCTTCGGGCTGTAGAACTTCACGGATATACCGGTTGCTGTTCAGATTGCCCACAATTCGTAGCAATTGAGATCGTCTATGATATGCTATGGCGCCCCAGACCATAACTCCGGGTGTTCGTCCACTGTGGCGTTCGATAATGCACTCCGGAAGGTGGCGTTCACCGGCATAGCGTCTGACACGAATGCGGCCATCATGGTACCACAAATTAAAGCGGGATTCGTCAGAAAACACGACATGCTGCCAATCAGCACGCCAGTCTCTATGCTGATTGGCCCATTGTAGCCGCAGGCGGCGATGGTCGTGCGTTAGGGGGATCCTGTATAAAGGAGTCCGTGCGCGCAGTCCACACTGCAGCAGACGTCTACGAATTGATGAAGCACACAATGAAACACCTGTAGCTATTGACCACAGTGCTGCCAATTGTCTAGAGGAAGCTGTACGGTCCGTCCGCGCCATGCGGACCAGGTGTCTATCATCGCGAGCTGACGTCACATTTCGGGGTCCACTCCCGGATTTCCGAGTTGTCCGACACTCGTCCGTCCACTGCTTCCAAACGCGCATCACTGTGCTGCTGTTACGCTGCACACGAGAGGCTACTGCACGATACGACAATCCAGCTTCACGAAGGCCGATGATTCTCCCTCGTTCAAACTCTGTAAGTTGTTCAAATCTCGCTCTCTTTCGTCGACGAGGCATAAGTACAGATTGAGTTAACGTTTACCACTAGCAGATAACCACCGATAACCATACACGCCTCGCTACAGCCGTCTATTTATTCGGATCCATCAGCCGTTCAGAGGGCGCTGCTCAGCATACGCATGCGCTACGGATTTGCAATTCTAATCATTTGCATATCATGCGCTACTTTGCATTTCCTGAAAATTTCAGCTCACTCGCGTAAGTCCTTCATGGTGTTGCAATTTTCACAAACGTGAGTGTATTACATTCTTCCCCTTACAAAGTCGTTTAGCTCCTCCCACTAATGAAATTTTCTCTCCCTGTCCTACGAAGCGACGCAGTCACAGATGCAAGTCTCAGATCTTTACAAATCGAAAAATGAATTTTACTGATAGTGAAAATATTACTTAAATATTGAATTTACGGATAAGTCGAGAAATTTCGTAATTCATAGTAAGATTAAAAAATTGGTTCGTACGTGTGCGGCGTATGTTTTGTTATTAAATTAACTCTTGCATTTTTCGTGTCCAACGAATGAACCAGGGCGAAAGATTTTTACTGGTTTACAGGCCTTACTAAAGATGGTTTACAGGCAACCAACTGCCGCGTGATCTGAATACACAGTTATCGGTGCACTTCCAAAACCCCGAATTTTCACACCGCTAATAGGACCGCGAGGGTTTCCGCTCAGTTGCAGTGTAGTTTGGTGTGTGAGTGTTTCGCTAAATATCGTAGCGCTGTGAAAAGTTGATGAAACCTCTCTACCACTCGAGACGTAATTTGACAGTAGATAGCTGCATACATCTTATCGACTTTCGAAGAAGAAATAACTATTGTTTAAGATAAGAAAACTTTTCTTATCTTAAACTATAGTTTAAGGGGGCAAAAGGACATTCATGTGAAGTACATATAAGAAAAAGAGCGATTCCTCCAATCATTTTTAATTCAAAGAAGAGGGAGGTCTACCCCTACATGTTTGGCTTCCAAAAAGACATAACGATTGCTTCATATAATACCCAAGGAAAATAAGAATGTTCTTTTACTTTCAACTATGACAAATGATGATACAGTAGACTCTTTTACAGGAGAGTTGAAAAAACCTGAAGTAATAACTTTATACGATTCATCTTAAGCAGACGTTGAATTTGTTGACGAAATGACAGCTGCATATTCAAGGGTTATAAAATCTTATAGGCAATAGTTTTGCACTGCTGAACGTTCCTGCAATAAATGCGCGAATTATTTTGCTACGTTCTAAGAAATACCTACCGAACATCAAAAGAGACGCTCATTTTTGAAATATTTGGGGTTTCAGCTTACAGAAGAATAGAACAAAAGTAGGAGCCAACAAGCAATGCTTCCAAGAAACTTAAAAGAAAAACTAGGAACCAATGGAGAAATCGCACCACTTGCAAAGGAGGCCAAAGAAATCTATAAAAGATATGCTGAATGCCCTAATAGAAAGGATAGAAAAACTAAATTTATTTGTGAGAGGCGTAGCTAACGCATGTATGGAACAGATGGCATATATTTGCAGAGAATGTGCAAATTAAATGTAAGTAACATCATTTTTAATTATGTTTGCAATTAAACTCTTTTTTCTAACCTTTCGGGTATAGATTTTACTGCAGAAAATATGATAAAACTTCTTGGGTGTGAGATAACACTGCGCAAGTAATTTCGTTCGTTTTTGACGCGCAGTCAATGCCTTTTTAAAATATTGAGGTTCTGACCTCTCTCTTTCTCATTTACGATATAAATTTGTGTTGTCCTTACCATACGTAGCAAATAAGAAGATTTTAGAAATTTATAAGTCATAACCAACTTTCTCAGCAGTTGTTAGTAAATTTACAAGGCAAGCCAGAAGATGAAAAATTATCTTATACTTACATCTGTTCCGTTAACGACTGCTTATGCCGAGTTATGTGACTAATGGGACTGAAATATATTTTGATGTATTAAAATGGCAGCATTAGCAGGTTTATAAAGTTTGCTTGTATCTACTCGATGTAATATACGTATGAATAAGTGTGTTTTTTCTTATGAGTGTTTCAGTAATACTTCCAAATACTGAGTTTATTTTTTACTGTACATTTATTTATAGTACTGTATCCTGTTGTATGTTACTTTATTCTTTTGCATTTTCTATGTATATAATCTTAGTATCATCCAATGTAAGCGTGTAACTACAGAATTGAAGCTACCTCCTGCCAGATGAACAGCAGAAATACAATTGCTTAATTAAAGTGCCCTTTTCTCGTCTACTGCGAATGCTTGACTAAAAATTGGAGGTTCTTCGACTCAATAATGGTGGGTGTGGAGCAAATCCGCCTGACCAACGGTAAGTAGACGTTGCTTCCATCCTTCATTCACTTTCAGCTACAGAAGTTTGCTTGGATTAGTTTTCTTATCCATGACACGTTCTATCTAATTCATTGTCAAACCAAGCTTCTGTATCATTAAAATTATCTTAAGTCGAAATCGTCCTTGTTTTTGTGTTTTTCTGCACCTAGGGCATTAGTTCAGTATGAGTGTTGTAATCTTTTACCATTTTTAAGTAGGGCGAATCCAGGATTGCCCTTTGTATGTTGTAACTGATCTTTTTTTTCTTAACTTTGTGCCAAATTTGGGTAAACAATGTACTAATTTTCTGATAATGTCACTAATTCTCATTAATTTTCGTTAATTTTATTAACT
Organism: Stegodyphus mimosarum; assembly: GCA_000611955.2. NCBI lineage: Eukaryota > Metazoa > Arthropoda > Arachnida > Araneae > Eresidae > Stegodyphus > Stegodyphus mimosarum. The sequence continues at coordinate 671,582 of KK119783.1, forward strand.
TCATATGGCTGCTTTCTACGGGATTGTGAATTTAGAGTGATTGACACAACACTTGACGAAGAATGAAAATACAATTTATTCGTCAGTATTATCCAAGACAGTTCCAAATAAACGTCTGCAGCCGTCGAAAACTACGACAAACACGCTGAAACAACAGCAACCAGCCTTCAGGCTACAATGGTGAAGACAGCTTCACGGCAAAGCACTAAAGGATAGCTCCCGACTCGGTCGATCGCTGTCGGGGCTCAAGACACTGCTATTGAACTCAAGATACTCTCCACGATAAACTCACGATGCACCCAAGATAGACTCGACGATGTGCTCATGATACACTGCTACTCCACCTACAGGCAGGGTTTATATAGCTTTTGATAAGACTTCGAGAACATTCTGGGCAAAACTGGTTAGAATTCGTTTTAGGATGTTCTTCATCTGTCTATGAATATTGCCAATTTTGTCGCCAAATGATCGATTTCTCGTTAAATCTGGCAACATTGTCTTTCCTTGCTATTTTCTAGCAACCCTAAACTCGCTTTGCGAGGAAGCTATCTTACCGTGACGTGACGTGAAGAAGTATGAACACACAAAACACAGAAAAACGCTCGAACGCTTATGGTCTCTATCACAATCATAGTTCTCCTGATAGGCGCGTGTACACTAACCTATTGGTCTCTGAATATTTGCATAATTCTTCGGCGGCATATTAGTAGCTTTATTCAATACGTTTTGTAAAAATAGACGTAATTTGCAAATTCTATTAATTTTGTACACTAATGTTCTTTCTATTAAAGCTGTATACTATGTAGTGCAAGTATATATATTATAATAACGTTTCATCTTTTATGCAGTAGTATGAGTAATAATTCACCAATCCATAGTTTTAATCAGTGCATTGGAAATTTTATGAGATATAATTTACATGCCATACACCTCATACACCGTATTCCTCATTAAATTTATTTTCCGGAAAACATCTATGTATTTTGCATCACATAATGAATTATGTATTTCGTTTATCATATAATGTAAGCATGTATATGTTTTAGAAATGCCTAATATTATCTCAGAACTCGATATGAACAGAAGACGTGTTTTTTCTTATTTTATGTTTAAGGGAATTATTTCTAACTCTTCCGTCGAATGACTTTATGCTTCTGTGGAGCTGCTTTACCTGCGTCAACAAAGTTTCTATCCTTAAAAGAAAAGAAATGGTGTACAAAAAATACCGGAACACGGCGTGAAATGACTCTAGAATTTGTTTTCCAACTATGACATCTTTGTAAATAGCAATCTAAAAATGTTCTTCCTTTCCGTTGTTTGGTTGACATTTACGAAACATAAAGTTGAAAATTCTGTTCTTTTCTTCTTCACAAACAATAAACGAGATTGTGACAAGTTTTATATTTTTTTACTGTAGGCGTACACACGTGTTGCGATAACAAATCACTGAATATTTTTTCTAATGCAGTATCTTTCGACTTTTTTGTATTATCACGCAAGAATTTACTTTTTAGTCAGAAGAAGGAATAAACCAGAGTTTCTATATAAAACTTAAAATGCAAAGAAAAATATATATATCAACTGAATTAATAAAAGCCTTTTAATACAGTCGGAATGTAAAAAGTGTGCATTTGAAAGTTAGTAATTTTAAATGTAAAGTAAAGAAGTCTACTTTAGAAAGAAAACAATAAAAAAGAATTAAGAAGGTATTTTACAAAGAAAGTTAAAGAAGCAAAACTGAATCAGATATATTTTAGTAAGAATGCGCTTTATTATTAGCACATGATGTAGACGGAGAATAAAAATGAAATTTCGTTGACAGGTTGGCTGGATTTTCTTTTTGTTGGAAATTCATTAGCGATGTTTTTGAGAA
>KK119783.1:683085-712744 GCA_000611955.2 Stegodyphus mimosarum
GCATCTTCCAGCAGGACAATGCGAGGTGCCATACAGCTGCCAGTGTACGTGCGTGGTTCGAAGAGCACCAGGATGAGTTTACCGTCCTCCCCTGGCCAGCAAACTCACCTGACTTAAACCCAATCGAGCATCTGTGGGACCATCTCGATCGAGTTGTTCGCGCCATGGATCCTCAACCGCGTAATCTAGCGCAGCTGGCCACGGCATTAGAGTCGGCATGGCTCAACATCCCAGAGAACACCTTCAGGGACCTATGTGACTCTCTTCCTGCACGTCTCGCAGCAGTCCGCTCTGCGAAAGGTGGTTATTCTGGCTTTTGACAGATGGTCACATTAATGTGACTGGACTGTGTACTACAAAATTTGAATACCTGCTATTTTACTGCACTTTTAGCACTTGGAAATAAAACGTAAACCAAAAAAGAATGATTTGCTTGTTTCTCGGGTTCATTGATAGGAACAAGTGATTCAGTGTGCGCGTTTCTAGCCTAAATGTATTGCCTAGATACATTGAGGTACCTGTAAAAATATGTGGGAAACCAGAATTTTACCTTTACTCTACTGACTGTGCAGTTCCGTCTCAATTTCGATTGGCAACAACCTGAGAAGTGGTTTAAGAGTCTCATTGAGAAGATTTTCTTCTCGCCGAGTATTTCGAATGAACCTTTGCTAAACAGATACTGTGCATCTACAAAATCCATACCGAAATTCCAACCCGCCCATTGGTACGACAGTAAGCGTCACTAATCTAGCCATCACTAAGTTATTCTTTTAGAAAGGGTAGTGTTTGATAAAGTAGTGGCATTATACGACAACTTCATGGCATTTTCCTCAATTGCAAAGTGTAAATATAGCTTCAGATATTGCTATCAAGTTGTATTTTTTCCTAAACAAGACAAGATTTACCACCATTCCATTCTTTGGTGTTATTCAGCATCATTTTTTAATTATATGCAACTGTTTTTAAGAGATCAGGACGTAATTTAAAACAGTTTGATAATTATTAATATGGAAATCGGATTTATTTTTACATAAGGTTAACCAAGCTAGCAAACAAGGCCTTGAATGAAGGTACATCATGTATTTAAAACATTTATCAATTAAAAATAATTAAATCAAAGTTTTAAGAGTTTAGCTCACTAAAATGATTTATTGAAATACCTACCTGACATTTAAAACACGATATCACCTTATAAAAAGCTTTAAATGTTTAAACATTGCAGCACTTATATTAATGTCTGGGGTCTTTGCGTAACTCTTAGATAATTCCCGTTTTCGTGAAGCCAGCGTCTGTTATCATTGCTATAGTTTTCATTACTAGAATTCATTTTCACGTTGAATTCATTTTCATCACTCTCCACTCTCAATGCTTCAAGGCATAGATTCCCAAAGTCGACATCCAGGAGTTTACTTCTACCTGAAAGTTGTCCATATCAATGAAATTAAAAACTGGGAATGTATGTGATGTAAACAGGGGTTCAAAAAACTGAATCCCATTTTAGCAGGTTAACACCAAAATTTAGACGTTCCGTAAATCTCATAATACTCCTAACACAAATTTTATCTATGTACTTACATATTATTTACTTGTATAATAGGCATACAAATTCACTAATTATTTTATATTAATTACGTATATTTCATAAATTTGTGTACGTTGTTATCTATTCGTTTTATTCTTCCAGTACTTCTAAAATGTTGTACGTTTGATGAAAGTAGTAACGCTTGCCTAGCAGATCTAGGCAAAGACGGTGCACTTGTATCACTTGTGATTGTACGAACTTGTTTAATTCCTTAAATATGAGTATCAGAAACAAACACTGCATTTGCTTTGTGAATTTTGAGAAAGAGAAAATATAACCAAATATTTTCAAAAATATAAATAGTTGTTTAGGTACATACAAATTAAAATGATTCAAAGCAACCCTCCTTGAACTTAGAGGAAAGTAAGTAAATTTCTTTTTAATTGAATGCCAGTTTTTAATGCAATATGCCGAATGAAGCATCCCTCTTTAATAACCAATACAATATTTTGTACTTTAACGAGCAAAACCCAATTTCAGATCGAAAAAATAGTTTGTCTTACTTAAACAGGTTAAGACATTTGTATTGGACATAAAGTAGGATTTAAAATTTTTTCACACTTTTGTATGAAGTAAATTTTGCAGATTAACTTTATTTAGTAAGTACTACAACTTGGTAAAAATAGTTCTCCAACTTAAAAAACACCCTATTCACCTAACGCTAGATTGAAATAAAAGTTTTCCCCGGGAATCAATTTGAATTGCTTTATCTTATGTATTTAATAGCTTAATTTTTTAGCACAGATAATTGCTACTGAAAATGGCAGAGATTATAAAGAAATGTACGTTGTATAGCGTAACTTAGTTGAAGTTCATCGGCTTGTTTTCATCATTGTCGGAGAAGCCTTAACCCATATGCCTTTTAGGCAAGAAAGTTTAAACAATGACATTATGAAACCATCTAAGCTGGAGATCATTTGAGAAGGTGTCACCCTGATAAAACGAGTAAAGATTTGAAGTAATTTAGAACGCGGAAAGAAAATATTCAGATGAGACAAATGGTGGATAGTTTGTTTGCTTCTACGTTAAAAAGAGACAATGATGGTTTTTAAGCGTCTTTCAGTATCTCACTACTTATAGAAAAGTCAGGAAAGCCGTATATCATCTGGGAACACCTAATGTTGCCAGCCAGTGAAGATATTTTAAAGATTGTTCTACAAACTCTATACGCAATATTCTAAGAAGAATTCCTCTAATGAACAACACATTTCAGAGACATAGTGATGAACTGAATGATGATGTTGAAAACGTCTTGTGTGATTAATTACCTGCAAATGATCCATTTCTCTTAACAATTGGACGAGTCAAATTTACCTGATAATGAAGCACTATTACTGACATTTGTGCGTTTTGCTAAGGACAAGTAAATCCATGAAGAATTGCTGTCGGCAGAAATTTGTCAACAGACACTAAAAGTGAATCAATATTTAAAGCTTTGAGAGTTTATGTCATGGAAAAAAGATCCCTATGTTAAATGTAATGTCAGTAGCAAAGAGGCGGAGTAACTACCATTTTTAGTGCTATTCGGATTTTATAAGACATTTAAAAATATGTGCCAGAGATATTTGCAAATCATTACGTCACATATGGACAACATTTAATTGTTAAAAATCTGAGTGATAGATTAGATCAATCTCTTCAATTCGTCCTAAGTTCAGCAAACGAAATTCAGAGAAACACGTTGAATTCAAGATTATTGACGCAGCTGCGTGAAGAAAATTACAAGAACTTTCATCAGGTACTCCTTAAATCTGAAGTACTTTGGGTATCAAAAGCTTTATGTTTGACACTTTTTAAAGCATTTAGATACTAAAGATCTCATTTCAAAAGAAAATGTAATCAAATGAAAACCTGACATTGATTATTTAACAGATCTGTTTACTGCATTTAATGATGTCAGCTTACAGTTACGAGGTTGGTTGGTTGGTTGGTATCGTGTCCTTCGAGAAGTCAAATGGATCCATCCGTGGAAATCACACCTTTTGCCAGCTCTACAGTTTTTTTACTATACAGCTCTACCTGGAAAGGAAATTTCCCTAAGCTTTACAGAGTTGCAAGTATTGTCGGACAGGTGAAGATGTGTTCTGGAGAAAGCTCAGCTTCGGGGCAGTTTCTACAAGTTCTATATGATGTGGTTCCATCTTCATTAATTTTCCTTCCTCTAAAATGGCAGGTTCTGAATCTAGTAATACCCTTTGTAATTTCTCTGTTTACATCAATCTCACATAAACTATGGTTTTTCTTAATAGATTTCTCTTTGAGTCTATATCTGGCAATGCATTAGCATCTTCAAAAGTGACGGTGATTGAGTTGTTGAGATTTCTTGCCATTTTAGCCAGTTCATCGGCTACCTCATTTCCATCGATTCCAACATGTGCTGCTATCTATTGCATAGTGCATGTCTTTGCCATCTGGTTGATTTTTTCTAGGTGCTGGTTGTTTTTTCTAGGTTTTTTCTAGGTGTTTCTAGGTGTACATCCTGGGTGAGTCTTGAATGTCCTTGCACTATTGCCTCTGAGGCAGCTTTAGAGTCACAGTAAATTACAGGTCTTCTGGCTTTAGCATTGTCATTTAAGTCGATGTAAATTCTCAGGGTCTCCTGGAATGCTCTTTATTCACATGTGAAGTTGGAAGCGATGTTGCCTGCTCCATGGCTTTGGAGTATAGTTGGCTCTTTTAGTAGAGTGATGTGAATACCGGCTTCAACCTGTTAGATAGTCTCATCTGATGAACCATCTGTGTAAATGTTTACCAAATCAGCTCCCAAAAAGGACTCAGTTGTTCGAGTATCTTTTGCCTTGATTAGAGCTTCAGTTTCCTCTTTCTATACGATGTTCCACTATATTGAGATTTTGTTTCGTGTTAATATGGATGTAAGAGGGCAGGTTAGGATAAAAAGAAATAAAATAAAATAAAATAAAAGTACTAGCAATGCGATTCACTTCTGAGTGTTTTCCCAAAGCGTCATATTGGGTATCTGATGACATTTTTTGTTTATACACCTATGCCTTCTAGGAGACATTTAATATTAGAAAACATTTTAATAGTTTCTATTTCCTATTAAAATTTGAATAGAAATTTTGAATCATTTGAATGTGTTTTGATAGACATTAAGTAATATTCATTGTAAATATTGTTTCCGTCATCGTACGTGATTGAAATTCACGTTAAAGTTTCATAATACCTTTACTTTATTCTTTGTCATTGTACATGCTGCTGAGGTTGTACTTCTTTGGTTGCATTGCTCTGTTAGTTTTGCCATCTACAGCAGACATATATATATTACACAGCACAAATACATGCATTAATTTTCATAGCATGTCTCAACTTTACATTGCTAAGAAATAAACATCAGCGAATTGTCAAGCCGTACTGCGTCTTATGCGTGAAATTTTAAATCTACAAAAACATGAGAAAATCCATATACCTTTAGTGCGCACGGAAAAGATGAAAAAAGGTGAATAAATGAAATACGAAAAGAGAATGTATTCATGAGAAATGACTTTTGCGAATACGCTGTCCGTTCAGAAGACATGATTTCCCACCTGCTGTCAACTGCTTGACGGTGATTGGTTACTTGATCTATTACGTAGCACGTGATCTGAACACTGGAAGGAAAGTATCGCGTAAAATATCTATAAAGGACGGAGAAAAAATAATCACAAAGATAATGTCGATACATGACAGCTTGAAATATGAGCATATGGTTTAAAACCTTCTTATCAGAACTGAACTAGGTTTTTGAATAAGATTTATAAGAATCGTATTATTTATAGCTTAAGAAATAAGAGAAGTTTAAAACGGTAACTAGTAGAATTTCAATCGTCCACATTAAAATTTTATAAAAACTGGATCTAACATCATGAATGGATACGTGAATTCTTTTTTCTCAAAGAGTAATTTAATTTTGATTCAGATGGTAACATGTAATGTATCTAATTTTACGCTTTGTTAGCATGCGGTAGAATAATATCATTTCTTAATTAAACATTTTGGTAGTCTTAAATAAAAGCGTTACTGTAGAAAATTCAAAGGATTTTATTGCATTGAAGAAAGTTACTAAAATTTCAAAAATGTAATACTGAAGAAAATCGTACAGCATATTATTTTATAATATATATTACTTTTTTTTCATTTACATGTAACAATACACGAAACATCTGTCATGGAACTCAAGCTTTGTAGAAATTCCAAAATGTACATGAATGGCATTTCGCTACTGGATGAGTTTTTCGAAATCAGACGGAAGATTCTCTTCTTGTTGATATCACAAACCTTTGCGAAACCCTACTTACGCACTTACAAAAGTTATCCATAAGACTGCGCTGTGAAGTAACGGCGAATCGTAAAATTTTGTTCTACCTGCAAAAGTTCATCTCCATGCTGCACCAAATAATTGGTTTTATAATCTAAAACGTTTTGTATGCTTGGCTATCTTAAATTGAGCTCGACGTTAGAAGACTGTTTAATGAATATTCATTAAAGTACTGCAAATTCAGGAGAACGGTGTAAACAACCCTTTATTAACTCAAATCAGTTTTCACACTTGGCACCAACTCGTATTTACAAAAGCCAACACTTTTGGTTTAACTCAAAATATCAAGAATAAGTTTAAATTAAGTGAAGTTAAGATTATACTATCGTTAGTTAAGATATCGAAGTTAAGATTAGACAGGTTCACTTTAGTACAAGCTAGCTCTGACTCGAAAAGTCGGCGTAAACAAGCCTAATCGCAAGAATAGCTCAACTCCACAGAAATCTAATCGCTAGAAAAAAGATAGCAACAGGCAGGGAGAACACGCCCTGATTTGATCTTCAAGAACCTTCCTTTAAACATTAATTTCTTTCTGCCTCATTTGAATACACAAGCACTAATCGGTTTGCATTTTTGGCAAAAAAGTGCTAGTTGATAGCAAGAGCGATAAGAAAGGCTACTTCAACATAAAATAACTGTTAAGTAAATTAAATAAATCCCCACAAACCTAACAGCATAATTGCAATTTAAATTTCAAGTGGTATATTCCGTGTAAAAACATAGATGTGTTATCCATTTAAACAATTTGCTATTAATACCCCTTTTTAAAATTGCTATATTTTTTTATACCTGAAACTTTTGGATCATCTACCGGTATTACAAGAAGTGTAACTACTGGTTTTATACAGTATATACAAAATAGCATTTAATATTCTTTTGTGCTAGTATCGGTGATACTATGTAACATGAACGGGCACTTTTTTTCTCTATTAATCGGCAACATCTGCGTTGAATGTGTTTGAGCGACTGTAGGCAGTTTGACGCTTTCAATTCTGTCGAGTCTACAAGAAGGCAGCAGAACGTTTCTTTCAAGAAACTTGAGCTTTAAAATGCTATCAGAAAACTGAGAGTAAGTATGAAACACAAAGACATTGGAGAACAGATATGGAAACTCTGCCATCGTCAATTGTAACAATAACGAAATTGCGTAACTATTATCAGAAGGAAAGAACTAAGTGTAATATGAAGAACCGAATATACAGCACGCAAAAATTATAGGCAGAGGAGAATACGAGACTTACGACTGCGACAACCTCTGCTTTTAAACGTATCCGCTTTTGTCTACCTATTCTAGCTACCCTGATGGGTAAAGTGGTTAACGATCCTAACTGTCGTATCGCTGGTCCCGGGTTCGAATCGTGTTGAAAGCATAACAAATAAGTGTATATTATCTTTGCGGCATGAGTACGCTTAAAATACTGACGAGCCGAAAGCTTGTCCAGTTGTTTGGTGGCGGGAAAAGAGAGTTTGAAGAGCATCAGATCTGTCCACTTAGATGGCCACAGGCCAAGAATTGGGCATGGGAAGAAGTTTTCTGGGTTTCTAACCCTGGTTTGATTTATTTCGCTATGGAAAATAACTCGAGGGCTATCTGCCTAAAGGAAGGGATGTCTTCGTGGAGGACTTTGTAAGGAAAATTGTCTTGTATGCATGTTACACATGGGGAAAACCACAAAAACGCCCATGCAGCCAGACCGTTCCCTGGGATTAGAATCCTGGACTGAACTACAAGTGTTTAACGAATTTACCACTCTGCCTCTGGTGGGCCCCCTAACCCTGAATAGGGTGAAAAATGAAGCTCCTAACAACTGAGAACATGAAGTTGATTTTCTCTCATTCTATTACATCATGGCGCATCGGACAGACTGATCAGAAAAGTCACATGATGTTAGCGAAACAAGCTGTTGGTGAAGAGCATGAATCTTAGTTACTGATAGAAAGAGTACCAGAATTTTCAAGCTGTCAGAAGAAGAAGGGATATTTTCTCAGAGATCACGCAATTTGGAAAGATAAGCCGAAAAATGGAAGAGAAGAAATACATTTCGGCATGCTGCTCATCAAACTTAGGGCAGTGGCTCTATATCTGGGCAATCAGTGGTGAAATTCTGGCGACCGACCATCTTCTTTGTGCCTTGGCCTGCCTACCTGCTCTGTAAATTTGCAAATGATGTATTTTTATCACTGACTGCCTTCATGAACATTTATAACTTCAAAATTTGTGTTACCAAAAAAAAAGGTTTATACTCGTTTTTATTAGTTATTGCAAATTTTACAGCTGCAGTTAACATTCAAAGATTGTACTCTTCAAAGACAGTACTTTGCGACACCTGTACTTCTTCCTAGTGTGTGTACATATATATGTATGTAAAGTGAGAGGCGATGTAGCATATTGCATACTATAGGGATATATATATACAATTAACGGTTGTGATGAATGGGCGTAATGTATAATTCAACGCGGTATTTGAAATCTGCAGGCCCTTTCATTTAATTAAAAAATTATGTATTACAAAGGAAATTCCATATACGGTTTTTCACGAAAATTTAAATAGATTTATTTAGCTATATTTGTTGATGCGTTAAATAAATTAATGATATGTTTGTTTATTATGTGATTAATAACGTACTTTATAATTTTAATAGGAGAGGTGGTGTACTATATTGCATATTATATGGATTAATTTGATATTATTTTTCATAATCATAGCTAGCGTAACTCAACATACCATAACTACATAACTGAATACTTTAGAGCAAAAAGTTTATTTTCACTTTGTTATTTGCATAAATAAAAATGTCGTTACCTTCACAATGCAAATTTTCAAGCAAAATGCATTATGGAAATATTGAATATAAGTTTTGTGAGTCAGTTTATGCGGTACTAGAATTGAAATGTAAAACTTATTTATGATAAGAGGTTTTCCATTGCTTCGGAAAATCTGAGAAGATACAACTACTCCGACTTCCGATGACGACATTGACTTTGGACTACAAGAAATAGCACAAGTTTTCTGAATCCTCCTCAGAAAGAAAGCACGAGGACCAGATGGACTAGACTATAGTACTCTTAGAATTCCTCACATATCTCATCCAACCTTCTTTCACCCTCCTGCGGCACTACCTGTTTCACAAAAAATTTAAAGATGGCCACGGGGTCTTTTTCTCCAAAAAGTTCAAAGACCCTACGAATCCTCGCTCTCTGCGTCCCATCTGCCTCCTCCCCGCGCTTGGCAAAATTTGCGAAAAACTTCTTGCACAACGACTCAATCACCACCTCCAAGTACAGAACATCATAAGCCATAAATAATATGCATTCCGTCCTAGCCTATGAACTCTTCATGCACTCGAAGGTATTCGCCAAGTCATCCATCACAGCAGGTTCCACCATCTGCACACGGCCTTCATGTCTCTGAAACTCCAGAGAGCATTCGAGACGCTCTGGTGGCCAGCCATCAAACAAGCTTTCAGGACCGCATGTTGTCTCCTGAATATTTGTCTTACTTTTTACAGTTACCTCCAAGACAGACTCCTCACCGTTCCACATAACAGCGGTACCACAGCAAAAGCGCAAGAGAGAGGTTGCCTTCAAGGCTCGTGGGCCGGGCTTGTTCTGTGAACCTTAGTTTCAACAGCATCCTAGCAGTTAACTGGCCAACCCACACCAAACTGATCGTGTGCGCCGACGACGTTGCATTCCTGGTTTAAGGGAGAACGAGACATGAAATTGAATAAAGAAGCACAGAGATCTGTCATCAATTCAGTTCTTTCTGCCAAGCCATCAAAGTCACCACCTCTGCGGAAAAGGCTACAGCTCTATTTATACCAAAGCCCGGTAGCAACTCCACTCGCCGGCCTTGCGTTAGACTCCAAGGCCGTAATCTCAAATTCAATGACACCCTCAAATATATTGGCGTCATCTGGGACCGTGGCTTAACTTGGAACCCCCCTCCTCAGCATCTGCGCAGCAAAACAAATGCAACAACTCTAAAATCAAGGCAGTTTCAATCCACGAACTAAGGACAAAACCAGTACATTACCAAAATCTTTTACCAAACAGCAGTTGAACGCACCGTCCTTTACGCTGCAGTCATCTGGTCCACACCCATGCAAGGACGAAAAAAAAGCAACTTCAGATCATACAACGTCCCTTCGCCCTTATAATGTATAAGGTATTTCTCCCGCCTTCTTCGCATGCCTTCGTGGTGTAGTGGTCTGCATGCTCGACGTGTAACCGAGAGGTCCGTGGTTCGATTCCCGGCGAAGGCGTTGCTCATTTTTCATGTCTGATGCTTCCAAAAATACCTAATGTCTCTACACTGGCGCCCGAACTAAAAAAGATGGTGGATGATGATTCTCCACCACCGGGATTTGGCGATTGGGTCCCCAAAACCCCAGTCGCCCTTTAAAAGGGGGAGTATATAAGGTATTTCTCCCGCCTTCTTCGCATGCCTTTGTGGTGTAGTGGTCTGCATGCTCGACGCGTAACCGAGAGGTCTGTGGTTCGATTCCCGGCGAAGGCGTTGCACATTTTTCAACATTTCTGCTTCAAATACAGCAACGGCTACCGCACTACAGCCACAAATGATGCTATTGTCTTGACACGCATTCCGCCTCTACACCTACGAGCGGAGGAAGAAAGCATACTTACAAGAATTCTGCAACTCAGGATGCCAATTTTTATGGTACCAGCTATAGCCCTGCGACGTATAAACGCCACAGCACAGCTCCTCACCTACATCCTAGTCGCAAAGGGATAGGCATACATATCACTGTCTCCACCAGCTAAGCTCTCATGATCACCGCAAATACCTACTCATATTATACAGACGGATCCAAAACAGAAAACGGGGTCGGCAGCGCTTATGTATTGTATCACTACAACCAACAGATTTCCAGCTGGAAAGTCCAACTCCACCAACATAATAGCGTGTTCCAAGCCGACGCACTAGCCATCCACAAAGCACTAAAACAAGCTGCAAGAATCGCACAGCATCCCATTTACATCAGCTCCGACAGCCAATCATCTCTCCATACCATCCTGAATCACCGCCACACATCACCAGTAATTACGGGCGTACAAAATCAACTTTACCACAGCAGATATGACAGCATTCAACTAACCTGGGTTAAGGCGCACGAGAGCACAGAGGGCAACGAGGCTGCAGACCCTGGCATAGCAGTCCAACGGAACCAATGCCCATCCAGAAAACATCCCAGCTCCGCCATCTCATCTAAAATCAATATTGCATCAAGTAGTCCTCAGAGAGTGGTAGCATGAATGGAACACAAGTGAAAGAGGTCGCTGTACCTATATATTCTTTCGAAAAGTGTCGAGGGCTCGTCTCATTGCAACACAAGAACTCACAAGATATATCACTGGACACTATCCCTTTCCTTCGTATTACTTCAGACACAACATCTCCAACACGGACACCTGCATATGCGGCCGAAAAGGAGCACCCAATCATTACATGTTCTACTGCCCTCTGACAACATAATTCATATTAGGAATCCCGCAACAATAACTGAGGCCTTCCAACGCTACGTTATCAGCACTAATCCAACAATAACATAAATCTGCAAACCCATCGACACATTAACCTCCATGGGCCAAGATGTGTGCCAGCCATGCTAAACCCTCGCCAGCTTCGCAGTAACAGCCCACCATATGATCATTTTTTTAATATTCTGATTTTGCAATATTTTTGTTTCCTTGCCATATGCCATATCTGTTAAGTCATGTCTCAATAAACTCCTAACGCAGCCTCTGCCTCTTGGAGCTTCAGGAAGTTGTTGTCGCTAGATAGGGGAGCTCGTGGCACGTATGCCTGCTTACCTATCTTATATCCCGTCAACGGCAACCTGTAACCTGTATTAATTTAGAAGTCAAACATCAACTGTTTTCACTGTTTGATGTTTTATGTTTTTCTGTATTTTACAATTTTTAATGAGGATGTTTTGAGCTTTTATGTATTTTTGCTGCGAAATGAGAACTGAATTAATTAAATCAGATATATACCTTAATGGAATTCTAGGAAATAAGATTAAATAAAATGCAGCAAAAATGCTTATAATTTAATAGGCCATAAAAAGAAGATATGTCGCGTCCACATCAGATTTTTATAATCAAAAATCACTAAATTTTACAAAATAATAAGTAGATAATAAAACAAATTCGAAATTCAAAATTTGGGCTTCCAGGTGACCATATTGAGGTGACCATACTACGTTATTCAAAATTTGATGATTCTAAGTATCCTTTTTTTAAACAGTATGAGAAACATACCTACATTCATGCAGATTCTTTATTCTATATTTTTATTAAATATAATACATAGTGATAAAATTTGATGGCATAAATTTCACACAACAATAAAAGAGCCACAACCCATTTAAGTGTTTCGAAGCAAAATGACGTTTTGAGACCAACAGCACTTTTGAGCTAAAGCTGCTTTAAACTGAAAATTAAATTTAAAAAAATATTTTATTGAAATTTTAACGGATTTAAATTAATGATTTTAATTAAATTATTTATTTATTTTGGATTTTCTTTTGAATCATTCTAAGAGTTTATAATCCCTCAGATATAACAGAGAAACATGCTTGTGTTAAAAATACTTCGACTGCTCAATGAAAAAAAATCAAGGAATTTTCAACAAATAATTCTATAAGTTTTATTATTTTATTTTATTTGATTGTTTTATTTCGAAAATTTTGATGTATGTATATCATGTAAGACCGTTAAATACATTTTCTGATTTAAATTTTTATTATGTTTTGCTAATTTAATTTTAATTTCGCAGCATAATGCGCAATTTAAGTAATTTTTAACAAGCGTGACAATATTTCATGGGTGTAAGAGCCGTATACTGGAGTACACGAAAGATCCAGATTAGGAAACAGATTTTTAAAATGCTATACGTCGCTATTTAGGTCATTTAAAAAAAGTGAAACAAGTTTCAAATGGAAAGAAAAGTCTGATTCTAAAGAATGACAGTTTGACTTCAACATGTGATAACGTGTTAAAAACAACCCGGTGTCACTGCTTTCTCCAACTGATGGTTGATACAAAAATAAAAAATATTATTTTTGAGTTTTTAAATATTCCGATCTCTCCGCGATATTTTCTTGTATCTTGTAATTTGCTCCGCAGGGACTCATATCGTTTTTTTCTGCTACCTAAAAGTTATACTTCAGTTCTTAGTTCTGAATGCTTCTTGCACGACAATTAAGCAGTTGTAATCTTTTGCCCTCAAATTTCACGGATTTTCGAAATTTGCTAAAGGGAACATCGCCTTCTAAACTGCCATTATCATCAGATTCTCAAAGTTTCCAGCTGCCAGTCCCCCAAAATTCTCAAAGTTTCCGGTTGCTATAAATTTCTCACCAATTTGCACGTCGAATCAACTTTTAAATTACTCTTAACTTGCATTAAATTCTGTATGATATGAAATGCTTCTGATATATCACATGCATTTTGCGCATTTTTTGTAGAAGTTAGTTTCGTCAGCTACTATTGATTCTGACATTTGGCACACTCTTCCGGTAAAACATCCACAGGCCATTTGTAAATCATCCAAACGCAAGTCTAACTTTTAAAGATTTCTTTACAAAAGTGTTTGATAGTACCAGTGCAATATTTTTTTGTTTTAGTACTAACATTTTCTTAAGTTTCTTAACTAACAAAAATGACTTAAAATACTTTCTTTTGGATATTCATCACTTTAAATTAACTAATAACTTTGTGAAAAGAAGTTAAATAAGTTGATTGCTGTCTTTCAGACATGATTATTTTTAGTTTACCATATTTTAAATATATATTTTACTTGCACAAAGAGACTTACGCGTCTCGTGACTATGGCAAACCCTGGTTTATAATTTTTATTTGAAATTTGTAAACTTTTGTTTATAGTAATTTATTGTTCATAGTTGACAGTGTTCTGCAGTATGCATGGCTGCAGTTATATTCATATATACAAAGAGAGAGAGAGAATGTGTATAAAATGAAAAATTAGATAGCTATGTTATATACGTTTTCAGTTTTTTTCGAGGAACTTATAATAGTTTCACTTCGATATTAAATATATTTTAATTAAATTTAAATTCATACATTAATTTGTAAGGTTTATAATGCATTTTCTAACAGTTATTTTAAGTTTTGTATCTTTTCCATCTTATTCTAATTCAAGCTTACGATTCTCTGCCAGAATGTGAATTTAGAAACGCAGAGAATGCAAATGAGAATAAGTACTATTTAAGTGGTGACTTAACCGACTTCAGCAGAGAGAGAGTCTGATTTCCTGACTAGCGGGCGTTTGCCTTCTGGCCACAGCTCTCTTAGCTGTTACTACGCTCGGCCATATCTAAGCCCTTGCTAGGCTTCGCCGATTCCTTTAATACTAAGGGGCCAACTAGTTAGATTGTGATAGCTTCGGCTATATCATTAAAGAGCTTTAGTTGATTTAGTTTTAGTTCAAATTATTAGTATTTAAGTTCAAGCCCGAGTGGTGGCTTTATTGAAAAGTTCCAAGCCGGAACTGATTGTAAATATATTGGATAGTAAAGGGTTTGACACCCTTCTTAAGTCTCACCTGTTCTGTTCACACTTAAGCGATTATTCGCTTGTAAAGTGTTCGTTGGGTTCTAAGTAAGAACTTCAGATTTAAAGAGTTGAACCCTACAATTGGCGCCCGAAATTGTTCTTAACGAACTATGCCGTTGGGTACGGAAGAATTCTCGTTGACCCCTCCTACCTTTCAGTTCCCTCAAGCACACCCCAACCCGATGGAGGGATTTGGATTCATCTTAGAAACTATGAGAACGGCGATGCAGCAGCAACGTTCGACGGAAGAGGATCCGCAATGACATTCCTGGAGCAGCTGGATCTACATTTTACTTTATATCCTCTAAACCAGCCACAGAGAATAATCATCGCGACGACGAATTTAAAAGGTCAAGCCCTCAGCTGGTACAAGAATATTGGTAAACATTTGTTGAAGGATCAAACTTACACTTGGGAGAATTTTTAAAATTCGCTATTGAAAGCGTTTCCCGTCGTCAAAGACCGCGCAAAACTCGAATCAGAGTTGTATAGTAAATACCAAAGTAATGGGGACGACTTAACGGATTTTATCTTAAAGAAAATTCATATTGTCGAATTATTATATGGGAAAAGGACAGATAATGAAATCATCGAAATAATTTTGCCGAGGTTGCTTCCGTCAATACAGAACTTTCTGAAAGTGAGAAACCTGCAAACTCTGCAAAATCTATTTGAATGAGCTGTTAAATTTCAGAGTAGGCGAACGGCGGAAAACGCGCGGACGAATAATTGCATACAATATTCAAGGTTTCACAATCAAACGAAACCTCAAGTTCAGCAGAATTCCTATCGACAAGAGGGAAAAGTAAGGAAGCAGGATGCAAGGAAAGCAGATCAGAACAAATCATGGCGAATTAAAAAGCAATTGGAAAAAGGGGGCGAAAGAAAGGATTTAAATTAATCACGGTGACTAGGAAGAGGGTGACGTCACCATGTGAGAAGTTAAATCCCTCAGGAATTAGGCTCAATACGGTGGTCGTAAAAAATTTACCTTTCCCCAAAATACAAATAATACTAAACGACATCCCGACGACCGCCTTACTAGATACAGGGGCTCAATGCAGCTTCCTGCCGCAGGATTTTTTTAAAAAAAACATTTTCGTCGATATAGACTGTTCAAAACAGGGGAATGTGTGATTGCTGCCCAAGACAATCAATGTACTTGCGTGGGAAAAGTGGAAAAATGGGGCTGCATGCCCAAATAAAGAATGAAGAACAAAAAATAAATTTTCTCGTAGTAAAAAAACCTTTTAACCGCAGTCATATCGGGGGTTGATTTCTTGCGCGCAGCTAGCGCAAATATTAATTTTAAAGACTCCACGTTGCAGGTCAAGATGAATAAAATTAAAGAAGAAAACGTTGCAGTCCCGGAAGTGAATCTAACTCACCTCGTAGAAGGAGAAAGAGCAAAAATCCAGGAACTGATAAGAACATTTTCTAATTTATTTGATGACAAACCTGGTTTCTGCCAGATCGTTTCCCATGATATAGATACTGGTAATGAGCCCCTAGTTCGGTCTAAGCCATACAGGTATGATCGTGTGAAAGAAGATATTCACGAGCAACATATTAAGAAAATGCTCGAGGATAAAATAATTACGCCAAGTACCAGCCCTTATGCTAGCCCTGTAGTTTTATGTAGAAAGAAGAATGGACTGTCAGCCGCAGACTCGAAAGCGTGGAGATTCGCCATTGATTATCGGAAGTTAAATAGCATAACGAAATACCCCTCATATCACCACATAGACAATAGTTGAAATCATAAGAAAAATTCGTTCAACTAAATATATGACAACCTTAGACCTGACGTCAGGCTGTTTTCAAATTGCAGTAAAACCCGAAGATGTCGAAAAAACAGTATTCATCACAAAATCAGGCGTGTAAGCCTTTTTGAGAATGCCGTTTGGCTTAAGCGGAGCTCCGGCTACATTTCAAAAAGTTATGGATGATGTGTTAAGGCCAGTTTTGGGAAAAATTACTATCATTTATCTCGATGATATTATTGTAACAAGCGTAACCTTAGAGGAACACATTAAACATTTGGAGGAAGTGTTCACCTTATTACATGAAGCGGGTCTTAAAGCTAACCCCAAAAACTGCAAGTTTGCCGCCAAGGAATTGAGGTACCTCGGATACAAAATCTCGAAAAACGGTGTAGAAACTGACAATAAAAAATTTTAGCGATCAAAAGTTATCCACCGCCAAATACGGCTAAAACGTTATCGTCCTTCTTGGGAATGTGTTCATATTATAGAGTATTCATTAAAGATTTTTCTAAAATAGTTGAACCTTTGTTGGTACTTAAACGAAAAAAGACTAGGTTTACATGGACAGCGGAGGCGAACACGGCGTTTGAAGAATTGAAATTAATTAACGCCCTGTTCTAAAATTCTCGGAAGGGGATCAAAATTTGGAAATATGAGTAGACGCTTCAGACCACGTAGTTGGCGCAGTTCTTTCCCAAAATAGGAAGCCAATAGCTTTCTTTAGCAAAACGCTTAACTAAATCCAGAGAAATTATACGGCAACAGAGCGGGAAACTCTCGCAGTTCTTCTAGCGGTGCAAAAATTTCGGGTGTTCTTTGGAAGTGCCTCAATAACTGTGTATTCAGATCATGCATCAGTTGGTCGCCTATACTCAGGAAGAAATCTTTCGCCTCGGCTCATACGTTGGACACTAAAACTGCAAGAATTTAACTTAATCATAAAACACAAGCCGGGGAAAGAAAATGTAGTTGCAGACGCCCTGTCCCGCATTAAAATCGATGAAGACGGAAATACAATTAAATGTACGACGCTAACTGCAAAAATAATTGAAACACGGGAAACAATAATTGCCGAATTAAAGACGGACCCAGAGTTTAAAGACATTTATGCATTCCTGGAAGATCCCGAAAATTTCGATCATATAGACATAACGGCTATTCGCAGTAGGGCAACTCATTATGAAATTATAGTTAAACTATTATTTTATACGAAAACTACCAACGATAATCAAGAATTGCGACCGGTAGTCCCAACGAGTCTACGCTTAAGTATATTAGAGGAGCTGCATGACTCGAAATTAGGAGCCCATTTGGGTGTGAGGAAAACCCTACAAAGGTTCCGCAAAGCGGTATATTTTCCGCAGTTATACAAAGTTGTGACGGCGTATGTCAGGTCATGTCACTTATGTCAATTAATTAACGACGTTAATTACAACCCGGCCGGGTACTTAAATAACATAAAAACTAAGTTTCCAAATGAATTGGTTGGCATTGATTTGCTTGGTCCCTACCTCAGGAAAACATTAATAAAAACCGATACTTGTTAACGGTCGTGGACCATTTCTCAAAGAGGGTAGAAATAATTCCCCTTAAACTGGCTTCAGCAAAATAGTAGCAGATTCATTTCTAAATATATATATCTTAAAATACGGGGCCGCAGTAAAAGTAATATCAGATAATGGTAGACAATTCGTAAGTAATTTATTTGAAAACCTGTGCACAGGCCTTGGCATATGCCAGCTAAAAGTGTACTTATAGACCGCAATCAAATATTGCAGAACGCGTAAAAAAATATAGATAAAATTATTCGGGGATATGTGAACTAATGATGTAGAATGAATTTTAAAGCATTATGTGTTAAAATGTTCTATTGAATTCGAAATGTTCATGTTAACTTTTAAACTTTTGTAAAAGTTAAACGAATGTGTTTTGGTCAAGTATGAATGCAAATATCGTTAAGTAAAAGATGAATACTATGAAAGTACAGATTGACTGTGCTTAAAGTTAGGCTCTTGAGGCTTCACTTAAGAATTTTAAATTTAAGCTCTATTTTAGGACATTAGGTCTAGTTTTGTGGTTAAGAAGCTTTCTAAGGTCTGGAAAGTCGAGTTTATAACAAATCATAGCGATTGGATAGTGGTAGCTGATCGTCGCGGTAAACAAAAGAAAAACATCGTGTCACTCAGAATAATTTCTGGAGAGCATGGGGGAAGAACAATTTAGTTCGTGTGAATGAAAACGATTGAGGGCCAAAATAATTTCAACAAAGAGTATTGGTAACAAAATCGAATTTGTATGAAAGACATTACTAATACTTTTTCCTACCAGATTAGTTGGAAGGACAAGACTGATCAGAGATGAAAAAGATGAAGTAGATGTGTGTAATCAACTGCAAATTGTAAATCTGTTATATTTTTCTTAGTTAGTATAGCTTTAGAAATTGTTGTAAAGTTGGCCCTAATCAGAAATTTAATGACGAAAGTCATTTAAAAAAAGAAGTTGCTAGAAGTTTAAAATTTTGATACTAAGGACTCCTAGAATATAATTTAAACTCTTAAACAAGGTCGTTTAAGACCTTTATTTGCGAATAGTTAAATTCTGGTGGGGAAAGATGTACGGTTTATAATGCATTTTCTAACAGTTATTATAAGTTTTGTATCTTTCCTATCTTATTCTAATTTCAGCTTACAATTTCCTGCCAGAATGTGAATTCAGAAACGCAGAGAATGCAAATGAGAACGAGTACTATTTAAGTGGTGACTTAACCGACTTCAACAGAGAGAGAGTCTGATTTCCTGACTAGCGCGCGTTTGTCTTCTGGCCACATCTCTCTTAGCTTTTACTACGCTCGGCCATATCTAGGCCCTTGCTAGGCTTCGCCGATTCAATTAATACTAAGGGGCCAACTAGTTAGATTGTGATAGCTTCGGCTATATTATTAAAGAGCTTTAGTTAAGCTAATTTTAGTTCAAATTATTAGTATTTAAGTTCAAGCCCGAGTGGTGGCTTTATTGTGAAGTTCTAAGCCGGAACTGATTGTAAATATATTGGATAATAAAAGGTTTGACATCCTTCTCAAGTCTCACCTGTTCTGTTCACACTTAAGCGATTATTTGCTTGTGAAGTGTTCGGGGGGGTTCTAAGTAAGAATTTAAGATTTAAAGAGTTGAACCCTACAAATTTAAGACAACTATAAAATACAACCAAAAATAATAAGAGTAATAATATTTAGCTATATATAAATTATAGAAATTAGTATTTTTACTTCCTCGTAGGAAGTAAAGCAAGTATTGTAATCACGAAATATTTCGAGTATCATATTTGAAAGGAAAAATCTATTTTCACCTTTCCTTTATGTTACATCTGTATGCACAGAATAAAGGACTCGGTTGTCCAAAAACAGATTATAATATGAATTTAAAATGAATTGAGGAAGGATTTTTTCATGACGTCTGTACCTAGGGGCTTATGTAGGTATGCATCTCACGTAGCTCAAAAACTAATAGTAGCTGAGTTGAAACTTTGTATATGGGATGGTTATAACATGTAGTTATGCATATTTGTTTTCTTTTGCTATCGTAATCTTTGATCGTAGTCATATAGATAGAGGTGTTTTAAATGGCGAAAACAGTCAGTTTTTTTTTGCAATGTCGAATTTTAAAACAAATGAATATTCGAATAACTAAATGTAACATTTAATAACGTCTTCCGGTTTCTATACATATGTTTGGGAAATATTTAACTTTGTTATGAAAAAATAAAAATGTAAGTCGTTTAATTCCTGTACGACAAAAATCGACCAAGATATTTAATTTTAAAAATTTGCTATTTGTGATGTCATTTTCAAACTGACTTGAGGGATCGGTTGAGGAAATAAGTTATAATGAAGTGCAGTAAAACATGTGTATAATTCAAGGCTGTGCAAGGAAGTATGTGATGTCCACATTATATATTTTCCTTTAGTAAGAAATTAATATTTCCACATAATGTGCTGATTTAGATTTTTAAATTATTTTAATTCATCAGATTTCCTTGTGATATTTATCAGTGTCAAACAAATATGTTATTTTCTTAATTTTTAGTAAAACGTAAACCCTTAATTTCTTATGTTATATTTATTTTTAATTAGACATTCTAATGAGGAAAAGAAGCAAAACCTTTGAGAAAGTCTCCATTTCACATAAGCAGCAATACGTAATTATCGGTTAACAACACGTTAGTGAATGCTTTATAACTAAGTTATGTCTGATGGTATTCTCAGAGGCGTCTACAACATTAATCTAGTCTCCCATTCACATCCACTCTACAAAGCTGCAATCTAACTCTAGTGTAGCTTCCTGAAACACGTCTGGCGACTGTCTAAACAATTATGCTGCTTCTAATTGATATAATGATGTGACTTCTAAGTTAAATGTAATTAGTTACTCCTAGTTGAGATTAAACAAATGATCTCATGATCACTGTTACTAGAAATTTAAAGGTTTTCTTTCTTCTTTCTTCTTTTGTTACAGGGAAATAAATCATAGTCTAAATATTACCATTTTGTATAGTGCCCATATAATTAGGAATGTAATTAGGAATTGGCGTATGTTTCTTCTTTTGGGCAACCATATAAATTACATCAGCCAACTAGAATTCTTCCCGAAAACTTATGACGTCTTTTTCAGGTGTCCTTACTTACAATAAAAAATCACTTTGAATTTAGTTTTTTGTAAACTTAACTTGTAATTTCACTGCACGTAAGTTTTATAACTTCTGCCAAAATATTGAGATGCTTTTGCCAGAATACAATTTATTATGGAGAATGTTAAAATTAATATTCAAAATCATGGGGCTGATAATAGTAAAAGATCAAAAGTTCTTATTGAAACCCTATTATTATTAGCACTTTGATAGTAAATAACAATGAAATACGAGTACGTTTTGAAAAGCAGCCAGAATTTGGTAAATTAAGTTATCAATTCTAACAAATCTTCATTTGAAAGATTATGTACTGATGTAGCCCACATATTTTGAAAATAGCCTGTATGGATTCTCACAGATCTATTCCAACTTGCAAATGGTCCATGTCAAAGGAAGAACTGAGGCATGATGAGATACGAATAGAATACACAAAACTGGTGCCATTTAAACAGATTATCAATAAAATTCAGATGTTCCGTAAATGATATATTGCATCCAACGCAGATTTTGGTATTTACTTATACAATACTTACTTATACAATTCGCAAATAAATTAATAGAATGATTTAAGTTATACATCAATTAAGTACCTTTCATAAGTTTGCGTAAGTAGGTACCTATGGTATTGGTGGTTATAGTACTTTGAAAAACTTTCACATTTCACAGCAGCATAAAAACGCTTGTCCTCATTTGAACTAGAACTTTGGAAGGACGGCGCGGACTTGTAACACTTGTGCTTGAACGGACTTCTGACGGACTTCTTTAATTCATCAATTATAAATGTAAGCTTCAGAGACTGACACTGAGTTCTGAATTTTGGGAGGGAAAAAGATAAGCAAATACTTATTGACGTAAAAATATAAATATTTTGTTAGGTCCATAGAACTTAAAACGAATCAAAGACATCTTCACTGAATTTTAAGGAACGTAAGTAATGTTTTATATATAAAGTATCTTTTATGTAATTCCTCCTTCAATCCATCATTGCAGCTTTTCTTTCGAGGAAAAACTTTATGAAATTGGGCAACTGAAGACTGCAATTTTTCCAGTTGTAAGGTTTTAGTTAAACTAACCAAGTTTATTTTAATTTAAATCTTTTCTATCTCCTCTCTGCTTCAACTTCCTGTCAGAAGAAGCGCGCGTTTTTAGCTTATGCTAATTTTTGAAGTTCAGCCAAGCACTATTTAAGCCAGAGGTAGAAACCTCTCGGTGTGTGAGAGCTTTGCCTCAGATCACGGTCACGCTGCTCAACGTTCGCCTGACCAGCTAGCAGTTTAAATTTATAAGCCATAGTGCTTACTACGTGATTGCATTGTAAAATAAATTAAAGTGCGGTAGTATTTAGTATACCTTGCTACGCACCCTTTTAGATAGAGGCCAACTTCCGCGAACTGCTCTGCGAAGCAAAGTTTAATTTAAGTTCTATTTTAATTTATTTAAATTTATTTGATTGTTAAGTTCGACCAAAGTGTGGTCTGTTACGTTCTGTATCTTTCCCGAATTGGGAGGTTTGTATTTAATAGTGATTGAATAAAAGAGGATTTCAAATCCCTTCACGTGCAGTTATTCTCCAGCCCAGCAGTTACATCAGAACATAGCGTATTATCCGCTCACTGTTCCAGTTCAGGACTTAGAATTTGAGGATAAGAACCTTGTAAGTAATTCACCATGTTTGCAAAGAGTATGCACAGAACACTAAGTCCTGATACAGTTTCTGAATTTGTCACAGACAAACTGCAAGAATGATAACGTTTCGGCTTAAGTTTAACATTTACATGTCCTTCACACATACTTTAAAACCAGTTTGAGGATGTTTTGATATGGATATAACACAATGGACTATTAATCCATACGACGACATTAAAGAATCGGATGTCACGATAGAAGAAAAACTAAGTGGAATAAGCATTAACAAGAACTTAAGGTATAGTTTAGAAAGGGATATTAGCAAGCCTGGATTCAGAGAGACACAACTGTTGCTTATTCTGCATTATGGACTGCCACAAAAAAGTTTTTGATAGCTTTACCATTCTCATACTTCGTGAAATGTAGTTTCAACGCAGTTTTCTATCTTCTTACATAAAAAGAAACAGACTGAAAATCACTGGCCAAGGAGATTTAAGGTTGACTAATTTGAAACTAAATATTAAAAATTTACCATTAATGCCTAAGGTGCATCCCTGCCATTAAGAAGCCCTTATTTTTGTGTACTTATTTTATGTAAGATTGTCAGTAGGTTTGTATTTTTATTGGTAAAAGCATATGAATAAAAATGTTCCATTTTTTTAATGTTTCTACTCCGCGTTAAATTCTGATCTAACGTAAGTAGATGTATCACTACTACTACATTACTACAAGGGCGAAGCTTCCAGATCCCCCATCCAATGATTCAGCCATAAAGCTTTGAGAGGCCAGCCCGACAAGACAAAAATCAAACTGAAAGAGGATAAGAATAAACAGTTAACATTAACAAAAGGTTAGGTTAGGTTATTCAGTTATGGCAAAGCACACGAGGGCTATCTGCCTAAGGGGAGGGATGCCTTCGTGGAGGACTTTCTAAGGGAAACTGGCTCGTATACACGTTACACATGGGGAAAACCACGAAAACGCCCATGCAGCCAGCCCGTTCGCGGGATTCGAACCTCAGACCGAACTACCAGTGTTCAGCGTCTTTACCGCTCGGCCGCTGGTGGGCCCTTAACAAAAGGATACATAAAGAAAGGAAAACAGATGCATATTATGCAAACATCTACTCCAGCCAAATATCTTTGTGCGTGGATAATATTTCATTATTTCCCTGGAATAAAGCAACATTTTACTACAGTCCTTAAGATCTCTTGGAATTCAATTTTCATTTTATCTCTAATACTAACAGTCAGGCCACAGGCTTCAACGAAGTCCGCATTATCACCTCTTACTCTACATAGCCGACAAAGATTGTTTTCCTGCAAGGCAAATCTATTCAAGTACATGGGAAAACGTATATTTTCCGTCAAAACCTGATTCAGATCTATATGACTATAGCCCTTTCTTCCTTTATATATCTGTATAGTTTCTAATCTGGTTTTCTCTTCCTACAAGGTTTTCCAATTCTTTTTCCATTTTTCATATACACTGGTGCGCAAAAATTAAGGACGAAGTCGAAAAATTAGGATATCAGCTGAACGAAGAGGCAGAGCGGACAGAAAGACCAATCAGGAGATTAAGTTAGGTGATGTACGGTAGCACATGCGCAGATATGCAGGTAGACGTAATGGGGGAGTGTCTGAGTAGTATAAAGCATGTTGTCGGTGTTAGATCAGTATTTCTGGCAAAGAGATTGCACGCCGTATAGCAGTTAAAATCACACCGAGTTCCTGCCTCAGTGAGAAATGGCGAATAATCAATCTGTCAGACGACATCTGGATGCTTTTACCCGAGGTCGAATCATTGGGAAGTTGGAGGAACGCCGCAGTGTGACAAGTGTGGCTGCAGAGTTCGGAATTGCTCACAGCATCGTTTCACGACTTTGGAGACAATTTCAAACTACAGGAACAGCTATCCGGGGGTTTAGTAGTGGTCGTCCACGAGGAACCACACCCGCAGATGACCGGTATATTGCCTTACAGGCCAGAAGAAACAGGCGGCAGACAGCGGGAGAAATCGCTAGACACACGACACAGGCGACTGGACGACCGATATCGCGTTTTACCGTGACCAGAAGACCAGACGGTGGTGGTCTGTTTGCACGACGCCCTGTACGGTGTTACCTCTAACGCCTGCCCATCAGAGAAGGCGTTCTCTGTGGTGCCGGGAACACCGGAATTGGAGAGACAATGAATGGGGACAAGTACTCTTTACAGATGAGAGCAGATTCAGTCTGAGTAGCGATTCTCATCGCATACTCATCTGGAGAGAGCGGGGAAGCCGCAATCATCCCTCGAACATCATTGAACGAGACAGGTATGGAGGTGGCGGTGTTCTCGTTTGGGGAGGCATCATGCTTGGTAGTCGTACAGACCTTCACATCTTCGACGCAGGTTCAGTCAACGGGACCCGTTATTGCAACGAGATTCTTCTTCCATATGTGAGTCTTTTTAGAAGCGCTATGTGTCCGCAGTTCCTTTTCATGGACGACAATGCACCATGTCATCGCACAGTAGCTGCCGAATACCTCTTAGAGAGTGAGGATATTGAACGTATGGATTGGCCGGCACGATCTCCGGATCTCAATCCAATCGAGCATGTATGGGATTTTGTAGGCAGACGCTTGGCAGCTCGTACCTTATCCCCAGCAACGATTTCGGAGCTTCGATTGGAGCTGCAAGACGAATGGGCAGCAATGCCTCAACAACTCATTGACACCCTCATTCTCAGCATGGGCAGACGCTGTGAAACCTGCCTAGCAGTAAGGGGAGATCATATCCCCTATTAAAGACCGGATGTTTCTTGCTGGACACCCATCACAGGGATTTTTCGGCCGTCAGTCGCATTGCGCTCCATGCTACTTTTTCAATAAAGCTTCTTTTCATCCCTCTGATTTCTCTTTTAGTAAGTGTTGCTTACATTACTCATGTCTTTACGTAATGGGGATCTTACGGTATTAAATGTGTTGATTTGGAAAGCTTTTGTACAGAGTTATATTGAAAAAACCATCTCGTCCTTAATTTTTGCACACCAGTGTATACTATAGTATAAAATTCCAATAGTCTTCTTCTAGAGCTCTGCAATTTAATTTCTTTACAGTTGCCAAGTGTTGCTTCTTTTGGCAGTGTTTCAGAACTCTCGTTACCATAGAAACCCTCATGTGCCTTAGTCCAATGTATCTTAATATTATATTTTGTACGAAGATTTCTCTATTTCATTTCAATATTTACAATAAGTTAATTATTAAACGTAAGTCCAAAGAATGATTTTAGGGCCGATTGTGCATCAGAAAATATATGGATTCACTGACTATCAGATAACTTATTTTCGATCCAGACCAAAGCCTCTATTATTGCATATAATTCAGCCTAGTACACTGTATTCTTGAAATTTAATAAGAATATTTTGTGTTCAGTCTCAGTTCCGTAATAATACACTACAAATTCTCAACCAGCGTTTCCTCCTAGGTCCGAACCATCAGTATAGATACCATATTAATTTGAAATACAAAGTAATCGATTATAATTCAGTCCAAATTTATCTGCAGGATGAATCAATTCAAGACATTATTCAAAAGCATCACTTTTTATTTCTGTATTAGAGATTTCTAATAATTTAATATTTTTTTTACATTCAAAATTTATTATAGAAAAAGGTATATTGTTATGAGAGGGGGACACATTGGCGAGCACACAAGCCACTTCCGTTGAAATGGAGAAAGCAGATTAGCCGCAAGCATTTAGCCACTCTATAATATATATAATTTCTGTCTAATTCTCACAATTTCCTCCTCCCTGATCTATGTCAACCATAAAAAATACTTTGAAGTTAAATAATATTCAAAAATTCAATATTAGGATATCGTTCCAAAAACCACTCAGCCAATATAAAATTTCATCTTATAGCTCTCAATATATCAGGTAAACCTTTACCCTGTCGGTAAATTTCGCACTTGTCATGTGACATTTCCATATATTTTGCTTTCATCTGAGTGCTTTGGAACACCTTGGGTGAAACTCCACCTAGGGCTTCACTCTGTTTTGGAAAGACCCCTAGAGAACAGGAAAATTAGAAGTGGCAAAATATTTGGAAAGCTCTTATCTAGCCGACAGCAGAAAAGGAAATCTTGAAACTATCATTAAACGAGAGGTGCGAGAAATTTGAACACTAAATATGAACGTTCTTATCAAATGCTGAAAACACTTGAGCTGAAATTGTATTATCATTACAAACACGTATGCCTGAAAAATTCTTAAAAAGAACTAGTAACGGAAAGAAGTCAGATATTAATTTCAAGATTTGGCCTTGCCAAAGAAATAAACAATCAGAAAAATCAAGTCAAATAAAGCCTTGTAGAAAACACACCGAAAATGCTAAATCATCTTACATATAACGCCATTTTTTATTCGGCCAACAGAATAATTAGAATCTGATATATAAATTATTAAATATTAGTAAATGTAAAAAAATGTTTACAGGATTAATTATATGCTAAATTATTTACATACGACGTTAGTTAAAGGAGGTGCTTTACAGAAGTAAAATTTTGTATACTTTTTCATTACGTTTTATATTACGTCTTAAATTTTGAAACTGTCTTAAAATTTCACATATCATTTATGAAGTGCTGAGATTTAGATAGTTAATTCAGAATAAAATTAAAATCATGTAATACTATATGTATATCATACAACATTTAAGTAATTAATATCACCCATACTGCGGGATATAAACATCAGCAAATAATCTACCAACA
This sequence comes from Stegodyphus mimosarum, assembly GCA_000611955.2. Taxonomy (NCBI): domain Eukaryota; kingdom Metazoa; phylum Arthropoda; class Arachnida; order Araneae; family Eresidae; genus Stegodyphus; species Stegodyphus mimosarum. The sequence goes on from KK119783.1 coordinate 710,416, forward strand.
AATTCAATAAAGTTACATTTCTGACAGTTTTCATATGTTCAATTCTAGATACATATTGTCATAAGGTTATTTATTTGAGAACGCTCGCAACTTTCTGTAATCTACAAATACAGACGAAACTGTGTACCGAACGGCGTCAATACGACAGCATCTAAGACCTCTTCCTTTCAAATAATACCCACAATCCCTTTCCTCTCATCTAAATACCTGCAAATCGCCTGACATGTGAATATCGAGACGTGAATGCGCCCCGGGACCACCTCATTTGTCAGCAGAGGGCTCGAAGGGCGATATAACTGGGGCTCTCGTGTCTTGTCAGTTCTCCTCTTGCATTAATTACATTAACGATCGATGGAACGGTTCGGAGACGCTACGTATCTCCAGCTCATCACGTGGCGCCTGAAAGAGGGTATTTCTCGGTCTGTATTATAGTGAGAGGTCATACTCGTTATTGCAGACAGAAGTGGTGAGTCTGCGTTTGAGTTTGAAGCTAATGGGTTCAACTGCGGGATGTAGGGTGATTATTATTGATGGGCCTTTTAAATTTCTTACAGATTAGTGTAAATCTTTACCTTCATGTTTCATAATCAGTAGTGCGTAATGGAATTAAAGTAGATATAACGTGCAAACGGAGAATATTTTTCTACTTTGTAGTATATAAATATTTTTAAACATCTGCAATGTCTTTTTGTAACTGATACCGTTGAAATAAAGTAACATTTTTTTATCTGATTTATAGCTCATGTTTGTTTATGCTAATTCTTCATAACATAAGTTTCTTAAATTTCAAAACATAACTTGTATTTGGAGTGATAGGGTGACATGCATAAATCAAAAAATAAAAGTTATCATGAAAAACTTTAACATTCATAGATATACTTTTCTGTGGAAGATAATTATTATAAAATCCAATAAATATCATAGAAATCAACGCACTTTACGCAAGATATATTTGTCATCACATAAGCAACAAAAAATGCCTAGTAGATTACAAAAAATATTATTTGAAAAATCTTATAAATTTTTAAGCAGAGTTTATGATAATTCCGAAGTGAGAAAGAAGACGGATGATAACCGATGTACGAGAACAGACCTGAACTGTCGCCAGTGGCGAAGAAGTTTGAAAATTTACTTAAATGACATGAAACATTAAAACTGTAGAATTTATAACACATTCCTCAGATTAGGCATGGAAGCAATGTGTTGTAATATTTAATAAAAACTCCACAGTCATTTGATTCAAATATATTCACCTCTTGTTTGGCGCTTCAGTCCCATCTGGGCATGTCCTAATAAACCTAAGCTAACCAACCAAATAAACATACTTGGGCGGTCTTCAGCCTAGCAAGAATTAGCACAAGCACATTTCATTCACGACACTTTTTTAATTCTGGCTTTAGTATTCAATGAGTTTTAAATCTGTTGAATTTGCTCTGTTACGACTTTAGGCCATTTTACCTAACGAGGGATTTTATCTTTTTACTTCCCTCCCGATGGGTAAAATACAGTTAGTTACGTAATGTCTATGATGCCGTGATGGTGGTTGTGTTCCATCACGATGACATATCTTATAAGCTCTGTTTGTTAATTTGTTTATTATTATGTTAGTTAATAAAAATAGAAAAGGAATAATTGACTGATCAATGGAATAACTATGGAACATGGACATAAGTTTACACATTTTTGGTGACCCGGACGTGATCTATACAGTTCTGAGCTGGCGAGTAATGGAATATTGGGATTCTGATGCGACTACTTTGATTGAGGTAAGTCCCTCATTTAATTTAGTCTAGATAAATTATTGATTTTAAACTAAGAATAAGATTACTGAATTAAGGGAAATATGGATATAGAAAGAATAAAAACGAAAAGAACAACGGTCAGAACATTGTTCTCAAAACTCGTGACTAAAATCGAAACTGTAATTGACCGTCAGTTAAGCGTAGAGTTTACTATAGAAAATAAAATTGATGAGTTACATGGCATGAAAAATCAACTCCTTGATAAAATACAAGAATTGAACAAATTAGATGAGGATATTGAAGGGGTTATTGACATTAAAGAATTAGATAAGGAACTGACCGCTAATGAAAAGTATAAAGAAACGGGCATTACTTTGAAAACGAAAATAGATAGATGCATTATTTCTCTAGAAAAACAGTTAAATCTGGTAAAACAAAATGACCTGCTCCATAATGTCGAGTCGAATCGTACAAGTGAAAATCGCGTTAAAAACGAAAACTCCTTGGTAAAACTTCCTAGGATAAATATTTCCACATTTAGTGGAGATTGTAACGATTGGTTAGATTTTTGGAATTCTTATGAAGTT
>KK119783.1:721184-738689 GCA_000611955.2 Stegodyphus mimosarum
GTAAGCAGAATATACTTTTATTGCTATTTTACATCCAGTAAATGCGTCTTTCGTATGTTAAAAGAAATTCAGCTAGGAACATATTGCATTTTAGCACTTTTTACTGAAACGTAATACATGATATATAACATTGCAAACTCAAGATTATTACTTTGAAGAAATATAATGCTTATTAAAATTTATTATTTAAAAACTATTGCAATTTATTCCATGCAGCACACGCACATTCATAAAAGGTCAGGTAGTGGAAAGTTTTACATTGAAGGTTTTATTAAGATTTTACTGTGTTCTTTTGTCTACTGATTTCTCTCAGAAGGTGTTGTTTTGTCTTTTTCTTTCATTTCCATTTCTACTATACCTCTTGTTAATCTTTTAAGAAGTTTAACAAGAAATTTAATAAAATTTGAAACATGACGAATTGGTTTTTTATTAAATCCTGAAATGTTTTCGAAAGATAGTGACGCATCGACATAATGTCAATTTTAGTGATATCTAATTAAATTATATAAAATATTTTGAAATAAAAATAGCGCTTTTATTGTAAAATGCCAGTAAATGTATTAAATCCAGTTAGTATTGCAAGTGATCAGTAAAATGTACATAATAATATTCGTAACTTTTATAATAGGAGTGTATATATACTTTTAATGCCTATATGTTTTCTGTAAATCCTATAAAAGAAATTTTTTCCACTACTCAAAGAATTTAAATCGTTTTCATGCAGTTCATTTACATTTTTCTCATGAAGCAATACAGCATACATTTTATCTTTCAACTAACTTTCAGTTTCAATAAAAGACAAAGTGTCCTAAGGAAAAAAATTACTTTATCGCCCCATATAATAATTAACAATTAAATCGAGACAATTTTGATAAAAAGTAATGCCAGTTATGTTTTCGCAGAGGCAATTAATATTTATGTCAAGCTAAACACTCAAATAATTTAATTAAATAACTGATGTGATCGAGTCACTGTAACCTAAATGTTGGCACTAATTGAATTATTGCGTAAGGAACGGAAGCACGCTTTTAAACAATTAGTTCTGATCGCAAGTGCATTTTATTTTCGTCTTGTGATATCCAAAAGGCAACTACAATAAATTTGAAGCTAAGAAAAATCTGATAATAATGCAAATTAATTTCAAGTGTTCTTTCTTAGAACAGAGTATCCCAGTCTCTTTCTCGAAAATCTTAAAGACACTGCTTCTGTAGAATTAAATCAGAGTAATTATTTATAAAACTTTAAGTATATTTGAGTTTTTCAGAATATTCAACTTTCTCTTTTATAATGTATTTAATGCATGAGATGTTTTTAAATTCGTTATAATCATGTTTATCCAAAATTAATTCAGATTGATGCTTCATGTTTAAAAAATTTAAGCCAAAGCACTAAATATGTGGTTCTTAATCTTAATACGCAAGCAGACAATTTTTTTTAATATTTGATATCGGTTGACCAAATATACATGAGAAGAAAAATGCTTACAAAATCTTTGAATAGATGTTGATATGCATAATACATACGTTTTTTGAATTATAAACTCTGATTCAGGTTTACATCTTTTATGTTCTTTCCCTTTCATAAAAAATCTAATTAAATGATAAATTTAAATTCGATTTCATTGAATCTAACTTTATTGAGATATATTCTAATATTGATTAAAGATTTAATAAAGAGTGACCAGTTGATGTTTTTGTTTCCTAGTGATCTTCAACCTTTCCAGAAGCACAAAATTGCTTATTTTGAGCAAAAACAGCAAATTTCATAAAGTATCATCAATTATCACAATTATATAGTACAATGCTACTGCTAAAGGTTGTTCCTGTCATATTTTAGGATAAGAACATAGCGACTGCATATTGTTTTGCGACAGTTGCCTACTTAAGTCTTTGGCGTATATTGCTTTACACAGACTCGTACAAAGCACAAAACTTAAAGCTCTGAGTTTCAAGTTCGTAGAATATTGTGACACATCGAGGGCACGTATATACTGGCTAACTTATATGTTTGCCGTAAGACCAGAACCTGGAGGACATCCTTTCATATTCCATGCGTAAGGACTCCATACGGGTTTTGAATATTTTGGTTCATTCACCTAATAGAAGCTTCTTCGTCAGTTTTTAACAGGTGAATGAGGAGTTAGAGCCTTAGAGCATGTTAGAAAGTAACACTATTCTGAAATTAAAGGTTTTTTCTTCATTAGAATGGTTGTCAAATTGTTTACTGCTGGTGTAAGTAGAAAACAATTCTACAACCATTCTAATTCTAATATTAACATTTTACAACCATTCTAATTCTGATGTTCTAAACCTAACATTTTATTTTCTAGTCATTATTTTAACAGTGTTTTAGTTAGCGCACAGTTTTATTATATTTCTGACCAGTTGTTTTGCAAATTATAAATAAATTCAGTGTATGTTTCAGTTAACAATTATTTAATATTATTAGTATATAATATTAATTAATTATTATTAGCAGTATATAATATTAATTCATTATTATTAGTAGTATATAATATTAATTCATTATTATTATTAGTATATAATATTAATTCATTATTATTATTAGTATATAATATTAATTAGTATTTAATATTGTGATCCTCTTAATTCTCTAAAAATACAATTTTTGGTTACCATATAAGATTCTAATTAAATTGGTTGTCTTTGGCAACTAGAATGCTTGAGAAGTGTGAAGCGACTACTCGTTGACTTCAAAAATGCTAGAGAAACAAGTACAACATACTAAGATTTGGCTTAAAGCAACGATGTGGCCAGATGGAAGAAAATATTCTACTCAGCTCTTGCACGGAAGTGACTGAGACTTTCCTTTGATTACTGGTTCTACATCATTTACATAAAACGCGTTTCTGAAAACTCATTGTAGCTTGTAATTGTAAGTGGGAAGCAAGGAAATATGGGAAAGTTGTTCAAAATTAAAAATAACTATTATGAAATTAAATTAACCCCTAAAAGCATTAAAGTTTAGATTTTACAATCGTGTCTGTAGTTTGTAAAAGTAAGCAAGCGCCAACAGAAAATTACTCCTCTTAAACGCCTTCAGGAAATAATGATGGATTACTCAAAAATGCTAGTTGGTAGCAAACATCAAGACGCAAGAGAAACACTCCGAAGCGGAAAATAAAGCAGGCAAATCAACAACCTTGTATTCGGCCTTGTATTATTGTATAATCGATTGGGATTTTACAAAAATCTAACCCGAATATAAGGTTGTCGATTTGCCTGTTTTATTTACTATTCCGGAGTGTTTTTTTTTTTTTTTTTTTTTGTTTCTTGATTTTTGCTACCAACTGGCATTTTTGAGAAATTTCTTCCTGTTTGGATCGTTTACCCGCTTGCACCAATGATGGATTAGTCAAGAACAATGATTCTTAACCTTCAATGAACAATGATTCTTAATTCTTCGTAATGTTTTATCCCATATACAGCAGTTAGGCTCTTGCATGCCTTCTCTGAAACTATGAAATTCTCACCCAAGGAGTAATTCCACACTGGCTAAGAACCCCTTTTCTAGCAGATGTAAAAAGGCATAAAATTAGGACTAAACTTTAGCCGCTATCAATACCTTATTTAAAGAAAATACGGAGACAGAGTTCATAAAAAAGGAATAGAACACTCACGAATTCAGTACTTACATTAATACTGTTTTTCATTTTGATTTATTTATTTTACAGTGGCATCTAAATCACATATGCTAGTAAGATGTTAGAGATTCTTATTACAAATGAGATTTTTCTAAAATATCTTAAAAATCTTTAAGAAGTCCAGCCAATTTTTAAATGCTGGAGTTTTAGAGATTTTCCAGTTTCTAAAGGTTCTGATTTCGAGAAACTGAATCTTGTTTCTATAGTTATTATAAATATCAAAATAAAATATCGCATTCTTTTTTTTAAGATAGAGTTATGAGTTTATAAGTTTACTGGAAACTACGGTATAGAGAATGTTAAAAGTATCGTTATTTTCGTAACTTTTCGTTTTGGTTTTCAAGGTAATTAAACTTTTTACCGCCTTCAAATTATTCTACCTTCTAGCATGTATTAAGTAATTCATATTAAAATATCTTGCAGTAAAAAATGGTGAAAAGGTGTTATTCAAATTTTATGAATAATGCAAAGATTTTTCTCTTCAAAACGCTGCTATGCTTTTGCAGACATATTTGTGTAAAAAGAAGCTTCAAATAATTTAAATTTCTAATTAGATTAGAAGTGATAAATTTGCAAATTCTTTATCGTTTATACTTTCGTATCTATCCAAACATGATCCTTTCCTGTAAAACTCATTATGTTAAAGATATTTTCGTTATTGATTTAGAGATTTACTTTGAAATTTCCGAGATAATTTAATCCAAAGAAATCCATATATACTTGACACGAAGCACATCGCAGAAAGGCCCATACCAAAAGGGTAAAAATATGGCATTTTTCTCTAAATGGGTTTCTTATTAATTTTGTATCCTGTTTACTCTCTATCATTTAGATTCATCACAGTCTATAATCAATATATGCGCTTAAAGGTCTGAATTTCAAGTACAAGAAAATAGATCAACATGCGATCAACTCTATTTCATCATCCACTTTTATATAAGAATAAACTGATAATTAAAAAACAAAAATGCCGTTGATATCCATTGCGTTCTTAATATATCATCGTTGTAACTATAGTTGTTCTTCCTAACAATATTGAACCTCGCTGACCAAACAACACTGCGTTACCCCACAATTATAGACCTTCTTCAAATGTGACATTTTATGTATATTCAACTAACAAAGAGAAGAAGTTTGGGAAACGAAATGTAAAAAGATATTTACTATATTAGTTTAGGCGTTTATGCTTTATCAGAAACATTTATGCGTTTATATGAACAATAAAAAAACAGTCGAAGGTTTCCTAAACACAGTTGCGCGAAAATGATTAAGATCTTAAAATCTTATGTGCTGTGCTGCTTATTTATTGCTACTTCTTTGTTTATTCATTGGTTCCGCTATTTAAGAATGTATCTGGATTCTGCATACACATCCCAAACTTAGGAATATCATTATGCAAAATTCATTCATTTACAGATTTACGTTGAAATTTACAAACAGAATATAGAATTATAATCTGACGAATAAACTTCATACTATTTGCTTAGCTGAAGCAACAAAGAGCTGGAGAATATGCCTAATTTCGATTCTTATACGTAGAGATTGCGTGGTTACAGGAGAGCAGCTGGAATGGAAATTAACACTGTGGTAAATTGCGTTTTTTAGAATTTCTACACTTTAAACATTAAATATAGTAGTAAGAAATTTTCTTTACGTTCCTTTTTCGAAACAATTACTGTATGTTCCAAAAAAGTATGATGTTATATATGTTCGAATTATAGGAAAGCTAAAAAAAAATTTCACGTACACCAATGTTGCTACTTAATTTGGAATAGTGCAAAGTGTTATCTTCAGACTTTAAATATCATTCAAACAACGTGAGTTGTGTTCAAGACTAGCAACATAAACTAGTTCTTCCTGTATGAATGAGAGTCAAATCCTATTGAGCGGAATCCATGGATTTAATTGTTTAAAAATGTCTTTCCCTGAAGTCGTCCTCTAAAACGTTCCTTCTTTTAGGGAGAGAACCGTATAAGGTATTTCTCCGGCCTTCTTCGCATGCCTTCGTGTTGTAGAGGTCAGCATCCTGAGCGCGTATTCCAGACATCCGTGGTTCGAGTCCCGGCTAAGGCATTGCTCATTTTCATGTCTCCTGCTTCGAAATAACCTAATGTCTCTACACTGTCGCCCGAACTTCCTCCACCGGGATTTGGCGACTGGGTCCCCATAACCCTAGTCGCACTTTTAAAAGGAGAAGTATATAAGGTATTTCTCCCTCCTTTTTCGCATGCCTTCGTAGGGTAGTGGTCAGCACGCTGGGCACGTATTCTCAAGTCCGTGGTTCGCGTCCCGGCGAAGGCGTTGCTCATTTGTCATGTCTCCTGCTTCGAAATAACCTAATGTCTCTACAACTGTTTGTGCTCTTCTATATTTAAATACACCAACCAGCCTACTTTTGTTTACAACTCTATAAGAATATTCATAATTAACAGTAACATCTAAGTATAACTGATGATTGAGAGTCAGCCGTCTTGCAGCATAGAAAAGATGCTATTCCAACTAATTGTAGCTCAGTGTTTGCAGCGAGAAACTGCGCGTGCCAAACACGTGAATACGCCCTGGGTATTTCAAAAACATATATCTTATTTTAAATACATTTAAACATTTACAAACTATTTTTTCAGTTAATTGAAACTTTAAATTACAATTATGTGTATTTTTCACTTATAAAGATAGTTTTGATACTTATTAATTATTTTGTTTAATTCTCTGATTAAGTTCCGAGGCTGAGACTGTGACTTTCGCGAAATTCTAAGAAGTTATGATCTCCAGACTTTCTGGACGTGTATACGTGCCAGTTCCCCTTAGGAAATCCTCCAAGAAGGCACCCCTCCCGTCAGGCAGATAGCTCCCAAGGCTTTGCAGTAATCACATAAACCAAACCAAACCACTTTCTGCAAACTTCTGCCATTTCATTATAAGGTATTTCTCCCGCCTTCTCAGCATGTCTTTGTCGCGTAATGACTGGAATACTCGGCGCGTATTCGAGAGTTCCAAGGTTCGAGTCCCGGCGAAGACATTGCTTATTTTTCATGTACTCCTGTTTCTAAATAACGTAATGACTCTACAGTTCGCCCGAACTAAAAAAGGTGTTTGATGATGATTCTCCACCAGCAGGATTTGGCGATTAGTTTCCCTAATCACCAGATGCCCTTTAAAAGGGGAAGTATATAAGGTATTTCTTCCGCCTTCTTAGCATGTCTTGGTGATGTAATGGCCAGCACACTCGACATGCATTCGAAAGGACCGAGGTTCGAGTCCCTGGGAAAGTAGTGCTCATTTTCCATGTACTCCTACTTCAAAAAAGGTCCTAATGACTCTACATCATTATTTTATACAAATAGCAGAAAAATACCATACAGTTATGCTAACTTCGTAACACAATAATAATGTTTACTGAGAGAGATTTAACTAATTGCTATTTTCTTGTTTTAAACAAAAAGTAGAAAAATGCATTGCAGTTTGATGTACCGAATTTAGGAGTGAAGGGTATTTGTCTTGTTTCGTAACATTCTAAGACGATTTCTCATTATTATTATTTGCTATTATTATAATTTGCGAGACTATTATAATTTGCTCTTTCAAGAGCATTTGTCCCTTTTTGCTGGCTTGGAAACTTTCGTTCATATATTCTATGTTTTCCATAAAACACGAACTAACGATACGAAGCACTTTTATGCAGCACTACTTTATGCAGCACTACTTTTATGCAATACGAAGCACTTTTATTTTCTTGCCTGCTTGGCAAGAAAAGAAATAACACTAACTTTTGAGCAACGCAAGGGTATATTTTATGATATAAGGCGCTGGGTATTTTTTACCCAAGCGGCAAATTCCAAGAAATGTTTTCTAACATCTGCTCTAGCAGGCCTGCAATGAATGCGAATCTGATTTAAGTTATAAAATATTTCTTCCATTTCGAAAGTAAAGGACTTGAGAAAAAAATAATAATGAAAATTAATATGAATATGATATGGATTGCGCTAGTCTTTGAGGGACCGAAGATCAAACATATGTGCGACGCTACACAAAAAGGGTTTTCAGTATTCTTAAGTCCACTGAAATTGGCCGATACAGAATAGGTCAATGCCTTACTCTCCGATTAGAGTCGATGTAGCCTGCAATTAGATTCCAGACGTGAGTTGACCTAACCTGAAAGGCGTCAGGTGCAACAACAAGAAAATAATGCATTCAGGAAAGATATCCTCATGGTGGTATTGGAATGATAGTATGAGGCAGCATCATTATTGACCGACGTACGCATATACAGGTGTAGGTGGTTATTTTAATTTCCTAATATTTATATTTATTTTGAAACCCTTTCTTTTATTTTCTTGTTTCTCATCTACAACTCTCTGCCAGAATGATTTTTCAATATCACGTTTTATGTAAATGAGGCAAAACATAATTACTGAGAACGTCTGAGCTCTTATAGAGAAGTGACCGAAACTTTCCATTAAATACTTATTTTAGATCATTATATAAAACGCGATACTGAAAGCTCATCTTGGCAGGTAGGTGGGAAACCTGAGAATAAAAGAAAGGATTCCAAAACTAAAAACAACTATTACGAATTAGAATAAATCCCTACACAAACACTAAAAATTGCATCATGGCGGTTGATCACTATTAGAAAGAGATCACTGTTTTGTTCCTTCTTGCACAAAACGAAAATATCGATCATCAGTGTTCGTCGTACCTGTTGGCCTTGGATGAACCTCTAGGATGCTGCATCTGTTGTTAGAATCTGTTGCCAAAGTCTTTGAACCACAGAAGGACTTACATTCACCCATCTGGCCACTTCTCTCTGACTATCCTGCCTCTAGCCTCCTAATAACTCTCCATTGTTGTTCTTCAGGCAAATGATGCCTGGAGGTTATTGTTAAAAACTGACTAACAATGACCTCCAGGCATCCTAAATTTCGTATCTCAGTCTCACAGCGAAATTTGTAAGGATTGATCTGGAACATGCAAATTATGCTCCTCGCAGATGACGTATTGCCACTACAGTGCCATTAAGTTGGACACTGCAGTTCTATTCTTATTTGATAACACATTCCAATTTTATACAAATTGGCTAATTTTTGAATGAGTTATCGCTATTTTTTTATACTTTTTCTTATTTTTTTTTAAATCAGTGTATTTCGAAAACATGTTTGAACCTATCAAACAATAATTATTTTATAAACTGTATTTTAGAATTCTACCAACAGCCAGAGGGCAGTTGTTACGAGGAAACTAAATGACTTGGGAAACTATGGGAATGCAAAAACTTCCTCTTCTGGATAATCTAAAAAATGTTAAAACCTTAACTTCAGAAAATATGAATTTTTATATTTTTAAAGCTCATTGCTTTAGTGTAATTAATTACATTTTCATAAGGATGCAATCTCTCATAGTATTCAAGAATATACAAAGTAATTTTAGAGTCAGGATCAGTATTTAGACGTCACTGAAACTAATTATTCTTACTAAACTGAATCATACTAAGAATAAGAGAGATGAAATGGTTACCAAATGGGTAAACGAAAGAATTTATACTGTCACGATATTAAGTTGTACGTTCACAGACCTGTAATATATTCCTACAGCCTAGAACTTGAGAACGTTTATAGAAGGTAACAGGAGTTCTAGCTTTCCATCAATTTATATATAGATATAAGGAAGCTGAAAAACAGTTTTATATGAAATTCCAAGAAATGTGTTTAATTTGTTCCGTGAGCAGCAAAATTTATTAAACTGTTGAATAATTTTAAAACTTTCTTAATTGTATGAGTCTTCATCATAGAACATCCTCAAAAATTCTCATGAAAGAATTCAGAAGCAGAAAGCAAACTGAAAGCTTGAGTTGAATTCAAGACAAGTGTGGTAAATTTTTGATACCATAAGTAGAATCTAATCTACCCAAAGATATCGCCATTACATAGAATAGGAATTATGTGGATTTCATACAAAATCAACGCTCTCTTCAAAACTTAACGTGTTCCCATAGAAACAAAGTGAAAGGAGAGAAGATGATTTTTCTTGCCCGTTCTGAATTTGGAGTTAATCACCGTGAGAAGTAAAAATTTTTTGTGTAAAAGATTCCAGAGATTCCTTCAGCTTGTGATTTAGTAAGCACAACCAGTAAAGAAATAAACAAGGTAAATGAAATTTCAGTTGTTTATTTTTGACAAGGAACATGCCGGTAGGGACTCTTTTATGACTAGAAATTAACTTTTAAATGCAGAAAGAAAACAGCCATAAAAACAATTCATTTTCCTTTTATAAAATTAGGGCTTTAGTCTAGAATTTGTAAATTCAAAACTGAGTGCATGCAATTCAGTAGAAATCATTTTATTTTAATGTGTCCGAAACATGAATCTAGCAGCAATAAAATTAAAAAGAAGTTCTATGAACTAATATTTTATCTAATAGTTGTATTTTTACTATCAACAGGATAAGCAGGCGCAGAAAGACTTAACCTCATTTACATTATGTATATAAAATTAAAATTGGCAATTTGGAGAACATCTCCTCTTCTGAGGCAGAAGTATTACCAGAAAATACAATATCTAGTTTTCTGTCAAAGGCTAATCCTCTGACTTTAATTCTAGAGCTCTAACTCAAATACATCAACCTTTAATTCAATAGAAAACTATAGTAATAACTGATATGTGTGTTGAAGTATATGAAAGTGATTTGCTGCTGGGAGCCAATATTGCTGGTATAGTTCGACCGTCTCAAACGCAACCTTGGCTGGCATTCTGCCAAAACATATAGACTCGCCCAAAAGGGGCGTCATTACTTGCTGCGACGTGAAAGGTCATCTGAAATTCTTCTCTTCTCCGGAAAGAGAGAACGGAGGGAAAAGAAAGTCCCCATCTTTCCACCCTATTTTGAGAATAATTCGTTCAGAAAGGCGCATGCGTGTTTGCTCTCATGGTCGCAGATGAGGCGGTCGAACTATACTAATATGACTGCCAGTTCTCTGAAATTAGTCTTTGTATTAATCGTCTTAGAAATAAAATTATATCATACTCTAATTTATAACGAGTTTGTTAAATGCAAAGCTATAGCTAAGCCTGTAGTAAGTGAAAATAATATTCCTATTGATATATTGACAGTTCCAGAGCTACGTTGCTATGAATTGTTATGTGAATAAACTATGGGATCTGACGATTGCCATCAGTATAACTGACTCTTGGAGAAATACTAAATCGCAAACAATCTTGCCGGATATCACTAAGCAATTTCAAGAAAATTTAAGAATTCTTCCTGATGGAACGGGTGAACAAGTTTTTCCATTTGAATGTGTAGATCAGTTTCGAATAAGATTTTCTTATTTATTAATTCCCATTTGATATTTAAAAGGAATAAAAGCATATGCAAAGCGCAGCTGATGGGAACTCTTTAAATGAGAATATTTATGCTTTTAGCGAATGTGTAACGTCGTATATTCTTAGCTAGCATAAAATGAACACGGCATTGGAAGACTGTTCAGTAAATTATCACAAAGTCTTTTAAAGCACTATAAAATCAGGGGAAAGGTATATAAAAACTTTAATAACCGAATAACGTTTAACAGTCGTCAACAAAAAGTATGTGAAAATGGCGGAACCAATTAGACAGACTTTGCAATGCATTTCTGCATCTCAGTTTTAAGTGAATCTGTGTGAAAGATTTTAGTTTTCAATTTAAGTGTAAATGACAGTTTATTTTTAAGCAACCTCAAATCTATTCACCATTGTTAAATAAATTTTTGCTTGAAATAGTATAGCAAAACTAAAGACTTTTTCTTTCATTTTAAAATTAAATTATAATTTATTATAAACATGATCAAACTGATATGAATTGTGTCTGATCCTTGTTTGACTGATCTACCGAAGAAGTGCTGTCCATTAATACGCCAAATATGCAAACAAACTGAGGAAATCGGACATTTGGCAGATAGATGTGCATATAGATAACTTAAAGAAGAGGAAAACTGCTCAAAGTTCGTTAGGTGTCCGATTACTTGCACCTGTTTCCTTAAATTCGGAGAAGGGAGAATTTTAAGCTCAGAGTCCACTATTTTCAGTTTCGGCTCAACTTCCACCAGTTGAAAGTGGCAATCACCGAAGCCAATAACGCCTAAAGCGCAACCTCTATTTTGAGTCTTATAAAGTCGACTCAGAACGAGGAAGAATGGTATTAGGAACCTGGCAGCAAACTTTTAAAAAAGAAAATGAACTGCAATAGGATCCTGTCGGGCCTTATGTAATGCCATTAGTTTGGTATTAAGTACTACTGAAATGTAGTAATATTAAGATTAATTAAATACTTTGCTTTGTGGATATAATCCCAATTGTGATTATATATTTGATGCTGATCCAACGCTAAGCATGTGGTAAGACGTTAATGAACCCACATGATGAACTTAATCTTGATAAATAATTTGTTTTGATACATTTTCCACACTGTATCATTCATTTTTCAAAATTCCGAATTATTCTAACACTTGCTTAGTTCCTAAATTCACTCTTTCAGGCTACTACATTTTTTTATTAATCGAATTTCGGTTTTTGAATGAGTAATTGTTAAAAAGAAATGAGCTGAAACTTTATACAGAATATAAAATGCATTTTTATTTTAGCGCATCATTAATGCGCTTCTTGGTCACAGTTCAAAAAGAATTAATGTTTTGATAACTGTTGCCAATGAGAACTCATCAGGAAACTTTACCACGTACGGAAACTAATTACCAATAATTTGCATCAGCTTTGAGTGGTGTAAAATTCAAAATTCGCGAATTCTGGTAGGCTCCGTATGTATTATATACATTTTCACCTTCGGGAATCAACTAACTATAGGAAATGCCAATCAGAGGTTATCAACGCTTAATTTTAAACAGTAGTTTGCGAAAAGAATACAATCCATCCCATGGATTTGAATTACAAAATACTTTCCACGTAGTATTCAAACCTTATTACAGCTTAATGAGCAATCTATCATTTTGAGAATTTAGATCAAGAAGTAATTTCTCTTCGCAGCTTGCAAGAGTCAAAGAAACAAGTAAATATATCAAGAAATAATTTATTACGAAACTACTGCAGAATGACAGACTGTTAGGGATACGTCTACTGCAATTAACCATTTTCAGAATGGAATATTTTATAATTTAAATTAGGCGCCAGAATTTAAGAGACGATTCAAGGTTTTACAACTGTGTTAACTGATGGTAGCAAAGGGTACAATATTTTTACTGCGGGTTAATTTCAATTCGGATCCAGAAGGCATTATTAGACTTCTGAATCCGAATTGAATAATCAGTGCTTTTTATAAGGATGGTATTAGTGCTGTGTCTGTAACGTAAACCTGTATTTTATTATCATATTTATATCAATTTATATAATTATAATCAACTGATTTTTAATTATGTTCTTGAGTATTTGTAGAAGAGATGTAATAATTTTACTTCTGTTAATTTTAATTTTCTTCGGTGAAAAATCATAACTTTAACACTTTATTGAAAGTTTGTTTAATTTAGTTTATCACCTCTTTTATACCATTTTATATTTAGATAAGTAATAAATACTTAAATCCTGTATTACCTGACTTCAGAAACATGATTTCAGGGAAGTCCCAAAATACTGTCATAGTTTTCTGGCATATTTTGCAGTGTCTGCCTAATTTAGGAGGTGCAGTTGTACAACTTACTAATGCTAAATATTAAAGTGCAGTACTTTAAAAATTGATGTCGAGAAACTGTTTAAAAAGTGTATTGTACATCGATGCTCTGTTTTATCCATCATACTGTAAATCTTCAGAAAGGATTTTTGTAACTTTTTTAAAAGGCAACAGATCTCTACAAAGATTCAAAATTTGGCAATAAAACATACTTTGATGAGGTATTAATACTTATGAACAACGTATCCATAAGTACTGTCTACCGGTTGAATAAGATAATTCAAAACTAGCAGCTCTTGTTCAATTTTGAATCCTTGGGCAAACTCAAATAGTATTTTTGTGGTTTGTGTATGAACCAGTTTCCTTCATAGTACTTTCCACAGTATTGCGTTAGTATAGTGTTTCCTGAGTACAGTCCACTTTGCCTTAGTATAAGTTAAGTCTTGAAAGTAAGTATAAGTTAAGTCTTTTAGTCTTGAAAGTCAAGACCAAATAGAACAAAACAAAACATGATTATATTATTAATCAGAGACTACAAGATAAAATTTCAGCCAGCTTTCTTCTAATTTTTCTTGTTCTAAAAAGCGATTTGGGTAATTTTACGCTTTTTAGGAGATCCTCCTTAACATATATTATATTTTATGGAAATGTAAAAGCGACATTCTGAATTTCTCACGTGTGTAGTTTATGTCGCCATTATTCTATTTGTAGAAAATTTTACGAAACTAATTTGCAGTGATTAATAACTAATATATCTTGAAATAACTATTAGAACGACTAAAGGTCATTCTTCAAAGACTATTAGACCACTAATAAGCGTTAAACAAAACATATTTTCAGCAAAAGGCGTCACTGCATATCTTACATAGACCTTCATATTGGCAGAAACTGGTTCTTACTGCGTTAATAAATTCCATAATTATAAAATAAGTTTTTTCGCCTTATCCTTAAGACTTAATAATCAAGATAGTTATTTGTTATTATTATTATTACTGAAACTTTTATTAGTATGTATTGTTAGCATTATTATATATATTATTATTGGGCATTGCTAATATTAAATATTGTTAAATGCTGCTAATATTATTACTTTTCTCCTGTTTACTGTTGTAAAGTCGTTGTTGTATAATTACGATACGGAATTCCATCAAAAACTGATTTAATTATAAGTTCCACAGAACTCTTAATGTGATCTACCAGATGAATGATGAGGTATCACGTATGTCTGTCCCCTTTTCAGTTATGTTAAAATAAGAATTATGCTATATCCAATTAACTATGCTTTAAAAAATACAAATAAAATATCAATATGAAACCTGTGCTATAATTTACATAGACTAAAACTATGAAAATATATAAAAACGTTCCAGTACTCTAATCTCTAGTATCATATTCAATGGAAATATCCATTTTCACCCTTCCTGAATTCATCTGGATGATTGTTTTCAGTGACGTCTATATGTACGGACAAAACAAAAGACTCTGTCCGTCTTGTGAAAAAACGAACTGGAATTAACGTTGATTCAAAAAGGATTCTTTTCGTGACGTCTGTGCCGTGCGTATATAAACATCTATATACATATATATCTCGTCTAACTCAAAAACGATTAGCCATAGAAAGTTTAATTTTTTTATATCGGACTGCTATAACATCTATTTATGCAATGTCCATTTTTATTGTAATCGGCAGTACCACATATATACACTGGTGTCCAAAAGATAAGCGTAATTGATAATTATGTGAACAAAGAAGAAACTGTAAATCAGAACGGCGGGAAACATGATATGCGAGTGTAAAATGGTTATAAAATAAGGAAGCAAATCAAAAGAACGATAATAATTTATTTTATTATCCAAAGCAGCAGTTTGAAAGAAAACTGAGAATAAAAAGTGTTTACACTTTAAAGAAAAAATGAAAGAAAACATTAAATAAATTACTGATGTTGCAGTTTAAAAGGCATGTGGTCACCTCTGACAGCCTGGCACGCTGCACAGCGATTTACCATACTTGCTATAAGATGATGAATGAGTTGTGGGCTCAAACGGTTCCAAGCTTCTTGAAGAGTTCTCTTCAGTTCTGTATCGGAGCTTTGTGGGTGCGAAAGGGCTGCAAATTCTCTACCGAGCATATAGAGAGCTATATATAGAGAGAGATAGATTGATACAGATATAGTACACACACACATATATATATATATACAACTCTGACAGGAGCAGGGACTCCCAGACCTGGTGGCTAGCAACCTTACACGGTGAAAACGCCCCAGCCCCTGAGGGCGGTCCGTGGGGGCGCACCCCCTCGGTCAGCCCAGGGGGACATGAAGAGACGATGATAAGGGAGTGAGTCCCAGAGTGTTCACCCAAGGGAGCCAAACCCCCAAGGACAACCCGCAAAATGTAGCCAGCCATATAGCTCCACGACAACCAGAGGAACAGACACGACAGTACCAGTACGGTCACTGCCAAGCCTGAACCAACCTGAGTAAACTCGGGTTCTAGTCCTGTGAAGTCAACTTATATACCCCCGTGGTTGAGACTGCCTAAGTACAGATCCTAGCCAGTACTTCCCAGGTATTCTCCTGAGTCAACACCCCGGGGGGGAAATATATATATATAAGGTAATTCTCTACCAGACCGACAAATTTGCAGGGTGTGTAGGGGGTACAGAGCCAGCTCCGAATCACATAGGAATGCAGGGTCGCAAATGCCGTACTCCCGAGCTATGATGCAAAGAAGCAGAGAAAGAGAACATAAACACATTAATGGGCAGAAAGTATTTTATTTAAATAATGTTTTTCAAACACCTGTTGTAGTGCAACCTTTCAATAAAATGTTTTCTGTCCCATTATGTGTTGCTGTTTCTGTCCTTTTCTCCGCTTCTTTGCACCATGGCTCGCAAGTACGGAATTTTCGACCCTGCATTCCTATGTGATTCCGAGTCGTCTCTATACTCTACACACCCTGCAAATAATTTCTCTGTCTGATAGTGAATCACCTTATATATTTTCAATAGTGGGCCGTAATCATATATTTCAAATTACAGAAGTAGTTTGGATGATGAAAATATTCATACTTCGGCTGCTTCAAATTAAAAAAAAATAATAAATTTTCGACAAATAACGAAATTTAACTTTTGAGGTGATCTCCAGGTTCCTATACCTATATTTTAGATTTGTTATGAAAAATAGAGGTATAAGAAGTACGACAAAAATTGACAGTGATATTTAATATCCAAATTTGGAATTTTTAATGTCATTTTCAAGTTGATTTGAGGGATCGCTTGCTAAAGTTAGAATAATTTGGTGAATCAAGTTTAACTGAAATGCAGTAAAGAAATTTGTATAATTTAATATGCTGTAAAAGGAATTCGCGTGATGTTCTTATGAGATTATTAAAAATATTTGTCTCTGATCAGTCACTAACATTGACAGTATATCACAAGAAATGTTCCAAGACTAGGAAAGCTTATAGATATTTGTGTGCTTATATATTTTTTATTTAATTAATTAATTAATTTATTTATTTACTTATTTTTTGATAATTTAAGGATTTTAAAGGACTTTTTTATTTAAAATATAACACTGTAATATTCTTCATATTTTTCATACAAAACTCTGGTTTCTCGTGTTATGAACTTAAAATGATGATTGTAATAAAAGTAGAAAAAATATGTTTGAATTACTGAGTCATATTGTGGAACATAAATGAAAATAAAATGTTTAAATGGAATGTTGTGAAGCTTTTTATATGCAAAATATATTGAAAAATAAAATAATTTGCTTAATCTTTTTTATGAAAATTAGATTAAACTTTATATGAGAGCAAAGCAAACGTTTTACACTTCAGTCAAGATTCTAAATGATAGTTAAATTTCAGAGGAAGATACTTAATTAATTTAAATAATATATGAATATTAAATACATTACAATAAACGTATTACTTTTTTCATTGGGTTGAACAAGCAGCATTTCTTAAATAGCTAGAATGTACAAAAAGCCAATGCACAATATGGAATCTTTCTCCAACTTTAAGCAATATAGAATATGCAGCATGGAACGCTATTAGAACTTTAAGCAATTACAGATTTTACTGACTGAAAAACAGTTAAATGCAGATTAGAAAGAGCAGAAAGATAAGCTGAAATTTTCTTAACAGAAGAAGAATATCACAAATTACATATTCTCAGCAGATAT
>KK119783.1:738774-823639 GCA_000611955.2 Stegodyphus mimosarum
TTTAGAAGATCGTTTAGAGAACAAAACCTTTTTTCTCGAAATTCCTAGAAGTTCATCAATTTGGCGAGAAATATCCAATTGGGTCGTCCCAATTGGGTGACAAGCTTTTTGAAATATGCTTAATACTGGCTTTTAAGGCTACTTTTCTGAGTCTACTATTTTCGCAATTTTAATATGAACTGACTCAAAAATCAAAAGTTCTAAAAAATAAAGCGTGAAACAATTGCATTGTAATTTTAAATCAGAATATTTTCAAAATATAGCTTAATAAGTACACAATAAACAAAAAGCAGCTAAATAAATAATATCTAAATAAAGAAAAAAGAAAAAGAAAATCTGAACTATTTCAGATTTTAAATTATGTCCAAAGGGGCGTTTTTTTTTTACATTTTGTGTGTTACCTTTATTTCTTAAATATCACGTTCTTCCCATTTAAACCTTAAAACACAGTTAAAGCACAATATCGCAAAATAATTTTAAACTGAACATATATTTAGAATTTCCTATACATAGTCTAACGCGATGGAGATAAAAAATATTTTTCCTGTACAACGTTTGCCATTGCTCATTTTGAAATCCTTGAGTTTGTTAATCAAAAATTCGTTAACGTTTTACAAAATATGAAATCAATAATAAAACAAATTCCAAATTTCAAATCCGGGTTTCCAGATGCCCGTATTCGCAGCAGGATTACGTCATTCAAAATTCGATGGCTCTAGGTACCGTCGTTTTATCACAATGCGAGAAACATACATACATGTTTGCGCATTCTTCATTAATTTATTTCTTTAAATATACTACAGGGCCGCAATATTTGGTGGCAGCAATTTGAAAACTGAACCGGCATTTAATGTTTCCGAGGCATATTCACAAAACGAAAACAATAGTCCTTCAGGGACAAACCCCTTTGGACTAATAAGCAAACTAAGACAATGCAGGAATGAACGCATCAAAGACAAATTACAGAATTGTAAGCACGAGCACAATGCATAAATGCAGTGCAATACCTACTTTTATTTAACGATATTACAAAATGAATTAATGTAAATCAAGGAGTGCTGAAAACACCCAGGACTGCTGACCTCTTTCGAACTTCACCAGTGCCTTAGCGACGCCATTAATCACTGCTGGCAACAGTACGGAAAACTTCCTTACATTGCGTTGCTCATGTGCAGCGGTATGGTATGGAGACCACGCTGCTTGTCATCCGTTTCCTAAGTGCAATTAAGGGTTGAAGTTGTGAGAAAGTTTATAAGTTATGCCGAAGTTGTTGATGAAGTTTCTGACATGGAATTTGCTGTCTTCGTTAAACAGTTTCCAAATACCCGCAGCAAACCTGTATCTTTAACAATACGACCAGCTTCAAAAATATATTACCATTCTCATTCCTTCGTGCACCTTTATCTCATAAATGTTGATGTCATTAGCTTTGAATCAATATCATTTGCATATCTTGGCGAGTATACTTTTCGTATTTATTGGCATTTTCGTAGTGCACTTTTGTCTTGCGTTAATTTTAATGTCGAGCAATGAAATATCTAGTGTAGAAACATCCTCTTTTATGTAAATGATGGAAGCTAAAATCCGATATTGGTCGAAGCTTAAAAGTATATTATCATCTCTTCATAAATATGGATGTGGATAACTAATGAGAAACTACGTATTTTCCAAAAATGAATAATTCCAGCGTCATAATTTCTTTTTATAGAGTTATACCACTCATTTCTAAGTAGTAATGCTTCTAGCAATAAATATGACTTCTTAAAGTGTAATAGCATACTAATACATCATTTGAAAATTATTCAGTTAGAAGATCAATACATTTATGTTGCCAAATTTTGATAAATTTTTCTAGTCTAATAATGCCGAATTATTATTTCTTCACAGCTGAATGAGATCCTGTTTGACAAGCAATTGTTGGACGAGGAGGAGTTTGTTTAAACATGAATTTATGAGGTGTCAAACAATGATGGTCGAATCAGGGGAAGGGTTTCAATTTATCACTACATGTTGTCTATGATGATGAACGAGTTTTAACATAATCACATTTAATGTCATTCTAAGGGACAAAGAAGATAGATTTACTATATACACTACCCGTACATAGTAAATCCATGTTTACTATGCACTAGTTTAAAATTCCAAATGTTCAGTTTCATAGCACAATGAAGAATTAAAGCAAATTTGCATTAATTTATGCAAGTAATAAGATAATCTTTATATTTTGTTTAACTGAATATAATTGTATATTCCAAACTTTTAATTGTATTTAAAATATCAAACATATTTTTGCATCACACCTAGTATTTTAAATCTGCTGATAAAACTGCTGTACAATTTTTTTGGTTTAAGATAATGCAAATATTCGTAACAGTGTTATGATGTATGCATAGCAAACTTCTGTATAAATTTTATTTTATGCTGATGACTAGAAAATGTTACATTTATTGCCATTCGCAACCTCAGTAACTCTAGCAGAAACTAAAATATCGCATTTGGTAACTTAAGAAATATGTAAGACAATCTTTACAACTTTTAGAGGTACTTCTTCTGTTAATCTGTAAATATCTTGAACAATTAGAACTTTTACATATTCTTTTTATTTTGTCTACTCTTTGTTTTTAACAAGAGATTTTCTCTGAAACATTTATTGGAAATGGCGTTGATAATTTAATTGCGTCATCGCCGAGAACCTTATCCATCCATCCTTATCTATATATACTTATCCACAGTGAAGAGTTGAGGAATATTGCTATCGCAAAAAGAGTCGAAACAGAACATTCAGGATTAGCTAATTTCATGACCTAGAACTACTACATTTTAAATGCAAGATTTGGGAAATTTATTAGTGATAATTAATGTTATCTGACTTTACTGCTTTGATGATCACTTATTAGTTTCTATCCGCAGTATTCCGAGGATTTAATAATAATTCATATTTTATAAGCTTGAATCGTTCAGTCAACACAGAATTTTTTAGACGTACTTAGTGTAAATTCCAATACAGAAATACCCAAAATAATATGTAATTATTACTTAAATTGTCATGGCTAATCTTTAATGTCACTCCCATTTTGTTTTATCTCTTTGGTAAGAATTAATATTATCTGTATAAAAATAAATGACGAAATTTTAGTATATTAAAACTGACAGGCCTTCCAATAGCCTGGAAGGTATTCCTCTCTGACAACAGCAAAGCTGGGATAATTTATGCGGGGCCAAAATGTGGGTTTCTACCCTTTCATTTCTCAATTAGATGTAGGAACCCTTCTACGCGATAACCGAATAATCGCTTGAGTGTGTGATCAGAGACGTAAGACTCAAGAAGGATTAATTACCCTTTATTTCTCAAAATAAGAGTAAACGCAATTGGCTCCTGTTCCAGAGCATACAGCAAAGCCCCGACTTGTGCTTTAACTCAAATTAATAAGAATTAAAACTTAACTAATAACTAAAATAACCGAAGCTATCAGGATTCTAAGTATTTGGCCCTTAAATCTCAATTCAGTGGGCGAAGCTATCAAGGGCCTGAAGTACGGCCGAGCGTAGTAATAGCTTAGAGAGAGACGTAGCCAAAGGCAAACGCGCGTTATTCAGAAACTCTGGCTCTCTAACGAAGTCAGTGAAACATCGACTTAAATACTACTCTTACTAATTTGCATTAAACGCGTTTCCGAAAATATATTCTGGTAGGAAATTGTAAGGTGAAACTAAAAGAGATAGGAAAGGTGAATAAACTTAAAATAACTGTTATAAATATAGGATAAACCTTACTACATCATGCGCGTTTTCTCTACATCTGTCATTGTTTAATCACTGTAGTTCATGCACAACACACCACCTTTTATTTCCCATAGACATGTTACGTAGACAGAGCAATTTAAGCTTTACAGCATCCAAAAACAAGCGGAGGCAATAGTATTATAATTCCAGAAGACTCAAATGTGAAACGCCCTGTCTGGTGGCATCCGAATGAAGACAGCACAGTCTCACAACCTCTCCAGTTGACCTCTAAAATAGTCTAGTTTTTCGTAATTCGCGATATTCCTCGCCAGCAGTTGAAACATTAGGATCATGAGGCTGGGCTGATATCAGGCTCGTTTCTAGAGACCTGAAAATTAATGGCAAGTGTTGGGAAATCCTTGAAACTATTCAATAAGCAACTATAAATAAATTTCTTTCATAATCAGTCACATAATTAAACACTACAAAGCAAATTTGAAACTACGACTAGGACC
The DNA here is from genome assembly GCA_000611955.2 of Stegodyphus mimosarum. NCBI lineage: Eukaryota > Metazoa > Arthropoda > Arachnida > Araneae > Eresidae > Stegodyphus > Stegodyphus mimosarum. The sequence continues at coordinate 743,013 of KK119783.1, forward strand.
AATTGAAGCTCGACAGACAGCTTAAAGAAGCCAATGGCAGTCTCACTGTACAGAGAGGTGCCAGTGATACTTCAGCCTCTCTTGATGAATCCATAGAAGCTCTTACAGGAAGCACAAAATCAGGCTCTTATGCAGCTTAAATTAAAAGCTGTAAGATATGAGGCTACTCGTTACAAAGAACTATGACAGAATATTTTTTCATATTTCTCAAAGACAACGTTCCAGATATAAGTTGGCGATTGGATGCAAAGAAACGGGCATGTCAGAAAATCTGCGCTCATACAACAGCGAAATAACCTGCAAAATGGAAATTAAGGCAATCTACCCAATTAATGCAAGAAGTTAATTGCAAGCTCTTAGCACCACCGCAACAGTAAGAATTATTCTTGGAATCTGTACCCAGGAGATATCACAAGCACGGATATTCTTTGTAATACGCTATTTAGGGAATAAGCCAGAAAAATTACATCTAGCCTAGGTAATTTCACAAGCAAGTCCCTTTCTCACTCGAAAGTGACTAATATAATAGAAAGGAAAATCGCAATAAGGCTTTAGGAGCAGATGAAGTGTACAACACCATCATAATATAAATGTTTCGAGCTGTTCCTAAACTTGTTATGTGCTTTCTCAATCGTTGCTGAGAAACTAGATGCATGCCAACTTCCTTAAAGCACACTGAGGTAGACCTAGTTCTCAAACATGGTCGCTCAACGACACTGCCATTCGAAGACAGCCAGTTCTTCTACTTGCTGTCCTTAAACAAGAGTCACCACAGGTGGAAGATCTACAAAAAAACATAGGCATAGGCTGACTGCAAGGCCCGTGCCTTGATCCAATATTGTGCAACTTTGTAGCCAATGGACCGCTTAATGTACTAAACAGTCTTAGTCAGAATTTACATGCACACTACATCCTAACAACAGCAGATGCCAGCGCGGGACGAAAATTAGAGAATACGGCAAGCCAAGCTCTCAACTAGGCAAACTCGCAAACTAATGCTCTCACCATAAACTTAGGCCCCAACACCAGAAAACGGACAATCAACTGCGAAGTACCTTGCTGAATCTCACGTAACGTTTAATTTTTATCGCATTTCTTATTTACCGATATTTTGAAATGATTAGTATATCCATCTCTACTCTGTTTTACTCATACTTTCCGTGCATCAAATCGTCGCAACACGCTAAGAGAGCCACGACTCTCTTTGATGCACGGAAACACAGTTAACAGTTTTATACAACCAGTCAACCAATTATCCAATTTTTGACTCCAAAAATTTCACATTCATTTTACAAATCGGGCATTTATACGACCTTGCAATCAATATCTTTCTCCATACGCCACTGAATCTCCCTTTGTTACCCTTTGGCTTCAAACGATTTTTAAAAAATTCAGATTTTCATCTGTACTGCAGGAAGTGTGGACATCAGCCAGAGTGTTCAAAATATTCTTTGAGACAAAGAGTTCTTTTCTTTATTTTCAGCAGTTATCGCAATTAATTTATCATTCATTCAATATTTTAGTCATCTGATTAATTTAATTACGATTTATTGAGCGTTCACTCGCTATGAGGAATGTTAAAAATACTATACAATGCGGAAGCATGTAGATTTGTAATAAAGATATCTCGTGCAGTGGCATTCTAAATTGAACATTTTAACTCAGATAAAGTATAAGTTAAATATTCTTACAAAATAAAACTATACATTTGAAATAATAATCAAAGACTTTGCACTCGCACAATTTGTCAATAGATATATTAACTATATACAGGGAGGTCATAAAATAACTTTTCCGATATATGAAAACCTAGAGGTTTATTCGCTGAACCAATCGAGTTAGCTCCTCAGATATTGAATGTATGTTCTCGAGATTGTGATGATTTAAAACAATGCATCTCTCACGACTGCGATTACAACGAAAAACATTTCGAAATTTTGAATGGCAACACCACTTTTTCCCTGCTCAAATTGATCAGGATACACGTAGGACAGTTGCCGGCGTAAAAGATTTGCATAGAAAAGCATTGTGAAGGAACAATAAGAACACAAGGGAGGAATGAGGAAAATCCTTTATTAAAATCGCAAGTTTTCAACGTACCCACCTTCTCAAACGATAAAGCATTGTATGAAGAAGATTGTTGACAACAACGAGTAGCGTAACATTGCAAGAAAGCTGTATAACTTCACGGTTTTAGGCATCTTTCATGTCTGATAAATCTTTTGGATTTGATGTGTACACTTAGATATCAGATAAAGTTTAGAAACATAAATCCATCGGATAAAGGTCGACAATCCCCGTGTCCACGAAACTACAATGTTACAAGAGATAACTATATCTTGAAACGCTGGGCAAGCTCAAAACTTGTAATTCCTATATGTTTTATTTTATAGTTTCTTTGCCATTGGTTGCTTAAAGTGCTTTTCTTTGCAATTATTTTATGGCGGACGTTTTTGTCATACGGGTTTAGTTCAACTGCCATTTACGTTTTTTCAATGCGTTGATCAGTTTGCGGAGAAAAATAAAAAGTGGGTATTTCCATTCGAAAATTTTGAAACTTTTCATGTAACTGCAACCGTGAGAGCTCTATTTCTTCCCAATCTCAAACATATGCCTTCAAATAACAATACCTAACATTTCATTTCGATTACTTTAGCGGGTAAGCTGTCAGTTGCTCATATATCGGAGACATTGTTTTCTGACTACGCTGTGTAACTCAAAAGTGTTGCAATCAGGCAAAGTTGTTTCGCAATGGATACATCGAAAACTGTTATATTGCTTATTATTAAAATAGGCCACAGAAAGTGTCCAACCACTGAAAGTGTGAAATACGTTGACTCTGTGTCTAAACCCTTAACACCCGCCTTTCTCGGTATGGTTTGACTTAATTAAATTATGACAAAGCACTCGAGGGCTATTTGACAAGGCGAGGGATGCCTTCGTGGAGAACCTGCTAAGAACAATTGGCTAGTATACACATTACACATGGAGAAAATTACGAAATCCACCGTGCATCCAACCGGTTCGAAGGGATTCGAACCAACGATGTAGAATAAGAATGGGTGTCTGCTCTGATGTCTGAACCGTACTCATCTTTCCTCTTTGTTTATACAATAATAGATGTGAGAAACATATATGCGTGCGTCTGCGTACGTTCTGCACAAGACGACAATTTTTTTTTTGAAATTTGCGGGTTATTGATAGTAATATATTTTAGGGATTAGATTCTAAAACAATTTTAGAAACATTTACACCGTTCTGATTAAATATAGACCTGCCGCTTTTGAAATATATACACTTAATTAGATTACAGTTAAAATATTCTGTTATGATTACGAATTGTTTCGGTTCCTAGTGTTGTCACTGATGCTTTTTTTTAGAATTTTATTAATATTTATTAGTTGAACTCTTATAATGTAAGTTCGTCAGTGGAGCACAGTATGAATTTGCGATGAATTAACTCATATTATATTCGTGTTTCATCTTCATTTATTTTTTGCCTGTTTTTAACACGAATATGATGCATTATGACAGTCATTCTAAACATTAAATAATAAGCCTTCGTCATTATTCTGTATTCAGGCCAATAAATTCCTACGTGTTAAACAATAAATAAGGGAGCAAAGAATAATGTCAAGGTTATGATAGATGATATAATGATAAATGCTTTCGTCTAATATTCTCATTTTTCGTATAAATCACTAACATTTAGTCGTTGACATGGAACATTTTTGCTACATTATGTGCAAAGTGTTTTTTTTCCTCTTCTTTTTTCCTCTTTGTTCTTAGCTTGCACTATAAATGGACTGAGGGATAAATACATAGATAATTGCAGGGTTTCGCCTTGCAGATAATTTCTCAGTGACGCCATTTTTTTAAATGGGTTTTTTTCGTAGCGTGTGTTAAAAACATTTTTATTGTTTGGGAATAAATGGGGCTTTGACAGTAAATGCTTTCAAATCAGGTATTAAATTTATATGCTTCATTGGATGTAAAATGAGATTTATCAAACTAAAACACAAATTACGTATTACGGTTAAAACTATATTTTTCAACAATTATAAACATAAACTTCTTTTTTTCGTGATGATTGCTTTATTGGTTGCAATAATATATGTTACTGCTTAAAATATAAGAAAAAATTTTTTTGTCTATTTACGAGTAGGTTGTCGGACAAGGTACATTTTCGCATAAAAATTGTCAGCAGAGATTAATGTCTTTTACTTTGATAAAGAAAAAAATCCTCAACATGTGTCTAAGATATTTAGGGTTCAATAAGGGAATGCACCCTATTCATTTATTTAAAAATGTATTAAAAATGTTAGAAATTCTTATTTTGAGGGTTAAAAGACAAAATTTGTTTAAAACACCTCCATGTTTATTGTACTTATAGGCTACAAAAACACACTTTCGACAATATTTACATTAAGAATACATTTGTTTTTGTAGTAATCCCTTTTATATATTTCAAATTCAAGTTTTATACACAAAAAGAGGGAGTTAATATTGTTTTGTAGCGAAATTAAGTTAATTAATTAATTATTGAGTAATCAAAATTTAATCTTTAATTTTCCGAATTTATGCTACACAGTGTGTGTTTACTTAATTTCTGTGTAATTTTGTTTTATCTTAACCTGTAAACGGCAGACAATGGTGTCAGGACTTAATATTCTGTGTGTATTCTTTGAGAACATGGTAATTCTGTAAAGGGTTCTTATCCTTACGTTCTAAGTCCTGAACTGGAACAGGGAGCGGAAGGTACGCTATGTTCTGATGTAACTGCTGGGCTGGAGAATAACTGCACGTGAAGGGATTTGAAATCCTTTTTTATTCAATCACTATTAAATACAAACCTCCCAATTCGGGAGAGATACAGAACGTAACAGACCAAACTTTGGTCGAACTTAACAATCAAATAAATTTAAATAAATTAAAATATAACTTAAATTAAACTTTGCTTCGCAGAGCAATTCGCGGAGATTGGCCTCTACCGAAAAGGGTGCGTAGCAAGATATACTAAATACTACCGCACTTTAATTTATTTTACAAAGCAATCACGTAGTAAGCACTATGGCTTATAAATTTAAACTGCTAGCTGGTCAGGCGAACGTTGAGCAGCGTGACCGTGATCTGAGGCAAAGCTCTCACACACCGAGAGGTTTCTACCTCTGTCTTAAATAGTGCTTGGCTGAACTTCAAAAAATTAGCATAAGCTAAAAACGCGCGCTTCTTCTGACAGGAAGTTGAAGCAGAGAGGAGATAGAAAAGATTTAAATTAAAATAAACTTGGTTAGTTTAACTAAAACCTTACAATGGAACTTGAGCATTTTCCACGTAATATTTGAATTTAAAAATACTTAATTTGTGTTCGCATAATTAAGATACAATAATACGCCGAACAAATATTAATTTAGTGACTTCTAAATTAATATTGTGTTCATATTGTAATATGATTTATACTGCTAGAAGCAAAAAAAAATTATCTTCAATGTGAGACTACTTTCGAACCAATTGTTAAATTAGTTTTTGAGTTATGGCAATTTATTTAATTAATTTTACAGCTTTCTTGGGATGGGGGATGAAGATTTTAGATTTCGACTTTAAGCTTTTTTAGCCCACTGATAAGAGCATTTCTGGTGTTGGGTTTAGGTTTTCCCACATTCCATTGTCCCCAGGTGATAGCTCAACGATTCTTCTGGCGATTGTAGAATTATTGCTTGCATTGACTAGAAGAAAAGTGTGAAATTTTACAGGGGATAAGACGGAGTTTGTCTAATAGGATTTTTCACCTTCTTTCCGGGTTTCGGCACCAAAATGTTATTTGCCTAGAGAAAGGATTCGAACGTCATGGCACCAAAATGTTCAATAGTGTCGTTGAGGAAGGAACGCTACCGAACAATGTTAACAATTTGCCTCAAAACTAATTATCCTAACTAGACATTGCGTTGTGAATTTTACTTAAACAACCCGAATCCAAGATAAATCATGCATTTTAAAATATGTAACTTAAACTTAACAAAAACACAACAATCAATATTAAATTTTCAGAAAAAACTTTAGTGTTTATTTTTGAAATATATCAAATTATGTCACTATAAATTTTAAAAAAAATCATTTATCCCTGGGGAGTGAAAACAATGCAAGAAAATACCAACTTTAACAGCGAAACACATTTTTGTTTTAACACTACAGTTATTTCATAAAATAAACACCTTCAAATTTAAGTAACTACCTATTAATCTAGTAATCCAACGTAACTATTTCATCTCTTAACAATTTAAACTTTTAAACAAAACTATTTTTCCTTAGCAATTATATACATATTTTTCATCTTATTATTGCACAGAAAATAAAAGAATTCTACCATTCAGATCAATCTATAAAATTTTTATCTTCATTTTTCATTAAACTGAGTTACAACAGAGACCACTTTTTTTTCTAAGTTAAGAATATTAAAAACTTGAACAAATCTATTTCAATTTACAATTTACTTCAACCTCAGCAAGTACGGTATGCTCACCAAATGAAACAAAATTTCAAATTTCTTAACAACTCAAATCTTCGAAACACAACCATTCTAAAATTAAGCCAGCATAATTTACATTTTTAAAATAAGGAGAACCCTTCTAATAATTAATTCTAAGAAAGTTTGTGGAATATTGCGATTAAGAAAAACCCATTTTTTTTCCTAGATTAACCCATTAAAAAAAAGGAGACGACCAAAAAGGAGCTTAGCTGACAAGATGACACAGCACTCAGTCCTGAAACCTTGAGGAGAAGGTTTACGTAAAATTTCTTAGAAAGAAACTGTTGATGGAACATGGAGCAGTAGAAATCTTCTTCGAAGTATCAGCCAAACCAGGAATACTGGACTTAAAGGGAAAAACTCCTATACCCATGTCATGAAGGAGATTATTCGTTGAAATGCAAGTTGACTTAGCAGGACTACAGCCCGAGTTTATTCTTAGGTTGGTTCAGGCTTGGCAGGGACCGTACTGGTACTGTCGTGTCTGTTCCTCTATCTGTGGTGAGCTATATTGTCAGTTTCTTTGGTGGTCCGAGGGAGAACGCCCCTATTGGTGGAGTCGGGTAATGCCATGTGACGTTGCATCCCGACTTAGTGGGGCTCGTCGTCTTCACCGGTTGGATCGCGGCCCCGAGGATTGCCTCTGGGGGCCAGGATGATATTCTATGTAGGGCGATCCCAGAGAACGCCAAGTAATAGAGTCCTGGTTTTCCGCTGTTACTGTTAAACATCATTCCTATATGAATTTCCTTAAAATCATATTACCGTTAAATCGATGGGGCAGTCTGTGCCTTTAGAAGCTCGTAATTTTATTTAAATACATACCAATGGAAAACCCACCGTGGAGGCAAGTAAAGAATGATTTTATGGATGGCACATATTTCAGCAAAAGGGAACCATATGTCCTATTTCAATACGATGAACCTCTCCCAGAACTACATGCGCAAACGTGCACAAAAACACAAAAGGAGATCGGAAAAAAAGAGAGTGAGCGACACTCGCAACGCCTTTTTGTTGCGAAAGAATGCCAAAACCCGCTAGAACGCCAAAACTCGCTAAAACGGTGCAAAATTCTGTTCGTCAAACCCCGCCTTGTAAAATTCCAATCTTTTCTCATAGTCAGTTCAACAATAATTCTATAATCGCCAGAACAATCACCGAGCTACCACCTGCGGACAATGGAATGTGGTAAACCTAAACCCAATGCCGGAAATGCTCTTATCAGTAAGCTAAAACACCTTAAAGTCGAACTCTAAAATCTTCATCCCCCATTCCAAAAAAGCAGTAAAATTAATTAAATAAATTGCCATAACTCAAAAACTAATTTAACAATTGGTTCGAAAGTAGTCTCCAATTGAAAATAAAATTTTTCTGCTTCTAGCAGTATAAATCATAAATATGTGAACACAAATTCAGTATTTTTAAATTCAAATATTACGTGGAAAATGAAAATGTTACATTGTCTGCCGTTCACAAGTTTTGCGAATGACGAAAGCTAACAATGTAGAAACTTAAGTATGAAAAACCCTGATTAAGGTAAAATAAAATTACACAGAAATTAAGTAAAACACACGTTGCGTGGCATAAATTTGGGCAATTAAAGATTAAATTTTGCCTACTCAATTATTACTTAATTAACTTAATTTCGCTGCCGTGATCGGGGAAAAAGAGACACAGAGACAATGGCGCTATTTTTACACAGAGTGTTGAAGTTAACGAAGGTGTAAGTAAGATAGAATATTGTGCCACGTGAATCGCAGAAAAAGTTACAAGCTCCTATCCAAATCCAAGTAACCTAGCAGGCGAACAAGTTAACTAAATCCAACCGAAGAAAAAAAAATGTAACTATGTAAGACGGTCAAGAGATCTTCCCGGAGAACAACCAAATACAAATCAAAACAAAAATTTGTGTTGTTAAGCAACGCGTAAGACGCCACAAAATGAAACAAGTGTAAACAAATGTAAACACGATACCTCCCACAAGGCAAACCAAAACAAAAATAGTGCGTAAATAAACAAATCAAGCACTACTAAGTATATGGGTGTAGAAATACGAAATACAATTCAAGATTTTGCTAAACTCACACAAACAAAATCTAGAACAAGCCTACTAATTACCTGTAAAAATGAATCACAAAACTAAAGTGACACTACAAATATGCGAAAATGCAGTTTGTAAATAGATGCCTACCATTTTTGAAATGTCAAAAGTTTTGCCCTGACAGCAAACACAATACCAATTCTACAACTTACTGGCACCAAAATTCTCGAAATAAGAGAGGAGTGCATAAGAATAGACACACGCAACGGTACAGCGCATAGCAAACTACTAAGTAATCCCTGGCAAGAATAAAATGAAATGAGTTGCACAAATACGAAGAAGGAAAATCACTATGTTTTCTCAGACACTTAAAATCTTTTGTTCGTTACATAGAAGACACAATCATTATCAAGACAGAGGAGCGCATTTGGCATAGTTTTCTGGCATTGCTGTCCTATTCCTTATATCAGTTCAGCGCTCCTTGTTTAAAGAACTTGATTAAGTATGCTTTTTATAAGCGCGGGTACCTGAACGACGAACTTGGAATGTGGACTGCGCCAATGGATTACTGCTTCGATTTATTGACAAATGATGAGTGTGCAAAGTATAAGGATATCGCTTTTGTAAAATGTATCCATTGTGAACTTTCTTTCTGCCCTTCTCACTGTGAATTGGATAAATTGCACATTGATTGTCTCTTGTAACAAATGTTGTTTGAAGTCAATATCAAATCACATTTTCAACATCCCAACATACATTGTTTCTTTTGAACGAATTATATCTTCCTTCATATTGAAATCTTCACCTTTTTACCATATTATTAGTTCATATAATACATGAAACGAGGTTTTTAGCTACTTTTGGTGTTAGGTTTCCAACACTTTACTCATACTTTGTGGGCCCTATAGCTCCTAAATGTTTCTCCCTCTGCACTTAAGATTTCAGAGTTTTTCTCCTTGGGACACAAGTTTTCGGAAAATTCCGCTTCCAAAGAACCGGTATAAAGAAAACAAGATTTACTTGTAAAAATCACTTTACATGGGAGCATATTTATGTATACTGCATTTGTTATTGTAAATGAAAATTAATGAAGAATCCGATTGACCTATATGAATCTATAATCTGTCATGAACGTAATTTCTGACTATTTTTCTCCAAGGCTACAAACTCTATCGCAATTAAAGAATTATTAAGTGTCAAGATATAGTAGGAAACAAAGTTTATTTTTATTTACATACGAAAATATAAATTTTAATCTGTATATAGTTGAAAAATTTAGCAAATAAGAGGGAAAGACGCAATTGTCATGATTTGTAGTCAAGGTTTATCCCACATGCAAATTATCCTCCGAAGACGTAGAAAATTTTCATATTGTTTTTTATTTTTAGTTTAAAGTAAGGTCTTTAAAAATTAATCAAATAAGTTAGAATTATTTAAATAAATGTCAGTTTGAGATTAATAGTTAGCTATTCATATGTTTAAATTTCAAAGTTGCAACGAATAAAAATTTCTTGCAAATACTAAATTTCAGATTAAAGATTGAAAATAAATATAAACTTGAATTTTTTCCCTTTATGTTATTAATTTTTATGTATATTTTAATAATTAATCGCAAAATTTAAAATTTAGTTTTCCATTTATTTTATTAATAAAAGAATTTTCCTTTTGCTAACAAAAACATTCTAACCCTCAAATATTCTCAGATTTCGAATGCATTTGGAACGCAGTATGAGTCTGAGACCACTGTCCTAGTGCACATTCTGTATCTTTAACTTTATCGTATATATTTCATGCCCGTAAATGTCCTTCCCATTTTAAATTATCAAGTGTGTATTGTTTAATGGGTGTGTTTTCTTGCCCCACTGCACGAATTACACTACACGCTATATGACGTATTTTGGTCTTGATTTAACTATGTCGTGTTATATTAGTCATTGAGCTATATCATACTGTGCTATTGTAATATAATGTATTTATCTGCATTGCATTATTATTAATTTATAGTATTTTTACCATTTGTACATATGATGTTAATAGATAACCTGTATAAGATGCTGTTTGATGCTCATTTTCCTCTAAATTTAATTATATCTTATTAGATCCATTTTGTGACTGATAATGATATTTACCGATTATGTTCAAAGCTTGTGTCGTGTCACATATTTTCCTTTAGCCTGATGTCAGTTTATTCACTGCTGACTCTTCCTGTCAAATGTTGACTTCTCGCCAATAGTTAGATCTTTCTTGGGCAAGCTGATCCAGACACAGTGAGGACCAAGGCACTTTGTTTTGGTTAACCTGGAAGAGCTTTAACTGACATTGAAAAACTTCCAGACCAGTATCTAGCTTGAGTTAAATTTCTTTAAAAACCAGAAAATATGTTGCTGTTAAGCCATCGATTCACCAAAGTCTTGAACGTTAATAGCATGACCTCGATAGCATGATTACCAATATCGTGATAGCGTAAATACCCCACTTGCATAAAATAGCCTTGCCGTATATGCAGCCTTCCTTGGAAGTATATCTAACTATGTCATTGCGGATTTTTGACAGATGCGTTAACATGGCAGTGGATCGCTATCTCATTTGCAGTAAAAATTCTAAATTTTACTTTTTCTTTTTATTTATTCCTTTTTAATTTTTAAAATTTTTCCCACACGTTTTCCTTTCTAGAGTTGATCATTAGGAATTTAGGAAAATGGAAAACTCAAATTTTAGAAAATTGCAAAGCAGTTCCAAATATAATCCAAAAATTTTTAACTGCCTATCTACAGTGACTTAGAAGCTAGTAGTTTCTCATTAGTTGTATCTGTATCAGAGGATTCACATTTTCATTTCACAAGCACTTCGCATGAAAGCTTGATAATGAACTAAACTAAAATTTACTCAAAGTAGTTTCATACTAAACCTTCTTTGTTTCCAGGTATCATTTTATTTGAATAGGGTTATCTTTATTATAATGTACGTATATTAATGAATCTTATCATCATAATCTTTAGGTCAATAGTTGTAATAAATAACTATGCATCGCAGCTCGTTCCGTAATACTGAATGGCGCCAGCTTATAATTCTCATTTCAATTTCTTTCTGAGAACACCTGTATGAATATTAGAGCGGATACTTCAGAAACATACCTATATCCATTCTTCATAACTTCATCAATAACCTTTAATCGGAAGTTTATAATTAAAAAAGAGTATAAACTTATTTTGCCTTAGGCCACGTTTAGATTAATCAACGTAACAGAGTTACGGCAAAATTCCCTTCAAGACATCAGACACAGAAGTTATAAACTTGTCTGCTAACTATCCAAAATGCAATACGAAGTAGGACAAGATATACCAAAAACAAATTTGTTTATGAGATTAAGCATAGTATCAATGTTAATTGATTTAAAATATTGCCCTCTATGAGGTGAAGAAAAGGAGACAATTAGTATAGTTCGATAGACAGCCTCATCCGCGGAGCGCAAACACACATGCGCCATTCGGACCGAATTATTCTCAAAATAGGGTGGAAGGATGGGGACGTTCTTTCTCTCGAGCATATAAATTCTCTCTTTCCGGATGTCTTCACGTGACCTGTCACGTTACAGCAAGTAATAACGCCGATTTTGGACGAGTCTATGTGATTTGGCAGAATGCCAGCCAAGGTTGCTTTTGAGACGGTCGAACTATAGCGATTGTTGCCTTGATGTTTTTGAATAACTGTTGTGACACCTCACGTCATTCAACGAAAGAAGTTTTGGATGCGCTATTGGAGAACGGCAACCCATATTGCCACATGTAGCCAAATTTATCTGGTTTACCCGTGGGCGCAGAGTGCTGAGCTAGGCATTATCCAGTCATTGACTAGAAATATTTGACAGATCTGGAACGGGCAGGCTCGGCTAGGTTAAGACGAAAGCTTGATCATTGCAAGCAACGTGTGATCGCGTATTGTCTTGTTGAAAGGTGGTCACAGGCAAGCCCTGAATATAACGAAAGACAACGGGCTGGAAAACCTCAGAAATATAGCTTTGGCTGGTAAGTGTACCGATAATACGCAGTAGTGGGGTGGAGAAGGGAGACCTAATACGTCCCTACACTATAATTCCGGGTGCAGGAACAGTATGACAATGCGCAACATAATATTCGAGCAGTCTCTATCCATGGTGTCTCTAAGCTCTAATACGACCATTCTGATACTACAGACAGAAGCTTGATTCGCCCAAAAATAGAATATCATACCATTCGGCTTTCCTATTACGCCGTTTAGTGCACCATTGCAATCATTAACGTCAGTGGTTTAAAGCCAAACGAAGCAGTGGATACCTAGCTGACAGCACTTTAAACTGTAAACGACATCTAATTGTTCGTGCAGACACCGATTGTTGTGTTACATACTGAATTGGTTGTGATGTGGCAGTACGCTACACCAGTGCTATGCGCATAGTATGCCTGTCTTTCAGAGGAGTGGTGAGACCAGGCGGTTGCCATTATTCTGGAACGTCAGTCGTTCTCTCGTGGTTACACCAGTTCTCTGTTCTCATGACTGTTAGTTGGCTATGTCCGATACGGTGACCGATTATCAGGACCGATGCGGACTAGGATTCTGCGTTAGTCGAACTCAGAGGTGTGCTCGAATGAAGCTCGTGCTTTTCCGCGACGCATGTTGAAGCTGCACACAAAAAATCTTACGAGAGAACAATTTACATTATTCAAAACGACAATCTTTTTCCTTTTATATATGGACTGTAAGGAGCGCTGCAGTTGCCCATGATGTCTACATACCCTGAAATCGTAATTAATTGTATATTTTAAACACATGATGCAAGTTTGAAGCTGTCTAGATGTTTCCTTCATGGCTTTGTATATTGAATGGCCAGCAGCTTACTTTGAGGAAAGATGATTGAAGCCTGTTTTCATTTAACGCTTCTAAAGCTGTAATTATTTTCAGATTTAGATTCTTTAAAGTTTTAGATCTTACACCGACAATGAAAGATAGTCGTTTTTCGGTTGATGATTGTTAAAATGAATAAGAAATATTATTTTCAGTGAAATATTCCTAGTATTTAAAGTCTATTTTATGGGTTTTCACTTATTTTCTGTCGCGGTCTTAGGAGATGCACTTCTTAGATAGGAACTCTCTAATTCATTATTCGCATTCAATTGATTTCAACTGTAAAATGGGGTTAATCCTTCAATTAGATATTTCCGTTCAATCTCTACTTTCCTCCAGTTATTTTTAGTATTCATCTTTCTCTTTCAACCTTTTATAATTTTTATGGTTTTTTCCTTTGTAATTGTAGTTAGAATTTTCTCTGAATTTGGAACAAATGTATTCGCTCTTGTTTACAACTATGCCGTTAAGTAAATCCTCCTTGATTGATTCGAAAACTGCGAAAAATATGTTTTGTCCAATTCCATGCTGAATTCAATATTTTTTTAATTATCCTCTCTGTTTGATCAACCTTTTTGCAAATTACATTGAACATACCTATGAGTTAGTTTTGAGCCGAATGAACCATATTAAATTTTCAGCCAAGTATAATGTTGCATCTATTTCAACTAGATTAACTATATTCTATTTTCAGATGTCAAGTCAGTTTATCGAAGCTAGAAGATTTAACTCGGTATAGCGTTAGATTTTCTGTCACTTCCAATAGTAACTTCAATTTTAACTTTTCATATATGAAAGTAGAATTATGTTTTTGATAAAAATAAATTTTATAGAAATGAAAAACAAACTGCGCTTTGATTCATAATTTAAACCCTTTCGTACTCTTTTCCTGTACTTGTCAATTTGATTTAAAAAATATAGTAACAGCGGAAAGGAACTGCCACTCTTGTTGTTGTTTCCATTTTGGTGTATCAGTTATAAAGCAATTTGAAAGAAATATTATAGATTTTCTCGTTTTTGATATCTTAAATCAAATTTCTGTTTCAGTTTCCAAAATAAATGAAGCTTAAAATTTGTTGACGTTTCCTTATTTCTTTCTACTTCTGCAGTATATAATATTGAAATATTTATGAATTTATTTCATTTTCTGAAGATACACTCCCTGTGCCTATTTCTGCATTGTTATTTCTTTCATTCTGTGTTTCTTAAAAAATTATGTAAACGCTAATGTGATGAGGTTTGCATGTCTCTTTCTGCTTGGTGTTGTGCAGCCTGCTTAATGGTTTTCGATTTTTTTCCAGCTATATAATAAGTTACAATCATTGCCGGTAAGTTATAAGATTTTGTATTGATGAATGACAAGGAATTTATTTCTATTGGAGCTCGGAGGTAGTCCTTGTTCTTTTCTTCTGGCGTCTTTAAGGAGTCTCGGGTAAATGTTTACCCAAAGTTATTTTTTATAAGTAGATTATTTTTATTGTAGTTTTATTTATTTATAATAAGTAGAGAATGTATTTCTTGGGTGATTTTATTTTGCATACTTGTGTAGAACGTATGTTCTCACAATAGGTAGCGTTTATGCGTGTTTTCTGAGCGGAATTTATGCAGAATTTACATAGTTCTCGTAGCAGATGACTTTTAGACCTTTAGAAAGCACATTATGGAAATCCTAAGATGATATTTTTGGTTATATCAATTAATTAAAAATTTTTAAAGATGAATAAGATTGTCATGGAAAAAATAGTATAACGATAATGCAAATCATAGTGACTTAAAAAATAATGTGTGCAATCCTAAAACACTCTATTCATAGTGTTTAGAAGTGCATAATATACGTTTCAAGTGTATTTAAAATGCATATGTTTGGAAAACTATTTTAAATATTAATATAGAAAAATATTTCCTAAACTTAAGAATTCTCTAATTCAGTAGACTGTACCTATAAGGATTTATATTATTGTAATCTATTAATATACGTTTATAAGGAAGAGATTTTAAATTTTAGAATCCTTAAGTCCAAACAGGATGAAAACATTATTTTGATTTTAATTTTAAAAACCCATTTTCCTTTCCATATAAAGGATAGAATTAAAATTAAATTATTTAAGCATTTATCGGAGGAACTGTGGGTTAATATGTTACAGAGAATAACAGTAATGCATGAGCAGAAATCGAGGAGAAAACAAAATATGGATACGTGAATATTGAAAACTGGGAATAGCGGATTAATGATTAAGTTATATAATTATCATTAATAAAATTTCAAATAAAAGGCATTTAGAAAGCCTGCCATTGATATTTACTGAAGTAAATTGTTAATCTTTGCATAAATATAATGCTTTAACATTATAAAATCTTTACACTAATGTCATAACCAAAAGCTGTACCTAAATTTTAACACATCACAGTACAAATTTTTCTAAAACAAATGTATGAATTATGATATCCAGTTATGTTTAACTTAAGCAATCGCTTCATTTATCATATGTTTTAAAACATTTCTATAAAGTTGCTTCAGTTTCTAATTAATAGATGCAGTTAAACTTTGCAAGTAAATAAAATACGTAAATCACTTCAGAAAAAAAAATTATAGAAAATGCTGCAATATAAAGCAATCGAACGTTAAAAGTTCTGTCACGGATTCCAACTTGTCTGTCAAATGAAAGGACAGTAATCGGGTTTTATATGTATTGGTTTCTCTGTTTTTTCCCATGTGTAACATCAACACAAGCAGTTTCCCTGAAAACGACCTCCTCGAAGGCATCCTTCCTCTTAGGAAGATAACTCTCATGTGCTTGGCCATTTAATTAGATTTTATTAGACTTTTGTGTTTGTGTTTTGTGTGTGTGTGTGTGTGAATAACATTTTAAAACGTAGGTTGTCCAAACATCGCACTCAACCTCCGAACAACAACCCTCAAGCTGTTCGGGAGCAATGGGATAAGATACCTCTTCAGTGTTGCAAATTACTATGCAGAAAGATAGCGAAGAATAATGCTTATAGAACAGAACATTTAAAACATAAAAACTTTAGGTAAGATATTTCTGTAATTACGATGAACATCGTCTAAAGAATGTGCGAACAGCCCTACACCTTAGTCGAGATTTTTCGCACAGGAGTCGAACCTTCCTATTTTATTTTTTTGTAATGGTAGAATATTTTCCTCCGTGAAAGTCTAGAGAAAAACGCATAAAATATTAGATTTTGTCATTTACAAATTTTGTTTTTAAGATTAAAACTCAAAACAAGAAATTTTGAGTAACTTAAAGCATGGTTTAACTGTAAGTATACATCTGTGACCAACGGTTGAAAAAATAGTGGCGGGTAAGGGCTGTTGTGGACGCGGTGTAAGTATATATAGAGAAAACATTTTAAATACCAGCTAAATACTTCGAAACATATATTTTCAAGTTATTTGATACTCGTGCTGCAATGAAAATAGTGAAATTTATCTTCTCCCTAAGTACTATTTTTTATTTACATTCCGAGTTATCGTACAGTTCTAAAATCTCACTGAAATGGACCTGAAAAGTTTTCGTACCTAGAAATATTCTTAAGTGTACAAACTTTATTATTAACAGGCTGCTACACAGATAAAAATTTATACTACGATCCGCATTGAAAAATATTTTGCTAACCTGTAAAAGCATTTTCTTTGCTGAGCGACTTTGCTTGCAAGAAGATTGGCGACAGGTTTGTGGTCATGCAACAGCAAACATCTATCTGTCTTGTCTTTCACAAGGGATCCTAATATAAATCTGATTATGAAGACCAGTTTTAATGTGCAATGACAATAACACAATGAAATAAAATAAAAAAATGTGCTGTTATTTTTTCGAAGAAAAAAAATTTTCGATTTTTGCATATCAATCACTATGGCAAACTAAATCCTACTTGGCTAAGGATGCTGTCATATTTTTGAAGGTTGCTTTTCGTAAGTTAAGGAATCACCTGCTCAAAGTTGCTGGCACAGTTATGATGAATTATCTTTTCGAAGGTTTCACGAGTTTACGAAGCCTAGTCAAGGAAACATAGCTGCCTATCACCTCATAAATGTGTCCTAACCTGAGAGGATTTAAAGATTATTATATAGATTCTTTTAATTACATCTCAAGCGATACATGAAGCGTCTATTTAATGTCATAAAAACCTGAGAATAAAGCTCACGATAGCAATATACATCTTCCTGTATGTAAAATTGCTTCAGTTTCTAATTAATAGATGCAGTTTAATTCTGCAGATAAATAAAATACGTAAATCACTTCAGAAAAACAAAATTTTTTCTTATAGAAAATAAAGCAATATAAAGCAATCGAACGTTAAAAGATCTGTCACGGATTCCAACTTGTCTGTCAAATGAAAGGAACGCAATCTAGTTTTATATGTATTGGTTTCTCTTTTTTTCCCATGTGCAACATCAGCACAAGCAGTTACCCTTAAAACGGCCTCCTCGAAGGCATCCTTTCTCTTAGGAAGACAACTCTCATGCGCTTGGGCGTAATTCAAATAATACACAAAAATCTAATAATATTTTATTGATCACTACAGAGAAAGTTTAATAGTCCCTCATGAATTTTAATCATTATCGTCTGCTGCAAACACAGATTTCATTAAGTTTAATGATATGCTAAAACGAATTTTATTTCGTTGCTTTAAAGAAAGTTATATATAAAATTTTATTTCGTTGCTTTAAAGAAAGTTATATATAAAAATTTTATTTCTTTGTTGCTAAGATTTTATTTATTTATGTAAGTCGCAAGAAAAGTGCCTTTATTTGGTTGAATTATGTAGTTACCAATAGCAGTTTGTAATGTCTAGTTACTAAACATTCAGAGTGACGGCTGAGCTAAGTGCAGGAACCAGACGGGAGAAGAGTCAAAAGAACCCTTTATTAAACTCTTTAAAAATCCATAATGCGTCGACTTCACGCTAACAAACTACGCCTCGCTGGGGCAGTAACTCAACAAACAAGAATTAAACTTAAAATTCAAAGATATTAACACAACAGTAGATGTTTCCCCAGGGCTCAGATAATCTTTTTACCGCGTCCTGTTATCTAAAACCGCGTCGAAGTCTCATGACAGCAAAGTAATAGCAGTTACGCCACTTTAACCAGCCATAAGTGCATAAACAAAACCTCACGTTACCAAGGTACAGTACTCGCCCACGTTTTTCTTCTATAATCCTATTTTATCCTAAAATCCTATCCTTAAAATAAACCCTTCTAGAGCTTAATATTTAAACCTTTTCTCCTAATGGTAGAATTTGCATTCCCTCACGCGAGCTACCAAAATTAAATATTCTGGCATTGACAATTAGGGGAACGAAAGCATAAACTTAACTGGTTACTGAAAATAAATATAAATCCCTACAGTTGCCCCTGCCAGGATTTAGCAGATTCGAAAAAAGGTCCTCAAAGACCTGATTCAAAATGTAAAGTTCTACATCTAACAGGCTCTAAGTTCCGTTTACAAACAAGTTCTGAATACATGTTTTCATCAAACAATAAATAAAACTGTATTTTCACGATACAGTAAACCTTTTAATGAGCTTCTAACTATCTCTCAAATTTACCGTAGCTTTCTTAATTTTACCGAACTTTACGAATTTTACAGGTCAATTTTTTCATTACACATTTAGGCTTTAATTCAAATTTAATCCCCTTTGGCTCTCCACAACGTGTGGTGAAACATTTTGAAAACGCAAGTGCAAAACGTCAAAAGTGTTCCAACGCTCCACCTAAGTACACATTAACTTTGTCAGCCCATAGCAACCTTCTTAGACACACCCTAAATCAAATTTTTAATTCTCTATGAGCTAGTCAACATTAAAATTAACTAGAGTGTAAGTGGAGAGCGAGAAACAAGACAACAAAAGAAAGGCTTGTTCCAAAAGAAAAATAACTATTAAAAACTTAAAATAAACCCATACATACATATTATATGCGAAATACAAAGTTTTTGCTACTCAGAGGAGCTTAAGATCTTTTTG
Organism: Stegodyphus mimosarum; assembly: GCA_000611955.2. Lineage (NCBI taxonomy): Eukaryota > Metazoa > Arthropoda > Arachnida > Araneae > Eresidae > Stegodyphus > Stegodyphus mimosarum. The sequence continues at coordinate 762,452 of KK119783.1, forward strand.
CTAATTTCCATATTATAAAATATACATTGTTCATCAGGATACGAGTGACTGTTTAATAATATATTATTGTTTTTTTTCCTTCTTACGTGTTTTTCATGCGCAAATGAAAAGGCAAAATAACTTTGGGAATTTTAAAATTGAAATACTTTTATATGAATTTTAGTTAGTTTGACGCAAAGGATTATTTTTAGTTTATCAGATAGAAAAATAGGCATCTTTCTTATTTAAGATGAGAAAGAAGTACTTTCATAACCGGTCTGTGTTTCAGAAAAGTTCGGTTTAAAAAACTTCTTTACAATTAAAATTCAATTTTTATGCCAAAGACATGCATAAGTTAATATTTCGAATTGAGAAAAAAATTCAGTAACACGTATTTAGCTTTTAAATCATATGTATTTACTGCAAATATTTTGAAATACTGAGAAAGTCATTTGTTCGATCTAATTTCTCATTTCGCACTAATAATATGCAAGTTTATGTTAGCAACTAGGTCTTCAAGTGGAATCATGTGGAATCTAATACCATAAAAGTGTACAACCTTTTTTGTATTTTAATATTAATTATTATAAATAAGTTATTTGCACAGAAGCTGATGCATATAGGTATAACAAAATAATTGTTCAGTTGCCATAATTCTATTTTACTCAAAGAAAGAACACTTATAGAATATTTAAACAGATCTTTCTGAAATCAACGAGTCATAATTTTGGCGTGGAGGTTACAATATTCTTTCCTTTAATCGGGAATTAGAGCCATCATCGACAATACGCTTAAAACTGTCAAGAAATTGCTTCGAGTGAGTGATTTGTAATGCTGAGCTCACGCTTGAGTCTAAGAAAACTCGCTGTTATAACCGCTGTTCGATAATCTTCAAATATTCATCTTATATAAAATGTATCTCTTTCTCTTTTCGCAAAGAATTAAACTTCGAAATGAAACATAAAATCTATGTAAGTGAAAACAGCAAAAGTTATATGTTCTTGATTATGAAGTAGTACAGTCAATATATTTCATTTCCTATTAAGAAACCCGATATTTCCTTACCCCGTCTAATAGTAAAGGCACATGTAATTTCTCCTCTAATATAGCCTGATGTTTCCTCTGTACATGTATCATCTAAAGCCTAGAAGGGAACTAAGTTAGACCTGCGCAAATTCACATATAGTATATATATGCATATACACCTACAGATATGCAATTATGTCATAAATCAGCTTCAACGCCTATTTGCCTTTAGATATAGGTTTCTAAAGGCAGTGTGATATTATACAAGTTCAGTGCGAAATCTAAATATTCATTATGCTTTGCTCCAAAAATTCGACTGGTACCTCCGATATCAATGGGGTTCTGTAACATGTAACTAATTTATTTCAGAACAGAAATTGTTTTACTAATTTTTACTACTCGATAGTTCCTTCCCTATTTCAGCCCACTGATACAATAGAAATTTGCGTGGCATTAAAAGAATTTTATACGGTTTACGTTTTATATATTATATCATAACAATCATTAACTGGTTACAAATGTCAGTTTAGGGAAACAAACTGATACTACTACGATTATGAGGCTCAAAGACGTATTGAGTTGAAATTAAGAAACATCTCATGCAATTTGATAAAGTGTGAAGGATATATTTTTAAAATTTCATTGCCCATTTAAGTCAAATCAATTTTAATGAATTAAAAACTAGATAAAATTTAATAATAATGATTTTCAAATATTTCAAATATTTGATTTCCACAGTCATCTTCGCATAGATTCGACGTCTATTTCTAAGTACAATAACAATTGTTTGCTTTAGTTAGCATGGCGTAAGGCATTATTGTAATTAGCATACTTATCTTATTATTTCGGCTTAGACTTACTATTTTTGCTTTGTCTTTACTGGTTTACAAAATCGAATTTCGTAGAAATTATTTAACTTGTAACTAAACATGGAATTACTAAGTTTTTCAGAGAGCCATTGGCAGCAAAAACGGATCGTTAGTCCCCTTTAGTTTCCTTGCTCTTGCGATTTTGTTTACCAGAATCAGTTTCTGTTAAACCACGATTATTTTACCAGTACAGTCAACGATGAGGTCAAGATTTGTTTAAGTATGCTTGTAAGGTTTTAGTTAACTAACAAAGTTTTATTTTAATTTAAATCTATCTCTTCTATATTTCAACTTCCCGTCAGAAGAAGCGCGCGTTTTCAGCTTATGCTAATTTGAAGTAGAGCCAAGTACTATTTAAACCAGAGGTAGAAACCTCTCAGTGTGAGAGAGCTTTTAGTCTCAGATCACGGTCATTCTGTTCGACGTTCGCCTGACCAGCTAGCAGATAATTTCTAAGCCATACTACGTGATTGCTTATTGAAATAAATTGAAGTGCGCTAGTATTAGTATTTCTTGCTACGCACCATTTAGTTAGAGGCCAACTCCGCGATTTAGCTCTGTGAGCAAGGTTTAATTAAATTTCTATTTAGCTTAGTTTAAATTTATCTGATTGTTCATTGAGACCCAAGTGTGGTCCTTTTACTTTCTGTGTCCCTCCCGAGTTGGGAAGTGTGTAAATAATATTGATTTAATAAAAGAGGATTTTAAATCCCTTTCAAGTGCAGTTATTCTTCAGCACAGTATCTACACCAGAACATAGCTGATTTCAGCTCCCTGTTCCAGATCAGGACTTTAGGACTTTAAGGAGTTACTTCAAAATGTTTGCCAAATCTACGCACAGAACACTCAGTCCTGACATGCTAATTGTATACTTTTCATTCTGTTTAAGTGTGTTTCTATTTCGAAAATTCTATTCTATTTCACATATGTATTTTGGTTGTCCATGACTAGCGGAGTTCTGTTGCTGCTAACTTTGTATGCATGTAATCATCAGTTCGAGATATTAAAAAAAATAGTTTTAGGTAGAGGGTTTACGCATATCGCAAAGGCTAGTTTATTCTTTCGTGAAGTTTATAAGTTTTTTAGTTAAAGGACAAATGGTAGTAAAGAATATCTACGATTGCTTAAAGGCGAATTATTAGATTAAAGCAATAACGTAATCACATAACGTTAATGAATCAAAATGGAGTTATTATTCTTATCATTTGCTTCATTTCCTTCTAACGAATAGTTAACCCATATGCTAATATGGATCTCCTTACAATTCTACTCTAGGCTGTGGAAATTGTTTTGAGCCATTTGTTCGCATTTTAGAGAGGTTGTTTCATATCTAATCCAATTATTATTTTCCAAATGTGACATTCAGTCATTAATAGAAAAATTCTATCTGTACTGAGATGAATGTCCTGGAAATGAACCTTCCTGAATATTACAGAATCTTAATGGGTCTTTCGAAAGCTAAAGTACAGTAACTGCTGATGATTCGCAAACAGTCGGACTAATAATTATTTAACATACGTTCCGAAACATACAATACCTTTTAGAGGTCTGAGGAATATGAGAATTTTGAGATGTATGTTGTAATGCGCTATATTTTCTTATTTTTGTTTACATAGCTATTCATTTCGAAGTAAAATCTGTCGGTCAGTTAGTTACCATTTTTCATATATTTGCATATTTTCTGATATTAAATGTAAAACCTATATCACATTCAATGTCTCTATCTTCGAGTGATTCATAAATCTGTACCTTTAAAGGAAACTATCTCCTAATCGCGTTCTTTACAGTAGATGTCTTGATAATTCTAAATGTGGTAAAATGTTGAAATGAATAGCTTTTCACTAAAGCGATTTTATTCTCTCGGTACATTTTCTTCTATTATAACAAAGAAGTTTTGGCCAGATCTTGCGCATTTTAGTTAGCGATGGACTCATATCCTGAAAATAAACTATAGAAACTAAAAACGATTAGAAAAGTGTGACAAAGATTATGTCTTTTTAAAAAATGAATAAAACCATAAACTATATAATTTGGAACTTTAAGACTTACAATGTAATTATCACTTCAGAAGACATTTCCCATATCTGGAAAATTTTACATGATTCATATACATTTGTGGCAATACTTCAGTTATTTTTGCGACATTTTTTCAGATAATTAAATGATTCCAAGGCTAAAGATCTCATCTTAAGACAATTTAAAAAAATTACAAAAGTTAAACGCTTATAATATAATAGACTGTGCAAATGAATCAAAAGGAATTTAGCCATATTAATAAATTACGTTTTTGGTACTTAGATTTTAGCGCAACCACACTGGCGCAGGTTGGCAAATTTGTACGCCAGATAAAGATGATTCGGTAAATTTCGGACTAGACCTTAAAACGAATATGGTTATCTGAAGAACTGTTATGCGCATGGTTTCTAGACTTTTGCGACTTCTACTAAGGTGATTGCGATAATACGTAAATATCCTTTTTATCATGTTATTTCGGTTACATTTTAGATGCTGTCATAATATAGGTAAAATGTTCACAATTATCATTCCGACAAAAGCGAAGCTTTTGATAACCAGAAAATTATTCGATTTCTATTTATTATAATTTAGATAGATTTAATATAAAATTATCGTGCTCATCTGATAAGAAGCTGCATCATATATAAACGAGTTTTAATTAGTATTTCGTAAAGATGGTGTAACAGGCATATCCTTAGTACAAAAATTTCCGCTTTATAAACTTTCATTTTAAAAATTTCGTTTCGTGTAAAATTTAAACTAGAACTTTAATTAATGAACGAAGTCCAAAGGGAACTTTAACAAAAGCGGAGAAAACAGAGTGTATTTTAGTGATTATTTCATGAAATTATTATTAAAAGTAGTGTAACTTATTGTGATATAATACACTGGCTTAATACATTTTCCAAGAATTTTTTATTGTGTATTATAAATTTTCATTGTGTATTAAGTAAAATATTATGTATCAGGTATGATAGCAAATAATATGCATCAGTCTTAGCTGCTATGAATTATGTCTTATTTAAATGTTTTGCACCTTCCGGAGCACTACAAAGCTTAACATTCAATACTTTATCTAAAGCTTTCGTCCGCATTTTGCACCTTGCTTCGCTTCCACTGCTTTGAAAAATCACGTGAGGCCCAACTCATAGGATGATGCTTAACGACACATTTTTGCATTATTACGTGTCTGTTTCTCCATTTCCCTAAACTGCATGAGCTTTAAACTGTACACTCAGAAATGTGACTGGTAATATGTATTGCGTTGCACATCTGTTTGTTTACTAGTGTTCGTTTTCTTTAACGTTTTCCCCTTCGGCACATTTCTTCATTTGCTACATATCCTGGTGACTATTTTACTGTCGACCTACATATGTATGTTGCATGTAACTCAAAAATCTCTTGACGAATGACTAATATATTCACATTCTCTGATGTAGTTTTGGTCAACTGGTTTCATAAGTTACAATAAGGTCGTGGTAACTTTTACGAAGTCTTTACAGCACAACGAAAGATATTTTAATCAATTAATTATAGAATTAGTGGAAATACGTAGCCTTGGATCAGCATAGGCTTGCAAAACACATCGGAACCTGAATGCAGCAGCTTTAATATTTTGCTTTTAATTGTTACATATATAATGGACTCAATTAGATTCTTTAATTACGACAAAGTACGTAGAAATATATTCTCATTTCTATCAAAGTTTTGACTTTCAGCATTCCAGAAAATGGCATGTGAAAGCTCGTACGCCCTACTTCCCTACCATTAACCTATTTTGAAGGCTTTCTAATAGACGGTATTTTAATGCTCTAACCCTGCAAACATCTCCCGAGCAATCACAACTGTCAAATTTGATTGGTCGGCATGTAACAGATTTTTGCTATCTATCAAATCGCTCGGTTTTTCCGCTCACAAAATGGAATTTCACATTTGTGTTTTGGAAAGTACCTTTATAAATTCTAGAATACATTAAGCAGTTCAAAAAATTATAGAAACTGCCAGCCAATATCAGTTTTATAAACAGAATAAAATTATACTTCGCTTTCTCAGTCTTCTTTTTTGTTTCTGGAATTTCTCACAGTTCTTTGTTATTTCTCGCAGCTGTTTTGGTGTAGTTCATGCAAGGAAATAAATCTTTTACTTAACCGCAGCTATACAGTAAGACCTCAAGAAAAAAATAAATTCACTAAGTACTGGTAAATCTGAGGTAAAAATCAAACAAAATATAAGGCACGGCAACTTAATCTCTGTGTACAGCAACAACAAGGTTGTGCTATCTGGGTCAGAAAAGTAATCTATCAAAGTCTAACTGTCAGCTACAGTAAACAGCCTCAAGACATGTTGAATTTCGAAGGACTTCACTTTTCGCACGCTTAAGGGAAAATCCTCAAACACTCTGTCCTCATGTTTGCTTTTAAACTTATTGATTCTCCTGGAAAGTTTCCTAAATTGCTCCGTCACGATTGAGTTCCTATGTCTTTTTTAATTTAACTCTGAATTCGGAATTAAAGATGAACTTTGCGAAACAGTTGTTAGAAATGAGTACCTGTAAGGTTTAGTGTTTCCTAGGAAAAGATATTCACCCCTTTATGTATCTCAAATTTGAAGCCTAATTCACACATTAAATTTATTTGAATCTTAAAAGTCTATAATACTTTCTTTCTGCTTTTATTCTATAACGCTTGTGTAAGCATTTAAAGTAACGCAGTTTTTAGTCCAAAGACGCAATTTGCCTTGAAGGACTATTAATTTTGTTTTGGCATTTTGCGTTGGTTCACTATAGAATTCGGTTCATTTTTCAAATTTTTGCCACCAAATATTAGAGCTCGATATTATATTTAAGAAAGATTTTTTTATTTTATTAAGAAATTAAATAATGAAGAATCTGCATAAATATATGTATGTTCCTCGCATTGTGATAAAACAACAGTACCTAGAGCCTCAAATTTTGAATAATGTACATTTCCACTCGAATATGGGCATCTGAAAACCCAAATTTGGAATTTGGAATTTATTTTATTATCTATTTCATATTTTGTAAGACTTTAACCAATTTTTTATTAACAAATTCGACGCTCTCAAAGCGACCAATGGCAACACTGTATGGAAAAACAGAACATTTTCGTCTTCAGCGCGCGAGACTATGTATCGTAAATTTTAAAGATATGCTCATTTTAAAATTATTTTGGGATATTGCTGATGAACTGAATTTTATGGTTTAAGTGCTAAAAACATGATGTTTAATAAATGAACGTAACCCACAAAACGTTAAAAATAAACGCTCCTTTAGACGTCACGTAAAATCTGAAAGATTTCAGATTTTTTTTTAATTTTAAAATCAGTATTGAGAGAAAAAAACTGGTTTTTTGTATAAACGGGTAAAGTGACATATGTTGCGTTACATTACACACTTACAGAATATATCAAGCATGCGACATAGCAAAGTATAGAAGCTTTGAAAGCTGTTCTCATTCATTAGGCATAATACCAAATTTTTACCTTCATTCATAACAGCGCTTAGTTATAAGTGTAAAAACGTGAGAGTTTTAGAAACACATTCTTTTTAATAATTTCAATTAATTGTTTATCCTTCAATTCATAGCATTTAACCGTCTATCATTGTTGTAAAATAAAAGTTGCCTAAAAGCAAGGTTTCTTGATATTTAACGTTATATGTCAATACTTTTATAGTATTAAACAATGCAATTAAAGGCTAACATTTAAGTCATTAGTGTAATTAACGCATTATGCTTCTGATCTCTCATATTATGCATCTCATCTACGGAATAATCAAATTTTATCAAAGTGTGCAATTCAGCTTCATGATTCCAAATTAAAATTTGTGATGTTATTTGTAAAATAAAGCGCTGTGAGTTACTTAAATGTGTTATGGTTACTAATTATATTAAACTCATAAGAATGTAGTGTAAGTAATAATATAAATTACTTTCAGGTAGAATGATAGGTGAGAATGCACGAAAGTAGCATGGATAACTGCTGATTCTCACAAACAAATCTTCAGATGATAATAAATGAAAAGAAACACGCATCTCAAAGGCAACTTAAATAAGTAGCATTTTTAATATTTTGATATTTAAAAATGTTATATTTTTTGCGATTGAAATCTTCATCTATTCGGATTTTTAAGGATTTAAATGGTATCGAATGATTAGAACAGAATTTCTGTTCAAATAACAGAAAATTAATATTATATGCCTATAACTATAAAATAGCCGAGATAAATGCGAATTTGGAATGAAACTAAAGTAGACTATTTGCTTTTAAATGTTTTTTCTCCAAATACGGGGGCTGGAGATTCATAATTTCAGATTATTCTAATGTCATAATCAAGCTTTAATCCTTACTTTCAGCATCCGCGCAGTTACCGTACTTTGGGTTTACATTTCATGAAAATGTTGCCGCATGTTTTTGCCATTTTCTTTTCCTTCCAACTTAAATATATATACCGCACTCGTTATTACCTTTTACGCCTATATGTGACTACTAAATAAGAGCATATTCTAAGCCAAGCCTCTGAAGCTACTTTAGTTTGGTTTAGTTTAGTTGATTAGGGCAAAGCACACTAGGGCTATCTGCCTAAGGGAATGAATGCCTTCTTGGAGGACTTTCTTAAGGAGGTAGTCTCGTATACATTCTACACATGTAGAAAACCACGAAATCTCCCATGCAGCTAGTTCATTCAACTAGAATTGGGTCCAGGTCAGAACTACCAGTATTTGGAGACTTTACCGCCCGGCCGCTAGTGGGCTTCTCAACGGGTGGGCTGTGGCAATGGTGACCGCTGATTCTTCACGGCTTGCTTCCACTCATATGCAAAAATATTTTTAATAGCTACAATGAGTAACTATTTTTATTTGATAATTTTTTTCTTCAGCTAAATATCAGTATTTTTTCCTCCGGATAAAATATAAAAGCATTAAAATAATTATATTCAACTGAAGTGCAATTATTTGTACTCAAAGATTTGCCATAATTTTTCTCCACTCGGTGTCCACTAATCATTGAATTACGAAGCAATTATTTTCTCCAGTTCTTAAAGAAATTAAATCTACTCTTGACGCCATATTAATATGTTTTCTAAAACAACACCCATCTTTATTCTTCTATAATTTCTTGTTTGCACTGTATTCACAACGTTAGAGAATAATAAAACGGCTTTCTATATGTTCCGGCTGCCAGAGGGTACAAAAAATAATACATAAATGAAAAAAGAAGATTCCATGAGGAACATAATCACGCGGTTCGAGCGATAACCTAACCAAACATTAATCACGTAAAAGCTACGTGTGGTTTTATCTTATTTTTTGTTTCTTTTTTGGCGTGTTATCTTTATCTTCTGATGTTTTTACTGTGATGGTTTCGTTGTTGTATATTGGGCGTGTATTCGTGCTAGGTTATGTTTTAAGAGAGGTAGACTATCCTTTTTTGAGTCCTTTGTTTCCGGAATATTTTCTTTTGAGTCAAATAATATTTTTATTCCTTGATCATTTTATCGTTCTGCGGTTTAAATATAATCTGTACGTGTTACGTATTTGTTTTTTCTGTCATATTATAATAAAATTTAACAAAGTAAATGTTTCCCCTGGAAAGAAAAGGGAATTTCCTTTTCGCTGGAAGCTATTTTTTATCTTAGGAAAAAATTTATTTTTAGAGATATTTTTTAACAAGTATAAAACTTAAGAAATTTACTTTCTAATAATGATTTTCATAAGTTAAAAACTTTAATTATTGCAAGAGTACTTAATATTTTAATTAATAGTACTTAGTTTTTTAACTTATGGCGAAGAAAGTAAATTAAAACAGAAGTGCATTGAGAATCAGGCTGACATTACGACAGAAAAAGTACTTTATGTATCTGGAATTTGAACTCATAAAAATATGTTTGGCTTTCTTTTTCTAGTGATGCAATATAAATATCTTTATTATATTCTAATACAGTGCAAATGTTTATAGAATTTACGAAATGAATGAATGATAATTTATATCAATTAAAACTGTAAAATTTACCATTTATATGAGTTGCTAAAAGTAATAAACTTGCCCTTTTTAATGAATGCATGTAATGAATTTAATTCGCTCAATATAATAAGAAATTGCAATTATAACTTTAAACTAGAACTAAAATTCTTATGTCACGTTGAGTGGCAGTATACTGAGGACGTATGGGTAGAAGGGCAGTTAGACAAGATTGGATAGATGGCAGTGCAGTTAATAAAATATAGGTCTCTTTGAATGCAATAATTGCAAGGCTTTGAAGATGGAAAACATTCTAGTGGCGAAAGATGAAAAGTAGTGTAGCAATGTATTATATAATGCAATGGCAAAATAAAGTCTAGGAGCACTTCATTGCTGATATTTCTAATATTAAAATAAAATCTAAACATAAATTATTAAGAAGTATATCTGATTTTGAAACCATTGTCTTCTTATAATTACAGTTTCTGACAATTCCATTAATCTGAAAGACAAATAACTTGATTTATATCTATTGAGACACTCCAAAAAATAATTTCACGCCTGATCTACTGCAGACTTTATGTTTGAGTGAAAAACCTTACGTTTTGTAAAATAATTCCACTTTCCGTGTAGTGTGAATGACAAATAGCTTGATAATGTAATGCCATTTAACGTTCCCCTTAAGACGCCTAAAAGTACAATTATAATGACAATTTTCAAAACTCTTGAGAGATGTTCTTAGAAACCTAGGAATGTCATTCGCAGCAGAGAAAAGAAGAAACGAATGAGTAAGAGGAAACGAATGGACAAAACAAAATCGCATACAATGTAGAAATGTAGGATAAAAATACGTAAATCGAATTTCTAACTTAATTTAGCAATAGTCCCTTCATTCCTCATTTAAATTTGGGTATTTCAGATTTCTACTCTAAAAATAAAAATTGCTCGTGATTAGTAATTTCTGCTTGCAACTAAATTTCTCTGGACCGTGTCATTTTTAGATTTCTTAGTATGATATGAATTTTCCATAATGCTGATGAAGTAAATGGTTTAATTAAACCTTAACCGTAGTTAATAATAATTTTAAACCTTTATTAATTAGCCAATTAAAACAATATCAAAATTGAAACTAACCCACTCTGAATTAAGATTTCGTCTTAAACACATCACATTTCGCTTCTGCACGTGGGCCTAACTAGACTAACTCTAGCTGTTTCTCTTATTACCTGCAAAGATATAAAAAACGTAAATATTTTGGAACAGGCACCAAAAGTATGTGAAGTTATCTGAGACCGCACATAAGAATTAAAATAAAAATCTGATATGGACACCATATACAGACAGCTTATACAGCCTATTAAATTATACACATTTTTTGCTGCATTTCTTCCAAACTTATTTCCCCGAATTATTCTAATTAAATTAACCAATCTCTCAAGGTAAGCTGAAACTGACATTAAAACATGCAAATTTAAGATTAAATATCTCGGTCAGTTTTTGCCGTACGGGGTCAAATTTCTCATAATTCTTTCCGAAATCGCGAAAACATCCGGGTATCATATTTCAAGGGAAATGTCCATTTTGACCGTACCCGAACCTGTTTGAAATATGTTTTGAGTGACATCTTTACGTACGGAGAAAATAAAGGACTTTATTTCTAAAATAGATTGTAAAAAATTATTTAAAATTGATTCGGAAGCGATTTTTCCGTGGCGTCTGTTCGTACGTTCGTACAGTTCTCAAAAGTGAAATTGCAACACCAAAAAAGAATGCACGTAGCATCAAGCAAATTGCAGGAGCGAATGTTGTGAGGTGAACATGCCAATGATAAAAGTTGCGCACGCATTTGATCATGTGGTACGCTTATGCGGGCTATAAAGGTCAGCCGCGTTCCCTTCTCATAAACAGCATCTGAGGGTTTACGGAGCATTGGAGACTTTAAAAGAAGCACATAAAATGCGTTTGAGACGTCGGAGAGCTCCATACCACCAGTTAACGACCGGGGAACGTGACCGTATTATTGATTTCCATGAACTTGTTTTGTAGCCACTCATGTTGGACGCAACGTGAGTACCATCGAACGTTGTATCACATGATGGATTCAGGAAGGTATACGTGCAGGTCGAAGGGGAAGGCATGCTCACAGGTGCACGTCAGAGCGCACAGACTGGCGTATTCAGCAGTCGATTATTGAAAACCCATTCCCCACGTTAGGTGACATCCGAAGCCGGTTGCCTCCAGGAGAAGGTAGATCTGTGTCCACCCAAACTATACGCAACAGATTGCAAGAAGTACATTTACGTTCATGGTGCCAGCCACAGGGGTACCATTGGCTGCTGAACACAAGACTAGACGCCTGGTCTGATGTCAGCATCATAATGCCTGGACCATCAAACGGAATAGGGTTTTGTTCATGGTTGAATCTCGTTTCTCTCTGCGGAGGAATGACGGCAGTCGACGGATATGGCGGCGACCCGGAGAACGTTACGAAAAAGCCCATTTCGCCGAGCATGACACAGGTCCTGTACCAGGTATCATGGCTTGGGTTGGCATAATATTTGATCACAAGACGCCACTGTACACATTAACGGCAGTTTGACAGCCGACCGCTACGTCACGCATGTTTTGGAGACTGTCAGCACGGTATTCCAGCAAGACAATGCCAAGCAGCATGTCACACGGCGTATTCTTAACAGCATGACCGGATTTGACGTCCTATTCTCACCGGCAGCCTCTCCAGATCTGAATCCCATCGAACACCTGTGGGATGTCATTGAACGTGATATCAATCGAGGATCACGGCCGCAAACTCTGGACGATCTGCGAACATCAGTGGATGTGGATTGGCAAAGGCAACCTCAGGCAACCATCTATAAACTCATCGATAGCACGCTTCACTGGATTGCGGGTTGTATCGCTGCCCGAGGTGGGCACATTAGATAATGAATAAATTGGTTTATAATGACTTCATGTATCTGTTTTTAATCATTTGCATATCCATCTCACAAATCTCGATCCAACAATTTGGATGCTCCTACGAACATTCTTTCTTGCAAGAAAGAACGTTCGTAGGGGCATCCAAATTGTGAATTTTTTGGTGATGCAATTTCACTTTTGAGGAGTGCATATACACTCCCTGGCTAAAAGTATCCGGAAACCCAGTGGCACGGACTCGGAGAATCCTGACACATATATTAATAAGATCTTGGTCTCCTTTTAGCATCGATGACAGCCTGTATATGTCTGGGAATGTGTTTCACTAGTTTTTTATATGTGGCCATAGGAATTGACTTCCAGGAGTCTATTGCAGCTGAAATGATTGCTGGCAGTTAGGATGGTCGATTTGGCGGTCTATGTAATCTACTTTCTATTTCTTTCAGACGGTGTTTTATGGGATTTAAATCGAGGATCTGAAAAGGTCAGTCTAGTTTTTGAACACTTATTTCGTCAAACCATGGCTGCGCAAATATCGATGTGTGAATGGAGCAGTTATCCTGCTGGAAGAGAAATGGCCCTTCCCCAAAATACTGCCATATCTCTGGGACAGCCGCATTGTTCAGAATGTTTACATGCATCTCAGAGTTTGTGTTTCAAACCACAGGAACTGAGAGACTCAGGCCAAACCATGACAAACACCCCCACACCATGATGTTGCCGCCACCAAGCATTACAGTCGGCAAAATACAGTCACTTGATGGGCATCCGCCACACCACGTCCATCGGACTGCCAGATTGTAAAGCGAGATTCATCACTTCATTTTTTCAAAATGCCCACAGTCCAATGACGGTCAGCTTTGCACTACTGCAATAGATGCTTCGCATTCTGGGGAGTGATGTTCGACTTGCGAACGCCTGCATGACCACGGAATCCCAGGGTTTTTAACTCTCAGCGTATTACATTACAGCTGCTAGCAATATTGACAGCTAAACTTCATAGCTCCTGAGTGATGAGGACTTACGATATTTTTCACTAACGTTTTTGTTGTTCTACAGCTCCGATCACTAACATTTTTTGTCCTGTCACCTGGGTTTTCTGCAGTTTTACTGCCTCGACGTTTCCACTTCACAATTACATCACTCACAGTGAATTTTGGTTTCTGTAAAATGTCCGAAATTTGACGAACTGATTTGCCACAAAGGTGGTATCTCACTGCCCTGCCACGATCAAAGACACTAAGCTGTCTTGACTTACTCATTCTCTCACAAACGCATTGCCTGATAGACCACTACCAACACTTCTATAGCTTTCGATTACTCATTCAAGTACGTCATCTGCCCGACCCAGTTCCATAATAGAGTGTCGAGGTACATTTGGCCAGATATTGTATATCTTGCATAACTCAAAAACGATTAGTCGTAGAACGTTGAAATTTCGTATGTGGAACTGCTATAACATCTAGTTGTGCACCTCCTTTCTGGTTGCAATCGGCGGTAGCAAAAGGATACATACATTCACCCTCTTAAACGACTCGGTGAATTTTGTTTTATATGCATATGTGTCGGTAAATTGTGCAATTTGTATTTAAAAGGGATTTAATTATATTGTTCTTGTGTTTTGGTTGAGGTTTTCTGCCTTTAGTTAATCTCCATGCAATAGTTATAGAAATCAGCAATTTAAAAGTTTAAACGGAGCTAGGATAACGAGGCAGTCACTTGTTTCTACTGAATCTCTAAATAGAATATTGAATTAAGTCAGTTGCTACACTAACTTCAGATGTTTTTTGCACAGTAGAACCGAAACGTAACTTTCAAATTTTTGCACCGGAAACGTTGGCTTCCTGCCCTTTGCCCGATTTGCTTATTTTGCTTAGAAACTTTAATTTTAATGATAAAACGTTTTTACTGTTTTTGAACATATTTGGTGATTTGAAATTTTCTGCATTTTACAATTTTTAATGAAGATGTTTTAAGTTTTTATGTATTTTTACCCTGCTGCGAAGTGAGAAATGAACTGATTGAATGAGAAATATATCTCTAATGAAATTCGAGGAAATAAGTTTAAATGAAGTGGAGCAAAAATTTGCATAATTTAATAGGCCGTAAAAATAAGTCATGTGGAGTCCACGTCAGGATTTTTTATTTTTTCATAACGAGTATCAAATTTTCCGAAATATAAGTATAGAAACCGAAAATCTACATTGAAAATTAGATTTCACTATTTGTCGAAATGAACTTTTTTTTGTTTTAGTTTGACATTGCCAAAACATGAGTATTCTAGTTATTTAAAACATTTCTGTAATTAAAAGTTCATGACTTTGGTTAACAATTACGAAATTAAAGTCAAATAAGGACTTCAAAGCAGGATATAAATATATAACTAGTACTAACACACATATATGCATCTTTTGTCAGAAACGTTCCAGGGCAAAAGTCGTAAAAAATATAAAATTGCATTTACCAAGTGCTGATCCCATCTGCTATCAAAGCAGTCCCCTTGACTATCTACACACAACTGCCAAGATTTCTGGAAGTCTTGGAAGCAAGCAGGGAAATCTTCAACTGCAATGCGTACAAATTCATTTGCCACAGCCCATTGGATGACTGTAATAATCTTGATCAAGCTTTCCTTTCAGTTACCTTTTCACTCACCGAAAGAATAACAAATCACAATAATCTTTGACACAAATGTGGGATCACGTATGACTCTATCCAAAAGTTTAGCAGAAATTCTTCCTATCTGTTCATCTGTCAGTGATGAACGATTCTTGCATTGAGTTTCCATTACCCTAAATCTTCGCGTAAAATCTTATGACACATATCACGATGTAAATTCAGTTCTTCTGATTCATACGCACGTCTGCATGACGATCTTCTTGCAATAACTGCCTTACACGTTCCACGTTTGCATTGGTATTAGCTATAGACGGCGACCAACTCTGGGATCGTCTTGCACCGAATCTCTGCCTTCACGAAACCTTTTGTGTCACTCGAAAACACGACTTCTTGAAAGTGCCTCGTCTGCATGTGCTTGCTTACTCATATTCCCCGTTTCACTAGGATATTCCCGAACTTAACGCAGAACTTAAAGTTTATTCTTTGCTCAGAATCAGCATCCATTGTGTCATCTTAACGAATGTGACAACGAAAAAATGGTGGTGCACAGGTGGGTGTTATAGCAATCCCATATACAGAATTTCAACGTTGTACGTCTAAATCGTTTTCGAGTTATGCGAGATAAATACAGACATCCATACGTACGTACGAAAATGTGTCACGAAAAAATCCGTTTCAAATGCATTTTACAGTCTATTTTCGAAAAAACGAGTCCTTTACCCTTTGCGCATATACTGACGTCACGCAAAAACAAATCGTTTAAATGGATTCGAGAACGGTCAGAATCGATATTTCAGTTCAAATATGACCAAACCCTTTTCGGGATTACGGTACTTTCTTTACTTCTTATAAGGATGTAGAAACGAATATTTAAATCTGCTATGATTGTTTTTTTATTGCATCTGCATTACTTCAAGTATGAATCAACGCTTTTACGTAGTAAAATTTTCAATATTATGCATAAATTTGATATAACGTAGAGACGGAAAAGTGCACTTAATTAAAACAATCAATCTGATGTTATGTGCGGACATTATAATAGAAATGTGATAGAAAAGAAGTACGATGAATTTTACTTAAAGTGTCAGTTTTGAATATGACATTTATATTATTTGTAGACTTTGTTTCAGAAATATCTATAAAACGACGCTATATGATCTGGAAGGAAAGGGTGTACAAAATAAGAAATTCGATCCAATACTAGCCTACGTGGATATCATTATAAAATGCCTTTAGTTCTAATAACATAAAGTAGGATTAAAAGCATATTAAGTAAGTTAATAATTGCAATGTTGTACGAAGACTGTGTTACATAAATGGGTCAAAATAGAAAGCATGATTATGTAAGATATTCATTCCAATGTTGCTATTATACCTCGATTAAAAAATGAGCTAAAATTATAAAATACGCCTAACTTAAAAATATGTTTTTTTGTAAAATATTCTTTTAACTATGTAACAACATTCGTACAGAATTGATAATTAAAAAGTATTGGTTTGAACATTAAAGGAGGAATAATATATTTACTTAAATGTATATTATTCATCTTAATTTAAAATTTTTTTCTAGAAAAGATTTAAGAAATCCCTTTTACTTGAATAAGTATTTTTCAACAAAACATTCATTCTTACTGTATTTTTATACCATTATTATTTTAGATTACTTACAAGTCTAATCATAAGTTAAAATAAACTTTAACTGAATTTATTAGTCTCCAATTCCTAGGAACGCAATAAAGTATTCCCATACCTTATCAAATTGCTGCAAAGCATAGATGGTCATGTTCCTGGACACATCTGTTGTCCCGCGAGGAAGTTTTAAAAATCCTCCTCCTCTATAACTGCTTCAATTTAGGCTGGATTGTTCAACAGGAAGAACTACAACTTGCCGACATGTCCTTCTGATGTTCTTAGAAATTGCGTTAGTTTGTTAAATCCCTTTTCCCCCATGTCCTTAGAAGTATTTTATCAGCGTGTTACAGAGGCCAATTACCGAGATTATGTCCTACGAAGTTGAAAAATAGCTTTCGGTTAAATTTTCTACCCTTGTCTTTAGTTCGAAATGGATGGCAATGATTTATTTTTTTGTTCTATTGAAGGTTTACATCACGGCACACAGTCTGTTAAAAAATTAGTTTAACCTTTTCACACTGAATATCAATGATTTTAAGTGATTTATTTATATTAAATTCCAACATATTACTTTTTTCTTTCCAACTTAATTTGTACCTCCTGGACAAATAGCTCATTAGTTATGTTCATTTTTTTCATCCGTTAATTTAAAATGCTGTACACTCAATACAAAGGGGGCAATGTAATGGTTTTGGTTATAATTACCTTATCAAGAGCTTTAATGCCATGATAATTTATCTCTTAATAGAATAAACTCCGCTAACATTTTTACCTCCCGCCAAACAATACGCATAAGTAAGGGGAGATAATGATTTCGGTCTAAACATTGGCTAGTGAATTTTTGTTGAATGGGCAAAAGTTGGTGTCCCCATAACACGGTTTTACTATTTTTACAATGATGCCTTTCTATCTGTGTGTATGTTTTGAACGTTTGTTTCTGCCTCGATCACCCTTGTAACAAACCTATAAAATTTTCTGTTTTCAGTATTTATGCTTCCTGCATTCGTATAAAGAATTGATTAGACTTCGAGTAAAACTGGACAAGCGAAAATGGTGCTTTACTTTAGCAATTAAAAGTTTTTAATGGCCGTGGTACATTACTTGAAGCTTATAATAGTTCTTGATGGAAAACTGTATTAAAACATGCTCCATATCGCTTCAATTTTAGCATTTACGAATTTTATGTTAATGAGAATAATATATTTGATTTTGACGAAAAATATTAAACCAGAAGTGTTATTTGACTTGAAGCTATGAAAAGGTCTTCCTGAAAAACTTATTGAGATTGTAGTGTCATCAGGTTATTTTGACACAGGGACGCGAAAAATATGCAGTGTCCTTGTCGAGACTCGAATATGGACTCTAGAATAGGCACCGAGTGTGCTACCGTTATACCACCGAAGCATGATGGAAGGAGGGAGAAATTACCTTATATACTCCCCCTTTTAAATGGTGACTGGGGATTAGTGGACCCAATCACCAAATCTTGGCTGTGTCAGAAATTATTGTCCACCTCTTTTAGTTCTGGGTCCTTTTTTTTAAACAGGAGACTTGAAAATTATGCAATGCCCTCGCCGGGACTCGAACCTGGAGCTTTCGAATTTGCTCCGTGTGTCCTACTTTACACCCTGAAGGCATGCTAGAAGGAAGGGGAAAATACCTTATTATAGTACAAAACTTCTCAAGTTTGTTGTTTAAAATTTCTGTTTGCGTATAAGATGCACGTACAGTCATGATTAAGAACAACCTGTTAGATTTTAACTATATATAATAAATTAGAAATGAAACTTTATTGAAACTCTAAAAATATTTTCGTAGAAAAGTGTAAAATCACTATCACAAAAATTTAATTTAAAATGATGCAACACACAATAAGGCATATGCTATTATATCTAGATATGTTAATTATTTATATCAATATGTATAATAAAATAAGTTTTATAAAAACGTTTCATTTGCGGAACTTAAAAATTATGCAATTAAAAAATAAATTAAATTATTACTTAAAAATTCTTTTTAGTCATGTATGTCACCAAAAAATGCATTTGTCAATCTTTTGCCTTATTGGTAATAACGAGGGACAAGAACAAAGAGCAAATTGGAAAACACCTGCTGCTTTACTTCTAATTGATCCCCAAAATGCATGGTAGTCACAATTCTGATGGAATTCCAAACACTATCGAGCGTTCTTTACCGATACCTAAATATCTATAGGATATACACCCAGATCAAACTGAAATTACATTTCTTGATATTATCTATATAAATAATGTAGAACAAAATTTGACCAAAGTATTCGTTAAGTATTTATTTTAAATACGTAATAGCACTTAATTTTCTTTTATTAAAAACCAATTAATTAGATATTATTCTGCTGCCCAATTAAAGATGATTTATTATAAGAAGAAATAAAACGGGAAACTTTTGATTACGTTGATTTAAAAAAAAAGATAAACAGTTTTTGCTCATGGCTGATTACGCCTAATTAAATATAAGCCAAACTTTTGTATTACAGACCTTTCTATCTATTGGAAAAATAAATAAGACTTCTTTTTTTACAGACGATCAACTGGAAGTCACACTTTACTTAAAGGACGTTGCTAATTAAAAAATGAAATTGGTGGAAGGTGATGGATGCGCTGGCCACATCAGATTTTTTCCTATTGTGGTATTAGTTTCCACACACATGTTTCCTTTTGAATTATTAGTTATTCAAAATCACCATTTATCTAACTCAATGGAAACACCAGAAAGCTTACATTATCTACAGGGTGTTTCAGAAAATTGGTTACAAACTTTAAGGAGAGGTAGAGTACGCCTAGGTAGTGGGAAAATACACAGCAACGTATGATCGAAAATGTTTCCTGGAACGGTAGTGACGAACAGAAGAAAAGAAGGACATGAACAGGTTGAGAATATATGTTAATTATGCTTAGTGGAGCAGAAACCAAGAAATAAGAACAATAAGCAATCATTATCAAAGAAGGTATTCAAAATTACGTTGGGGCCTGCTTCAGAGTCCGGGGTGGTTATTTCGAACACCTTCTTTGATGACGAACGTTGTCTATTGTTTTTTCTTACTTCTCGATTTCTGCTGTACAAAGCGTAACAAAGATATTTCCCCCCTGGTATGTTATCCCTTTCTTTTGTTTCGTGTTGTAACTACTGCGCCAAGAAACCTTTTCAGCCAAACATTGCTATGTGATGTGATTTTCCATCATCAAAGGTGTACTCTACGCTCCTGAAGTGTGTACTGATTTGCTGAAACACCTTGTATATCAGTCGTGTATTCTTTGCTTCTCTCAGATTGCTTCTCTCATGCAGTCTGGTATATTAGAGTGAATGAAACAATGTTCCTCCTCAAAATAAAGTTAAAAATCGCACGCTTTCTCTTGTATTGCATTGCATAACGTTATGTTTTCTTAAATTATTAAAACGTCTAGTTGTATTAAATACTGTTCCACCTAGCTAATGTAGCTTACCTAGCTTACACTAAAACGTGTAATTTTGCCAATTACTTCTGTTGTATCTAGTTTAATGGATCTGTTATTTTATACAGGTATTTATAAACCTAATATATAAATGTTATTTAAAGTTGTCACATTTTGAAGAAAGCGCACCATAAACCTGAAGTTTTCATGCATATTAGAATATGCTGAGATATGCAAGTTCATCGCATGCACACATTAAAAGCAGGAGGAAGATAACTCGAAGCAGCGTAAAAAGACAAATCAAAATCGCGTTTTTTCATTCGGGAAACAGCGTTCACTCCCTTCTTTTTTTCTTGTGCTTCTGATTGAGGTCATATTACGCTTCCAGTAAAAAAATAAATTCATAGCAACATGCGGCAAAATTCAGTTGCCAAGGAATTATAGCCTTACTGGGACTTTATATTATAGTACCGCGCAAATGATAATTACACTGGTTGAAAAGCAATGACTAGTATGCGAATTTCCAGTCACTGGGTTCTGGAGGGCCACAGAGAGCGTTGTGCAGCACCTTAATTGTTGTTACTCATCAACCCTCTAAAAGATGGGTATCTTACCCGCATCGCACTGAAGTATCATTCACCAGCATTACGTAGCCTCGGTCAGAAAGTTAGGCGTATTGCATAGCCTGAGTATCTGTCCGGACGGTTCGAGGATGTTTAATGCCAAGGATTCGCAACAAGGAAATCTTTAACTCGGCTTGTCTTAAAACTGCAATACAGGAATCAGCGCTTATAATGACGCGAACATCGATGCACATGGGCGTGTGAATGGCATAAGGATTATTTATGTGTGGAGGTTTGTGAAAGTTGGAAGTTTGAGTGCTTCGTGATACAAATCCAGTATTAGTATTAATGGTATGGGTTGTCAGTGGGTATACATTCTGTTCACCTTTACTCTACATTATCCGGTACTTTCACAAGCCACTGTTTCACTTCTGAAGTTTGAATATCCATAATTTTGCAAAACCTTCTAGGCTATCGTCACCCATCCTTGCAACAGGATAGTGTGACCCCACACGATCCATCAGTCTACCCTGTATTTCTTAATACACACGGCGTTCGCTTCCTATCTCAACCAAACCTTTCTTTAGATCTCTTAGATCTGAAAACTGATTGAAAAGCAACTGGCATTGAACCTTATAAACGATAATTATGCGGGATCTTCCAACCAGTAAACGTTTGAACTTTGGCATAGAATTGACGCTGCAAGAAATGTAGTTCTCGTACCTGTCAGAGGTGCGTATTTCTGCATATTTTTTACCTCAAAACTATCCGAAAATTTATTCATTGAAGCCCTCCATTTTAATGCATTTGGAAATTAAATTTGACGTTTCTAAATGATTTCTTAATGGCGTAGAAATTTTAGTTACCAGTAGTGTTTTATGTATGTACGTAACTGTAACATTTTCTACTAATTCTGACGCTCTTTTAATATTAAATTAACGTAATGT
Organism: Stegodyphus mimosarum; assembly: GCA_000611955.2. Lineage (NCBI taxonomy): Eukaryota > Metazoa > Arthropoda > Arachnida > Araneae > Eresidae > Stegodyphus > Stegodyphus mimosarum. Next base: position 784,447 of record KK119783.1, read on the forward strand.
CTTGCTTTTCTTATGCAAACATATTCAATATTGTTATGAAGTAGTTGAAAATCTTTATTTACTTCGATATTACATATTACTTCGAATTACAAATTACAAGATACAGGAACATTATTAGAGTATTGATCTAGCATAGCCTGCTATCTTAAACTGTCCTGTAAAAAACTGCAGTAGTATATAAAGGTTTCCCCAAATTAACGCAAGATTTGAATCTGGTGCTATTTTTGCATAAGTTGTTGGCAACCCTGAAAAAGGAATAGTTTGAAAGCCGAGAGTTTAGGGTTAGTGAAAATGGAGCGTTATATGATACAACAACGTGTCTTCATTATTGAACAATATTTTTAAAATAATGAAAGTTTGACGGTCGCAGTTCGAACATTTTATCCAAAATATTGTAAAAATAGTGTTTTAACCTCGTCAACTGTGAAAAGATTAATTGAGAAATTCGTGGAGACTGGATCAGTTGGAGATGCTAAACACACCGGTCGTCCAAAAACAAGCCGTTGAAATGTCAATATTGAAGCAGTGCGTGAGAGTATTCGTGAAAACCCAGGAACATTATTTCAGCATCGTGGAAAAGAACTGCAAATTTCAAGAAGCTCTCTACAGCGTATACTCACAAAATATCTGTGTCTTCATGCTTACAAAATTCAATTAACACAACTGAAGCCTAATGACCATGAACAGCGAAGAGAGTTGGTGGAATGGATTATTAATCATCAAAAAGTGGGTGCTGGTTTTCGAGCAAAATAATCCTAGGCGGTGAAACACATTTTCACCTCGATGGCTTTGTTAATGGCCAAAATTGACGAGTTTGGGTTCGGAGAACCCACGTGTCATTAGCAAAAAACAACAAATGCACCCACAACGTGTCACTGTTTGGTGCAGATTTTGGGCAGGAGGCATCATTGGACCATACTTCTTTGAGAATGAGGCTGGTCAAGCAGCAACTGTTAATGGTGTTCGATATCGCGACATGATAACACAGTTCTTTCTGCCGAAATTGGATGATACTGATGTGGCCAATACGTGGTTTCAACAAAACAGTGCCCCCTAGATCATGTGATTTAACACCATTAGATTTCTTCTTATGGGGTTATTTGAAGTCAAAGGTCTATGTTAACAATCTCACAACCACACGTGCATTACAACAGGAAACCAAACGCTGCATCAACGAAATTCAGCCGCAACTATGCAGGAAGGTCATGAAAAATTTCGACGAAAGGGTGCGTATGTGCCAGCAAAGCCGTGGAGGCCATTTACCCGACGTGTTATTCCATAAATAACCATATCCTTTGTACTTTATGATTCACTTAAAAAATAAATGTCTAAAGACTAAAATCTCTCTTTTATATTGAATTCAAATCTTGCGTTAATTTTGGGACACCCTTTAGTAACTGCAATAGTATTTAATATAATTTATTCTACTGCGAATTGCACTATAATTTACTATACTGCAAAAATAGAGTCTGGGAGATATCTCATTAACAAGATTAAAATTTTATAGGGGAGATAAGATAAGGTAAACCCAGATGACTCAGAATCCCAGAGTAATGCAAAGTGGCAAATGTTTTCCTGGCACGCCAGATAATGAAGTTGATTGCACAATTTTAGAACGATTTCGGAGCTGTATAACTAATGTTTAAAAGAAAAAGAGTATTTTTTTAAATGTTCGATATGATAGTCTTGTTTTCTGGACTATAAGTCTACATCGTGATTTTCATGATTTTCATGATAAAAGGGCTTTCCCTAAAATTTACAGGGATATTTAGTTCCATTCCCCTTCAAATACTTTCTATAGTCCATTTATCGTGGTGGGTTTGCGCTAAGAAAGAATTATTTACAAGAGACCAAAGCACAAAAGTTCATGAGTGAAACTTTAGGGGACTTTGCAGGAATACGTGTAAAATGTATGTATGCAATGTTTGTATCAGTCTTCATTTGTTCAAAGAATGCACTGGTACCTTTCGCAGTATGATTTGCTGCTTTGCCTTAATGAAGGTTCACACTTTGAAAATCATTCGGATAAAGAAATGGAATTTCTTCTGTAGATATCGGACGTAAAACATTCTCTTGGTAGTACATTGAGTTAATTTTAGCATTTATTTTAAACCCTGCTATTTTTATTTTCCCACTGTTACTGAAATTTTTTTTGCTCTGACGGAACCAGGTTTGCACATTTTTTTCTCTTCGTTTTCAAGAACAAGTACACTTTTTTGTTGCAGTCATTTAGGTAAACTTATGCTTCATCAAAGATCATAGTGTATTTCCATTTATTTCTTGTTAAATAATTTTCATACATGGTTCTGAAAACTATACTGCGTTGAATCACATACCTCGGTAAAAGAAGGTGAACATTATGTCTTTTAGCATTTGTATGTTTTGAACCTTGGTTTGTTATTCCATTTTTTTATTACTACACGTGTATTTAAGGATTTTGTTATGCATTTATGCGTCAGCGTATTTTTCTTAGTAGACACGATTTAACTTTAGAAACATTAGAAACAGTAATTACATTTACCGAGTATTCGTTTGAAGATTTCTTTCTACGTAGAAGTAATCACTGCCCCTTTCCGAATCATGTTGCTTATTTCGCACTGCGATACTTTGATACCATACAATGAAAATGATAAATTTATCTGTTAACACGTGTTATTATGTAAATCTCTTATTCAAGAATAAAACATAATATATGATGCAATTACTCCTAGTTTTTAACCTAATCATCACATATGCAATCAGCAAAATATTGAATTGCTTTACGAAATTCACTTTACGTTACAGTACCTTCATAATCAAAGACAGAAACTTCGTATCTTAACTATTTCTGCAGGTCTAGAAATGTTTCTTTGAGGTAAACGATAAGTTTGCAATTGTTTTGAAAAACCTCTTAAAGTTAGAAATAAAAGAAAATGAAAAGCATTCAAGATAATGTTCGAGATTAGACCTAAAGAAAATCTTTCTCAGCTTTAAGAAATTGAAACTCAAAGGAAACTCCATTACATATAATAAGTTTTTCTATTTAAGTTATATCGAAAAAAATAGAAATAAATAATCGTATACCAAGGAAACAGCAAGAACTTAGATAGCTTCGCAGAAGAGGTCATCAAGAAGCTATACAACTGGAAAGGCGAAAGACACTGTTTCACCATAACATTTTTAAAATACTTCAGATTAGTAAAAACATTACTACATATTTTGAAATATTACAAGCAGGTTTGTCTAAAATGCTAATCGTGAACCGGCCTTTCAAATCGCAATGAGTGGCTATGGAAGCTCTCATTATGACCCTATTCCATTTTATTTTGACAGTTTAAAAGCTGAAGTTTAAAAGACAGTTTAAAAGTTTTAAAGACAGTTTAAAAGCTGAGGTACAGAAAAAAAAATTCCACCTCCAGCGCGTGACAATGTGTATCGGAAATTCTAAAGATATGCTCAATTTAAAATTATTGTGCGGTGTTGCTCTTGAACTGAATTTTATGGTTTAAGTGCGAAGAACATGATATTTAATAAATAAAGGTAACACACAAAATGTTACAAAAATACCCCTTTGGAAGTAATTTAAAATCTCAAACCTCTTAGTTTTTTTTTTAATTTTGATTTGTTTAGATATTGTGTTAGTGTATGTGATATTGATACACGGTTGGATTTATTAATATTGTTGAGGAATTGCCTTGCTATCATTCCAAGTTAATAATAACTTTAGATGCTTTAAGTTTGTATATATATATGTGTGCGTGTAATAAAAGCAAATTTCAGAGAAGTATTGATGTATGAACACTGAGACGTAGAATATTGATTGGGAGGATACACTGCTGGCCACCCAAATTGCAACGCCAAGAAAGATAAGACATATGACAAAAAATTTATTTAGTAGATAACATGTTGACCAAGTATCAAATGATTAAATTTATAGACTTCTGTGTGGTTCCTTCCAGAATCAGTAGCCAGATTAGCCGCCATTGTTAGAGATCACCGCTTCCACACGCCTCGGCATTGATTCAAAGAGACTTTGGATGTGTTCTTGGGGTACAGCAGACCAAGCAGCTTCCACGCGTTGCCAAAGTTGATCTGGTGTGGCAGCTTGGGATGTAATCTGGGTCAATCGTTCAGCAACCACGGACCACATGTTTTCTATCGGCGAAAGATCCGGAGAGCGACCCGGCCAGGGAAGCAACTCAATCTGGCGATTGACGATGAACCCTTGGACAATGCGTGCCACATGTGGTCGCTCATTATCCTGTTGAAATATGGCTGTAGATAAGCCCTGAAGGTAAGGAAGAGCAACTGGCTCCAACACCTCAGAGATGTAGCGCTGGCTGCTTAAAGTACCGGCAATACGTACTAGAGGAGTGCGAGAGTGATATCCAATATCACCCCATACTATAATACCCGGTGCAGGATCAGTGTGGCGGCGCATAACGCAGCTGTTCAGCATCCTTCTCTCCACGGTGTCTCCAGACTCGAATCAGACCATCGTGGTGTTGCAGACAGAAGCGTGACTCGTCAGTAAAGACAATTTCATTCCATTCTGCCGTCCTAATCTTTCTTTCATCGCACCATTGGCGGAGGAGACGTCTGTGGTTCTGCGTCAAGGACAAATGAAGCAATGGATGTCTTGTGGACAGACCACTCTGCTGTAAACGGCGTGGAATGGTACGCACAGACACTGGATGATGCGTTACAGGCCGAATGTGCTGTGCGATGGTTCGTGATGTGACTGAGCGATTCGTCACTGCCATGAGCACAATGTTCCTGTCATCACGTGAAGTATTGCACTGAGGTGGATGCGATCGAACACGTCGGTCCGTCATTTCCTCCTGCATCCAACGGTCACATATCCGCATTACACTTGTTTGGTTTCTTCTAGCACGACTACCGATTTCCCTGAAAGATAATCCACACTCTCGATAGGCCACTATCCTTCCACTGTCGAACTCGGATACTTGATCAAATGATAATCACTGTTTAATACGAGGCATAATTGACCTTTTTCTTTGAAAAACACCACAAGAAAAACACAATTGCCGCACTTGAAATCGTCGAAAACTCCAAGCCTTAAATAGTGCTTTGAAGTGGAGCCACAGGCGTGCGTGACATGCGCCTGCGCTAAAATTCTAATCATTTGCATATCTCACCTCCGCTAATGCATGTTGTAAATTTCATGTTATTTGCATGCTTCCATCAGGATGTTGCACGTACGGTGGCCAGCAGTGTAGTTGACACTTAGAATGTAGAATTAGTAATGACTAAGAAACTTGGCAGTCGGGGAGGTTTAAACTCCACTTTTATTTAAAGTGACATTTGTGGACACAATTCACTTTGCAGTCTTATTGTGCTTATTTTCAGAACATTTGTATTTTGATACTTTTGAGATAGGAAGGGAACCCAGCGAAATTACGCCCAAGGAGTGTAAAGAGATAAGCTAAGTGTGTAGTTATCCAATATAGCAGGCTGTTAATACAAAGGTTTTGGTTAAAGTTCTCTAAGTTTAAGTACCCAGTTGCCACATCTTCAGCGTTACGGAAGCTTTTAGAGTAATCTAGAAATGACGCAGTCCAGGAAAGGTGTTGTTACATTTCGAATGAAGACGGGAGTTAAAGAGCTATTTTTAATTTATTATTTGAAAGACAGATATTTTATATTTTACACACACACACACACACGCACATATATATATATCGGCATCAGTACAGAATGTGTAGTTATGTTAATTTAGTTTAGCACAAATATTTGCATTTATTTGGAATATAATACACAAAATTAGAAAGTAAGGTAATATTTACATGTGGAAAGAATTAGAAACGTTTTACATTAGTTTTGTGCATTCTTCCTGGAAGTAATTCTAAACCAACATCATAATAATCGAAATTACTATGGAGTCGCATGAATAAAACTAAACGAAAGGTGTTCATTTTTCCAGAATAACCACCATTCTTGAAATTATAAATGACTACAGCTAGCAAGTATTTAAACGAACAATGTCAGAATAAAAAATATTTCTCTCCGAACGTAGCTATAATTTTGAGAATTACAATAAAGAGGACTTCGGAGAAACCATTAATGGAAGGCAAAACTGTGATGAGAAACAAAGTTTCGGTTAATATTAAAAATAAACAAAAAGGAGAAGATTTCATAGTAGAGTTTCGCCTTTATCATGAAATTACAGCTAGAACGAAAACATGAAACTTGTACCGGATTCTCTTGCATTAACGTTTTTGTATCTTCAGTTTGAAATGAATGTTAATAATCAGAAACTTTTCAGGCTTAACTTAGAATGTGGAAAATTAGTTTGCATACTGTAGCTGATGAATCAATATTTAAACGTCGAAATCTTCTTGCGCTGCAAGCGATGTAAATATTAATATATACAGAAAGGCTTACTTTCGCAACTTTATTTGTAGCGATTGTTTTGCAACGGAATATGCATTACACGACACTTAAATTTCTTTTATTAACGATGTAAAATATTTTAAATATTGTCGTTTATATACAGTGTAAGTTACATCAATTAGCTATGCTATTAAAATATTATAAAATTTGTTAACAACTACGCATGAGGAAGATCATTGTGGTAGCATGGTGTGTCATAAATTTAAGTGGAAAGGAAGGTACTTGGTTATAAATGTTTCTAAACTGAATAGCAAATTTTCTTTCGTGAAATTCAATGTCGTTAAAACTGTCATAAGACTGATTCCTTTTGAAAGCTAATAAATTATTCATATTAGTATTTATTTTTGCATTTGAAATTCTGTAGTGTAATGAAGCCCATCAAAAACTTCACAAACTTCGCTGAACATAAATTATTATTTCATATTTTTTTCATGAGATAATGCATATTGGAGTGTAATATCAATTTTTATTTATATCAATATCCATTTATCTAAAATATTACTGTTAAAATATTCATTTTTGTCCAAGTGTTAACTCATTTTTCGCATCATTTCCGGCGTAAATTATTTGCAGATATTTCTATACAGACCTCATAATTAGCCAAAAAGAGCTTTAGCCTTGAATGGCTATTACTTTTGAAAAGGCTTTTCCGTCGAATCACTAAAAGAGCTGAATCACTTTTCAGATTGTTGCCACCAAATATTATCGCCCTGTAATGTATTTAAAGAAATTAAATAATGAGGAATCTGCATGAATGTAGGTCTGTTTCTTGCACTGTGAAAAAACAACGACATCTAGAGCCATTACGTCTTGAATATCGTAATCCTCCATCCCTAAATGGCTGCAAAATGGCACCCGGTAGCCCGAATATTGAATTTCGAGTTTCTATTATTATATATCTCCTATTTTGTAAAATTTTAACGAATTTTTGATTAAAAAACTCAACGATTTCAAAGCGAACAGCGGCAACACCATACGGAATAAAACATTTTTTATCCATTGCATGAGACTGTATTTCGGAAGTTCTAAAGATATGCTGTTTTTAAATAAGTTTAGCTTTAATGTTGTTGAAACATGTATGTGTGTGTAAATGAAACAAAGACGCTTTGTGCGTAACATAATCTCTGAAAACGTTCAGATTATTTTTAATTTAGTTTTTTAGTTATTTTTAGCATCACCAATCACATTTACAGACAAATTATATTCAATAACTTTGCATAATTTCTTTTTTTAGACGATAACAATATGCCATTATGCAGGATCTACGGATAGAATACTAAAATCAACTGAAAAGGGGATTCTTTTAAATAGCAGTCTATTGTGATCCAGTTACCTCGTATGCAGTCCACTAAGTTAAATACGAGTACAATTCACTGCATAATCACAGTATAATTCTTTTCTGTTTGACAAGCAACTAATTATTGAAGGCATGTAATTAATCCAACATAAAACTGAAAGAAACAATAATTTACATGTAAATCGTTTTTCACAATATACGTATGTCCCGATAATATTCAATAACTTAAAATTCGATAAAATTATCTTTCTGCTTTCTTGTACAAAGTAAAAGAAGTATTGCAATCGTGAAAAATGTCGGGGATCATATCTCAACAAAAATATCTAGTTTGACCGTTTTCGAATCCATCGAACGATGTTTTTGCGTGACATCTATACGTACGGACAGAATAAAAGACTAGTTTTTCCAGTTTTTTGGATTCAGAAAAGATTTTTTTGTGACGTCTGTACCTAAGTATCTCGTAATTAAAAAACGACTAGCTTCAGAATTTTGTATATGTGACTGGTGTAACATATAGTCGTGCAACATCCCTTTTCGGAGATCTTGCACTTCTTGCCTCGATGGGCTTGTTCTGATGTCAGATAAGTAAGATACTTCACAACAACAATAACAGCAATGGTTATCTATTTCTGCCTTGCCGAGATGTGAGAACTGGGTTAATTGCATAAGAAATTTTTCTCTAAAGATATTCGAGGAAATAAGTTATGCGACAAAAACTGTGTACATTTAATAGGCATTACGAGGAAGTTAAGTGGAGTCCACATAATGTTTTTTAATTCAGTAAAAAAATAGCGAGAATTACTTTAATTAACTGTTCAGTATTGCATTGTTTTACTGTTACATTTTACTAATAACTTGCTTTGCACTATTTAAAATTTATTTCTACGCTTTGTTATGTTGGAGTATTTTCCTAATTTAAATTTTCAATGTTCATTACACATGCATGTCAAGAATAGGAAAAAACCAACTTTAAATCATTTTAGTATAATAAATACTGCAAGGGTGTAAAATTGGGTGACAAACAAGATAAAACAACATTTAGTCAGTTAAACCAGTGTGTTCTAACATTACCATAGATACCACAAGATAATACTCCAACAGTATAGTACATCAAGCGTTGTTACAAACATAAACCCGTTTATGTTTAAAATTAATTTTTTGGGTCCAATGTTCTAAATTATAAGTGAAAACATACAAGTTAAGTTAAATTAAATTTTCATTTATGAGAGGTTAACAAAACTAGCAACAATATAACAATATATGGTGATGGCGGCGGTGGTACAAGAGTCGAAGTGAGAAAACATTTTTAACATACCCCCTTTGAAAATCACAATTTCTTGTCCAGTGTTTTCTAGTCGGCCATTATATCGAAACCCTCACCGAGGGCGGGCGTATACATTATTTCAGCCATGAAAGTATCTAAGAGATAAAAAACAAGTTAGTAATCGAGTATTTTAGAGCCATCCGCCCCTTTTCCATCTCAGCTCCCTCCTTCCTGCGTCGACGACCATCGGTTTTTCTCTCTCGGTAAGTTTTACCATTGTTCCAAATACTGCAGACAGAGTACTCGAGACTGAGCTACTCTTCTTCATCTAGAGAAAATCTTCAGGAAAAACTCTCCCGCGTAGATCGCTGCAGACCCTTTTTCTTTTCCTCGCCAGCCCCTCGTTTGGCGATCCGAAACAGTCCAAAGCCCGCCAAGTGCATGGCAGCTCTAGAAGCGGAATCTAAACAGAAATGTGAAGTCAAGGGGGTTGGTAAGACGGCAGTTGCGGATAATTGCTGTTTCAATGGTTACAAACGACCCACCAGGGTCATCAACCTGACATAGCAGTAGCTATGGGGTCCCATTTTAACATGGTGAACGTTTGTCAGAATGCGAATCACCCAGACCCCTCAACCTTGGCGTGGCGTAGCTGCATACAAAACAAGCTAATTCAGCAGGGTGCAGATTCGCACTTGGTGAAAGATATTTTCAGACCACTGTCTGGCAGAGATAACAGTCGGAGAATTCTTCTCCAAGTAAACGTCAAAACAAAGCCGTAAATCTTGATTCCCAAACGCATCGTAAAATTTTTTAGAAAAGAATTAAGGATTTTGTTTTAAAATACTAAATTAATAAAAGACTGAAGAAAATTTCTTCAATTGAAATATAATAATTACTTAAAAAAAATTTATGTTTTCTACAACACGAAAAACGACTTTACCACCAGAGTCAGAAAATATGGATTCAAGCTTTACCAGAAAGAGGGATACGTTAAAAAAACCAATTAAACTTTAAACACCAACTTGTGTAAGGCAAATAACTTTAAAATTTAAAAAAAAAATTACCTAAAATTACCTTGTCAACTTAAGCAGAAATTAAACATTAAGCAAACAAGTTAAGATTAAGTGTTAACTAAACAAAAAAAATTAAATGGTTAACCAAACTACCTTATGGAAAAAGGGGAAAATAATTACTCAAGCAACTTAAATTCAGAGTTAACCAAAACTGCCAAAAATTAAATGACAACAATTACCTTTCAACAAGGCAAAAAAAAATAAGATCAACTAAAAATAAAAAAAAACAAATTAATAACTTTTAAGTCTGATAACAGAATTAAGATAAATCATTACAATTAAGATATTTTAATTCAGCAACTGAAGTATAGCTAAGTATATATTACATAACAGTTATGATAGGTTACTAGACAACTTAATGTTTACGATATTAGGTGCTACGTTAGCTAAATAGTTAGTTCTGTTTACTGTTTATAAAGAAATCCTTATTCCATCATTTTAAGCTGTATATATCTAGAGCCCGCGAAGAAACAGATTGGAGCACTTAACCTTTCCCGCCGACCGAGGATTTTCCATGATTTAATGCTGTGGACTGAGGCTGCTGTTTTACATTAATTTAACCTAAGGACCGGCAGACATTTGCCTCTAAGCGTGCATCATAGTTCCTAAGTAGTACAATTGTTAAAAAAACATTCAAATGCATAATAATTGGATGCTATTGTAGCTGTATAATAGATTTGATCACCTGCGTATGCTTGCATTACCTGCACATACTTGCTAATACCGCATTTAGAATCTGTTGAAAGCCTTGATAAGTTCCTAATGGTTTATGTGATGAATTACGCGTACGCTTTTACTTTTAAATATATGAAACAAACTTTGTTGTGTATTTTTTCTTTCAACACTCTATATTCTGTGCTATGTCAAATGAGAACAACCAACAGGATTAAATATAAATTTATGTACGCTTTCCATATGTTAGGTATTGTTTATTATAGGATATATGAAAATAATTTTTAACTTAAACATGACATCAACCCGACTGCAAATAGCTCATCCTGGAAATCTGGAGACTAGTAAATTTACAAATTGTTTGAAGCTCAACGGACTCATCCTTCTCATTAAAGTTGTTTGTTAGTAGTCACAATCGTATTCTTTTCGTTAGTAAAGTTTAGCTATCTATGGCTATGTATTTATTATTAATTTCTTTAATATACAAAAAGCTCATTACTACTGTTTTCCCTTCCATGTGTTTGTAAAAATTGTAAATGCTACTTGCTGGAGCTCGGGGGAGAATGCAGCATTCATATTTTCTAAAAGTAGACGTTTAATAACAAAGTCTTAGATACATGCTGTTAACTCAGTACAAAAGAGAGGAAACAAGCTTTCATTTTCATTTAGGAAACATATTCTGGCTTCTTAAAAAATTTAAAAACGTTCTTTTGAATATAAAAATCAAGAAGCGAAAAATATATTATATACATTAGAGTGAGCAAGGAATATCTATGCTAATTTAATATTAATTGTTCCACTGACTGAATTTAATATTAATTGTTCCACTGATTGAATTTAATATTAATTGTTCCACTGATTGAATTTAATATTAATTGTTCCACTGATTGAATTTAATATTAATTGTTCCACTGATTGAATTTAATATTAATTGTTCCACTGATTGAATTTAATATTAATTGTTCCACTGATTGAATTTAATATTAATTGTTCCACTGATTGAATTTAATATTAATTGTTCCACTGATTGAATTTAATATTAATTGTTCCACTGATTGAATTTAATATTAATTGTTCCACTGATTGAATTTAATATTAATTGTTCCACTGAAAATGCGAGTTCATCTACTCGGACTCCTAAAATTCTTTTAAACTTTATTTTCTAGAATATAGGTGGCTTATATGAATTTGCTACGTCTACGTAGGCATATAAATAACCGTAAATAAGTTATCAAGACTTCTAGCTATTCAAAGAAATCTCATAAAATAAAAATCTCCGGACAGAAATAATCTCTAATGTGGTAATAATTACATTTAACTAAGCTGAAATAATATTCTTTTTATCAGCCATCCACAATATTCATTTATACTTCTTGTTTCTGATAGTTTACGCAAAGTGAATTAAATACATTCCTTGCTAATTAATTATGCATTAGTGTAGCTTTCCGGTCAGTTCTAATTAGGCATTAATTATATTGACACTGTTTAAGGGAAATGAAAAAAATGAAAAGAAATCATTAATATAATATAATCGTACATGTAATATAATTAAAGAAAATATTTGCAGTCTACGTTGTTTACAAAAGATAATTACTTTACCTAATTAAAGTAGTAATTTTGCTTTTACTTTTGAAGACTGAAATAATTTCATGAAAGTTGTAGTAAGTATAATTTGTTATAATGGAAGTTTAAATTACTGTATTATCGGAGCTAATTTGTTTCAATACTTGCAACATTCTTAGGTGTTTCAAAAAATATGTTGAATATACATTACATACATTACAAAGAGTTATTAGCTTCGAAAATAAGAGTAAATATTTTCTTATATTTGTTTATAAATGTTCAGTTTTATTTAATGTGATTTTAATAAAAACCTATACTTATGCTCTTTCAGACATTTCCAAACGCTTTGTTAAAAATTTTGCAATCGATACACTACATTTTGCATCGAAATTTTCTTATTAATATAGAGATAAAAACAGCACTAGTAGCAAAATATTATTAATGAAGTCACATAAAATTAAATTTTAAGTGACAAAATTTGTTACATACATGAGCAATGTATTATAATTAGATAGTGGAGTAATGTATTATAATAGATAGTGGGAGATAAGTAAAGATCCTACTGGCGACAATATCTAGTCTTTACTTGTAGCGAATAAATACCGGAAAATGAAATTAATTAAGTATTTTGTGCTTGTAAATGCATATACAAAAATTTGTAACCATACGAAAAAAATACAGGGTGTCTCTTAAGTTGAGTCTATTACAAAAAGTCACATAAAATAAGCTAATTGCAGTGTCAGAATGTGGCTTACTTGAAGACTTTTCACAGACACAAATCACACAGATATTTATACATATATACAAATCACACAGGTTATATACCTATATACAAATCATAAAGATTATATACAAATCACACATAGTATATACAATTATATACAAATCATAAAGATTATATACAAATCACATATATTATATACAATTATATACAAATCACGCAGATATACATCATTTTTATAGGGACGCAGACATAACGTAGGACATGTAGTTTTTACCGACAGATGGCGCTATAGATAGTTTCTTTGCTTATATGATTTCTTAAAGTATCCGAAGGAGCACTTTATATTTAGGTTTATAAATGTTATAATGTTTATAAATTATACTAATTTTAATACTTTCCAGTGGACGAATGGATAGAATTACTAAATATTAGACGTTAAGACTCAGATTCAAATCTCTGTAAATGAGATGGAAGAATAGAATTTTGCTGATTTTCATTATGTATAACGTGAATACGAGTACAAATGTTTACTTAAATACTATTTCTTTAGGCAATCCTTCGCAAGGCCTCTCCTAAGAAAAGGTCCTCTGTCATGATTTGCTATAACCAACTAACAAGCTATCCATTTATAATGCTGTTAAGTATTTATTTTACATACTAACCTAGTTTACGAAATTCATGAATTGTTTTCAGTTCACAGCTTTTCATTTATGTGAGTTCATTTGATTCCTGTAAATGACTCGTATTTTAAGCAGCTGATCCTGAAGATTAAGCTGTGCTCGGCCAAAAGCAAAACTTCATTATTATGTATTTGTCTTAACACTGTTGTTGTAAGAATTTAATATGATTGCCTATCTCACTAAAAATATTTTTATATAACAAAACACAAGTTTGTATCCAGCGGCAATATATTAGATTAGAATTCCGTGAATTTCCGTGAAGTTGGGCTGTGTGTTACATGTAGTCTAGTGTTACGTTAGATTTAAATTATGAACGAAAACCCAAATTCTGAAATCATTTTCTCGCATACAGAAACGATCTACTTTTCGAAAAATACTTCTTCATAGTATAGGGATGTTCAAGAAATAATACATCCAAGTTACTTGTGGATGAATGATAAAGAGAGCTAGTTTTAGGTTATAAGAAAACCTGCCTACGGATATTATCCTGACAAGGAGCAGCGCTATGTCAGTGAACTGCTATACGTCATATTCTGTCATAAACTGACATCACACGACCATTACGATATTAAAAAGGACATTTTTATTTCCACTTTCTTTTGTGTTACCCACAGATACGGGTTAGTAAGAGAATAGTAATTCCGTATGTATATCTCTGTTAATGATTATGATAATGCAATTCTGTGTAAGCTTATTATCTGTATAATATTTAAACTGAAATGTTATCTGGATGCCTTTTACTTAATGAAGCAAATATTGACTGATGATCCGTTTCTAACTTTTTTCTGTATGCAAGCAATTTATTCGACTAAAACATAAACTATGAAGCATTTTGAATATCCTCACTGTTTATTCCTGGGATGTTTGAAAAACATTTCACATGCAGTATTACCATAACAAATACAGAATTTTAGTGACTGAAGAAAATTCAGTGTGTTTCGCTTTTTACATTTATGATGTTTTTTTTTAGTTACCTTGAGAGGAAACTTTAGATCTATATACTGCGAATGATTAATATAGTGAAAGTCTCAGCTCGACCGGCTTTCGACGTAGTTATTTTCAGTTCCTAAACAATCTTACTCGGTCTGTTCAGTCTACAGTAGACATCGTAAATTCCGAGTCGACTGTTCCTTCAACAAATACTTATATGCATCAACATTTTATCATCACAATTAAAGACCAAAGCAATATAGTACATGATACAGCTTTCATTCAACATAGCAGCAAGCCGGCAGAGAAGGATTCAGAAATCTTCTTTGCCATCAGGACTCTCTAATAATTTTTAACGAGATTCGCATGGAACTCATAGCATGATTAGGCAGAGATATCGTCCGAGAGGACATTTTTATGTCTTGTAAACTAATATTAAAGAATATTATGAAAACATAAGAGAATGGTATCTTTGCCCGATAGAAATAATCCTATAATTGTAAAAAGAGATCTTTCAATGATCTTTTAAATGAATAGCAAGCGTAATAATTACTGAAGGTGCTAAAGAGTAGAATTAGAAAAGATACTAAAGACTGCTTGTTTTTTACTAATAGTTAAACTATACATAAATGTAGCAGTGCTTATCTCACCTATAAACTTTTGTTCTTATCATCAGTATTTTAATTACATAATAATTTTCACAGTGTCCAAAATCTGTTTCAACTATATTGTTAGCATACGCACATAAACTCTGGCGCAGAGTGGATTTTATCTCAAACTAATATGCCACAAAATTCAACACAACGTATATTTGAGAACTGCTATAGTTTTACAAAAGTAAATTTTTAAATTATAAAATAAATAAATATTAGTATAATTTAAAACATTTTTATAGCTGGATATTCACGTCTACAATTAAGTTGAGAAGATAGGGCATGTAAGGACTTTTATGGACAAGGGTGTACCAATTATCAGACTTTAAATGTGTGATAGTGAACACAGTGAAGTGAAGAAATAGGCGAAAATATGCTCTATATGCTAGGTATAATAATGTAATATGTAAAAACAGATTTTGCATAATAAAGTAATTAGAAAATAAAAACTATGTTTGCATTATATCACCGTTCAAACCACTTTACAAATTTTTTGAAATCATTTAACAATTCGTCTTCTATTTTCTTCTTTATTAAGAACATTAGTGCAGTCTCTAAACCAGACTGTAATTTAGATTTATCGAAGATTATAATTTATTTCAGGAATATTTCTTACTTCGAATTAACACTGAACCTGTTTCTTCCTTTTTCATCGAAATGTAACCGTAAAAATAATAAAACTACGTAGCTAGTTACATAATCTGGGAAATAACCTATCAGATTTCATCAAGTCTTGAAC
The DNA here is from genome assembly GCA_000611955.2 of Stegodyphus mimosarum. Classification (NCBI taxonomy): domain Eukaryota; kingdom Metazoa; phylum Arthropoda; class Arachnida; order Araneae; family Eresidae; genus Stegodyphus; species Stegodyphus mimosarum. The sequence continues at coordinate 800,438 of KK119783.1, forward strand.
ACTACTATCTACCTTTTTCTATTTTATCAGCAAGTAGATCGCATTAGATTACGGCCTTTTATGCAATCATTCATAGAGTTTGATGTTAATTAATTTCTTAAATCTGGCGCAAAATTTGTAGTGCCAAAAATATTTTGTTTAAAGGACTGTAATTAATAAAATAATTATTTGAGAAATTGAACATTTCTTTTGAAACAGTAGATCATACTACAATTTACACCATTAAATTATCCTCAAATTCAAATACTGCAGTTCATTTATAGACGTTTTGTGAGGAAGAAAATAAATTTCTGGCCCAGAATATATATATATGCTTCCTTATTAGCGCTTCTACGTGGAAAGGAAAGATTGCTGTGGAGAGATGTTTAAGAGAAAACACGTTATACGTAAAAAAAACACACGAAAGGCGATGTAGCCAGACCATTCTCGCCGGATCTCAAACCGCTTCCAAGCAGTTAATGTTGAGCAGCTTTTACCACCCACCGGTTATCCTAATATTTGAAGCGAGATTTTCCCCGCTTAAATGGGGAGTTTACAATCGGGTGACCCCTAATATTTTTGGAGATTTCTATGACCACAAGAATGGGACCAAGAAGCATTGTTTCCGAGAGAGCCGTCACCCAAAACAATGCCGAAAGCCTAAGTTACAAAAAAAACAAAAGTATTCACCTCGTGTGTTTTTGGCCAAGTCTTATCATCAGCGTCGGATGCTTCTCATACATAATGCAAATCATGTAGCCCCGGATCTGATCCTCCTCCTTTTGATCCCGGTTATGGCCATGCCACTTAAGCTCCGCAAAATAGGAATACAAAATGCCATTCCACGACTGCCGAAGATCTTGCTTGTAAAGCTCGCTCTTAATATAGCTTCACATGTCATCAAAGGTGTTGGTATGACTGCCACTTCCTGGTACATTTCTCAAACCCACTCATAGCCATCCGATCGAACTTTACGCTCAATCAGACGCCTCTCTTTCCTACAACCTTGACATTCATAATGGGAACAAATTAAATCTCCATTCATACATCAATCAGTTACAGCTTTCGGTACTTCCTTATTAGAGGGGTTCTCGAAATTTAATTGCTAATCAACTAAAATGTAAAATGTAGCAAGGTATAAGAACACATAGAGAGATATCTAGTTTCAGTAGCTATTCACTTTTGGGGGCTTGATTTAGAGGGAAAGTGTTAGAAAGTACCCAGCTTTCTAACACTTTCCCTCTAAATCAAGAAAAAATGAGCATTTATCTTACCAGCATCCTTCTTCATGGAAGTGACGGGACAGCGGTTTATTAGAACCAGCCAACTAACGGAAACCAAAGGTGAATTAACGAAAATTAAAATTCCAATAATTCAAAATAGGTTAAAATTCAAAATACGTGAGTTGAAATACGTAATACACTTACCACAAATCATCTAGCTCTCATTTCCCGAACTAAAGAGTTGAAATCAAATTAAACTTAAGAAAAACATTGGCACGTAAAAAATTGTCTGTCATAACATCAGAGAAACAGATTCGATTCGGGATTATCAGAATCGATACCAGCACCAAATCAAAGGGCATTCTTTTCTGCATCAGAACTCCGGCCCCATATGTAACTTAACGGCAAATAATGAGGTAGCGAATTTCGTGGTTTTAAGAAACATCTACAGAATTCACTCACTGTTTTTAGAATATATAACTGAAAAATTTAGTGGTAAAAAAATATCTAAATCTACAGAAATCTTTCTGAATTTTTCAGAAGATGGAAATGCTTAAATTCCTTTAAAAAATTCTTTGCTTAAAGAGCAAATATTTGGCGTAAATAAATAATAGGAAATAAAAAATAATATTAGAAATAATTAAAAAATTATAAAAAATTTATAAATGAATTTAAATGTTCAGCTATGGTGATTTGAGATTGAACTGTACATATAAAAAATTATAAAAAATTGACATAAACTTCTGGTAAACTGATATTTGCCTTACTTTTTTTAAGTGTAATTTAGTTAAGTGAAAATGTGGATAGGATCGTTTGTGCATTATCTAAATATTAAAAACTTTGTAGTTAAACCTTGAAATATGAAGAAGAATAATCCGAGCATATTTTAAATTGAATTTGTACCTAATATTTAGAACATCATTTGCATAGTATGTACTTCCACATTTTAAAACTTCAGCATTTTAGGAAAGTCGTACAGTTACTTTTTAAATGTATACGAATAACTCGTGGGTCTTAAAACACACTCAACATATATACTAAAAATTGTGAAATAAGGTTTGTTAAAAGTTTTAAAAACATATTGCATCTAAACGTTTTAGTTATTTTTAAGCTGAAATAATTCGTAAATATGTTCAGAACAAACGTGAAACGTTGCATATCAAATATTTAACATAAAACACCTTTGAATGATATTTAAAATTTCTGTAAATCCTTCAATATTAGAGGCTTTTAAATGGCAACAAAGAAAACTTTTTTAGTAAATTCTTAAGCTAACATTTAAATATTTCTATGCATACATAAATTAGCGAATTTAAAATGCTACGTTTGCTAATTTCGATAATTAGAATTCCTGAAATTAGAAGATACTAGATAAACACAAAGTGTGTAATGCTGGTATTGAAAATTAGAGCCAAAAATGTGAATTTTTTTTTTTTGAATGTTTAAATCTTCTGCCGCTATTTCTCTCTTAAATATATTTACATAGCAAGAAAGACCTTCTGCAGTAAGTTCTCCGACTGACATTTAAAACATTTCTATATCTATATTTATTAGCAAATTTAAAATGTTGCAATGGTTAATTTTTATAAATATGTATCTTAAAATTTATAATCAAACGTTAAGTATGTTTTTATTCCAAGGATGCTTAAAAGTATCATCAATTATTTCTAAAAACTTCAACATTTCTCCAACAAAAGAAGGAAGCCATTTTGTTTTATGAGAAACAATATTTATTACTCTTGTACGTACATAAACTATAAAATTTAATTACAGACTACTTCCAAATAACAATACATTGGAAAATATTAGTACACATTTCTTTTAAATAATGATTTTAATTATGAATGTATAATACTTCAATTTTTACAATATCGCATATTATTATGAAAGACATTCTAACGTTCGATAGCTGAAAACAGGAAATTTTGGAAGGAAATATTTGTAAAGTACAAAGTTCGACAAGCATATCTGAAAGGAAATCTGAAATAAAAATTTTAAAAAATTGTTTTAATATTAACTAAAAATACATTGTTCTGTTTCGTGCATTTTTGTCTCCACTTCGAAAGAAAGGGCAATAAACATTTGGAAGAGAAACAAGCCAATGTAAACTTAAAACTTTTTAAAAAGAGCAAATTTATTTTGTCTCAGATTTTTCAATAACAATCTCTCAATTAACAGAAACGATTTTTTGGTGAAGATTATAGATAAAATCTTCCCGGTTTCGAAGGTGGCTAGACACAGGCCCCTCTGGCTTAAGACGAAACACATCTGCGCAGAAATATTTCTTCTTTACTCCTGAAGTCGTGTTACTTGTGTCTGACCCCTATCGACACCGAGATTTTGTTCAAAATCTTCACCAAAAAATCGTTACTGTTTTACCTAATTTTAAAAGGTTAAAAATTAGTATTATTAGTACATATTTTTAAGCTTTTTCTCGTCTCGCTATTACGTGAAGCTGCCTGAAATCTAACTAGGTTCATAATTAGTTCAAAAAGACTATTCGTGTCAAAACACGATATTGCGTTGTTCATTTTAATGCGTTGTTTCACTTTTCATTCCAGTCTCTTGCCATTCAGAAAAACGTTCGATATTATTCTTTCATATTCAATCTGCATGTCATTAATTAGCAAATTAACGTTTTAAAAACAATACATTCAGTTCTTAAGAATAAGTTTTTACTTTTTAATTCAACTGAGTTACATAAAAATGTATTTAATTTATGATATTTCTAATCAAAAGCAATCAATATTTTTATGGCATTATATTACGTATTTTTGCCCTTTTTAAATATACAGAAGATATGCATGTCACTAGATTCCCATATCAGCCTAAATGCACATTTACTATTTTAGAAATTGATTCGCTGTTCCACTTGGGCCAGTCTATCGATAATCTGAACTAAGAAATCATGATAATCTTTTGCGATCATATTAAACTGACAACAAATTATATCAACTCCTGATAAATAGTACTAAACTTTAGTGAACCCTTCAAGAACGATCACTGAAATCTGACTCATTTCGGAATTTATTTTCTAAATTTTTACTTTTATAAAATAAATTCAGTTCAAAACTGGTCATCTAACATATATAAATAAGGCTTAAAATTAAATAATTTTTTTTTCAAAATTTAAAGTCATTGCATCATCATCAGAAGAGCAAAAACTTCTGACAAAATGCTTATTTTTGTACCGTGCCTAAAATTGAAAGGTTATGATAGTTGTTCATAAATTCGTCTAACCAGTAATCTGACAATCGGCTCCTAAAGCCTATTCGCAGTTCAACAGCTAGGAAAGAGCGCAACCTTCGATAAGACTTCAAAGTACCATTTGAGGTGACGATTCAAATTAATGATATTTAATTTTTTGAAGTTTTGCTTTTTTTAAGCTAAATAAAACAAGAAAATCAGGTGAAAGTATTGCACGATGTCATCACCCACAACTAGTTTAGATGGCGCTGCAAGCTGTCTAAAAGAGCACTGTTTTTTGCGGTGAAAAGAGGCAGACGACGCCGCCATAAGATGAAAGACAGTGCTCTCTGTATAAGATGTTAACTTCTCTACATCTGTAAATAATCTTATATATTTCCATCTACGTATGTAATCCTTTCCATAGCGTATAGTAATTATTAGTGTTTTCATTAAATATTAAAGTTATTTATCAATCGGACTCGTTTATAATAACTCCTAGACATGGACTCCCTTAGCCATTCCTGGAAGTAAATCCACAGACATCAAGAATAAATACCAGTTCCATAGATTATGGGTGCTCAGGCCGTGATGAGCCTAGGAAGAATCATGATGAAAATTGCAACGAGAGAACGAGTTTGTTTCGATTATTTCTATATTGTTATTTCTACCAATAGTGCACCACTCCACTATTAATTAAGATTACTTTAAATTTTATTCGAAGAATTTCTAATTCTTTAAGAGTTACTCCTACAAAGTCTATTAAACTTTTACATCTAATTATATTTGAAACTTCAGGTGATATAAAAAATAGAGCGAGATTGACTAACTTTTGTGGTTTTCCTTCTGACTTTAATGTTGCAGAAGCGAAACAGAAATGACTTCAGTCTTTCACTAAAAATAATTTTATTTCTGTGCGTAATTTGTTATAACTTAATTTTGAGTAAAATGATGATAAAAATTGTGAGTTAATTTATAAGAGTCTTTGTAATTTTAAGCTTGTAAAATTCGAAAATGATTACGATGATGAGTCACCCGAAAACGAAAGTGTTCCCGATTCTGATAAGAATGACGATGTTAATTCTACTCACTCAGAATCACCTCTCAAAAATAATTCAGTTGATCAAACATTGTGATACCTATTAATATTTCATTACATTTTCGTGAAATTTTATAAACTATTTCAGAATTTAACGGATTTGATAGATAGACGGTTGAAACATTTATTTGCAATTCGGAAGCACCTTTTAAATTATTTATGTTATCTGAATTACAGAAGACTGTGTTTGCTAAAAAATTGCTTGCTGGTTCTGCTAAAGTAATTATTCGGCCTCTGAAAGGCATTATGTCATGGGACAAGTTAAAAGAATTTTCTTTTCTGAATTTGATTCTAAAATAGTGCAGAACTTCATAATTTGTTAGAGAGACCACATTTAAAACCTGGTAAATCCCTTTCTGAGTACTTAACTGCAATGCGAGAAATAGCCAGTCGTGGTTCTGTTGATGATTCATCCATTCATGATTATGTAATTAATGGAATATCTGATGCAAGCAGCAACAAAAGTATTTTGTATTTGTGTAAAGCTATTTCTGAAGTTAAAGAGAAATTAAAAATATATGAAGAAATTTGAATATATGGAGAACAATAAAGTAAAGTAAAAAAGTCTATATTATGTTTTAATATATCTGTCTATATTAAAACCATTTAATATCATTATTAATTTAAATGAAAGAGTAAAGTTTGGAAAATAGAGAACTCGGTGTGCTAAAAATATATCTTTCATCAGTGAGTTGATATTTCTCAATGTAGTATTTTGAATTACTGGCGTGTCCCTACTGTACCATCTTCTGTGATAAAGCTCAGTACTACTACTGTGATAAACGTCAGTACTCCAGACCAATAAAGTTACTAGTGCATGTATCATCTTCTAGAATCATAAAGCTATTTTGAAGCAGGAGATATGAAAAATGTGCAATGCCGTTGCCTGAATCCGAAACTGGACTTCTCGAATATGAGCCAAGTATGCTACCGCAAAGGCATTCTGGCAGGTGGGACAGAACACCAGGAGGAAAGTGCTCCAAGAAGTGGCATACTGAAGGCAGCCTTAACACGTGTATAAATGCGCCAAACCCTTGAGCCTATCCGAGGAGGCGCCACCTCCCTTGGTCAATCCAGAGGAACTTAAATGTTTCAAACATACAATTATAAGTACGCAAGAACAGTGGTAGACGGCAAGGCATCTATCAAGTCACACAGTTAGAGATCGTTCATCGATCAATATTGACCAAAGGGAGCCCATTCCTCAAGGATAACCTGCAATATCTAACCATATAACGTCCCGACAACCAAAGGGTAAACAAAACAGTACCAGTACGATCCCTGCCGAGCTTGAATCTACCACCGAATAAACGATGACTTTAGTCACTGTGAAGACAGTTTATTTACGCCAGAAGTCGAGGTTGTCTAGATATTGATCTAGCCAGTACACTGGGATAGTCAGTCCCAGTCGACCCGCAGGGATTCTGGAAGGAGGGAGCAAATCCCCCTTCTAAAGAGCTATTCGAGATTAGGGAACTCAGTCGCCAAATCCCTGTCGTGACGAATTATCGACCACCACCCATTTAGTTACGGCGCCACTTTCGATAACCATTTAGAATTTATCGACGTCGATAAATGAAGAAACGCGCTATGCCCTCTCAAGGACTCGAACCTGAAACTTTCTTATGTTCGCGTTAAACTAAAAAGGCATGATGGAAGGGGGAGAAAATACTTTATGTACTTAAAAATACTTTATACTTAGAAAATACTTCTTTCGGTAACTATCGATAATTTTGATCAAATATGCTCTTCACAATTATTCTTCGAAATATCAAAGCAAAACTAAATGAACTCGGGGTTAGAAGCTTTGATATAATAAAACATTGAATGACTTTTCTGAAGTTCTACAAAACAAAACGAACAACAACAGAAAAAAGCACGCATAAAACTTTAAAGCATATTTCCATTAGTAGAACAATACCCAGAACTATAACAGATGGACAAACAATAGGGGAAAAGGCAATATGTGCAAGAAGAGCACTTTAAGTAACACACATCTTATTGAGTAATTTTTCTTTCTATCCTTTTTTAAGACTCGATTCTTAACAAAAGCAATGACTTAACATTGCTTTGTTTTTGGGGCGACATTTAGAAACTGCTCCCAATTCACCTGATTGGAGAGCTCTCTCTAAGTGCATAAACGCACTCACTCTTCAGCATTCGAAATTTATTTTATTTCCGTTTTTTTTTATTTTATTTGCGTTTCTTTCTAACAAAGATGAGAATGAAGAAGAGAGTTGACTTATTCGTTTTGTTTAGATTTGCGCAGTGACATGCTGAGAAGGGATACTAAATCCTATTTGGAGAATGTTTCGAAATTGGATGGGTTGCTGAATGGACTTCAGCATCTGGAAATGAAATTTATTTCTTACTTTCAGAGTGGCTTATTCCAGAAGAAGAAGCTTTGGGGAATTTTTATTTTTTGCTTCATGCTCGGAAATTTTTCAGTAGACTAGCTATTAGTAAGATCTTTCGAAATTCCTAAATTGCAATTACTGATTAATAGATAAAATTGTTTTATTGTCTTCATCGATCTTATAATGAGTACAAAATATCATATGGACATTTTGTACTCATTATAAGTACATTTTGTACTCATTATAAGGACATTTTGTACTCATTAGACTTCATCGATCTTATAATGAGTACAAAATATCATTTTACCTTCAAGCCTGCCAAAATGTAATGCGGTCGAATTACATTCTGGCAGGCTTGAACGTAAAATGGACTAAATTACTTATGTAACTTAAGTCAAATTTTAATTATGCAAGATAATACTGATAAATCATATCGGATAACTGAAAATTCTTATAAACAGATGGCGTAAATACTGCTGGCAAATTAGAGCAAGCAAGCAAATTTTTTCTGTTCTTATACCATGCACTACCACTTTTAAAAGTATCTTCTCTGAGCCATGAATTTGAACCAGTTTCCCTTTAAACGTCCTCCACAAAGTCTACTTCTTTTAAGGTAGAGAGACACGGAGCGATTTGCTGAAATCTGTGATAATAATAATTCGGCGCCTAGCCGAGTATATTTTTTATAAACGAAAATGCAACTGCACTTTCCCATTTATTTTGCTACTCATCATTTAATGCTCAGATAATTACATTAAGTATGTTTTAAGGATAAAAATGTTTATTACTGTAGCCTTTTAATGTGGACCGTTTTCTTATAACTAAAAATAAAACTAACAAAAAAGTAATTAAAATTAATTGTTTCGGGACCTATATAATTACTTTTAATTTTCTTGAGAATTTTCTCGCTTTATAAGGCTGTGACTACGAAAAAAAAATTATGCTTTAGTTTATGCAATTTTATGCCCCCAGCATTTTCTAAACTGCATTTTACTTGGTAACAACTGAAGAAATTTATTTCTGTACTGTCAAACTTGATGATTAAAATGAGGACACTTCTCAAAATATTTCCACCTTTCATCGTATTTGGAAATTCTATGATATTTAGATGGTACTTCTGTAGTGAACAGAAGAAAGATGCAAAAAAATTGTGAAATTCAGTTTTCTCTACGATACTTGTTTAAAATGAGGTTCGTATTTATTATGTCATAGAAAACTGGTTTGTGAGAATATATCCTAACACAGTGAAGGCAATGGGCGCTTACAAGGAATCTTATTCCGACCAGCTTTCATTGTATTCAAAGTGCATTTTCAAGTGCTTTTGCGCATGATGTTCCTATTGTATAATGTGTACCTTGAAACTGAAATTGTGAAATTATTTTATGATGTTAATTAATTTAGTTATCTCATTTAATTTTCCTGTGCTTTCACTTCTACCTCAATCGATTCCCACCAGAGCATAAATTAGTTAAAATATAAAACGCTCAGAACTTTTGAATTCAAGAGATAGCTTTCACCAAGTTGACTATTCTCAGTTACATTTCTCTACTATTGGAATTGAATGCATCGACTTTAGCTTCAACAAGCTGTTTCTCTTTCGCGAAGACTCGACCGCGAGCCAAGCATCTTCGTGCTTTCGTGCTTCTGAATAATTTTTTCATCGGAAAAATCGTTCTTAAATTATCGCAAATATAATTCATTTGATGTTCTTCTTATCAGAGTATTCCTAATCTTTTTAATATAAACGTTCTCAATTCTGTATGTTTTAGTTTTAATTATACCAGTTAACCAGTTAGTTTAGTTACACCAGTTACATTTTAGTTACACCAGTTATTCAGGTTTTGCATATAGCAATTTTTCTTTAAATAGTTATCTGAAAATCGAATAAATAATTTGCAAATGTGCAAACTATTTCATGTTAGCTATTTGCATTTTTCATAAATATTTATTGCTAAAGTTAGCCAAAGGGAAATGCGTTCACAGATAATTTAAACTTAGATCTTGTGAGGTTTTACTTGTTTAATTCCAAAGTTCTGTCTTAGAACCCCACGAACACTAATAACAGGCGAATAATCGCTTAAGTGTGTGAACAAAACACGTAAGACTTAAGAAGGGTTCACGGCCCTTTATTTTTCAGAACGTTTACAGTCAGTTCCTACTTGGAACTTTACACAAAGCCTCCACTCGGGCTTGAACTTAAATAATAATGAATTTAAATTAAACTAAACTAGCTTAACTAAGCTATCTGAAAGGTAGAGGCGAAGCTATCAGAAATCTAAATAGTTGGCCCCCCTAAGTATTTATTAAATCGGTGAAGACAAGCAAGGGCCTAAGGAATGACCGAGCGTAGTAACTAAGAGAGAACACAGCCAAAGGCAAAAGCGCGCTAGTCAGAAAATCAAACTTTCTCTCTCGAAGTCGGTGAAACATTGACTTTAATAGTGCTCTTACTCATTTGCACTTACTGCGTTTCTGAATTTACATTCTGGTAGGAAATTGTAAGCTGAAATTAGAATAAGATAGGAAAGATACAAAACTTAAAATAACTGTTCATAAACTTAGAATAAAGCTTACAACCTTTTTAAAAATTATTCAGTTCAGAACTTCGATGCCAAAAGCGATGCTAATCGAGGAGATTACATCTAAAACACATGAATTATCAGGACTATTATTATTAATGTGCAATATGGATGCTTAGCTAGGAGTATGGTAATTTACATTTAATCATTTAGTTTGACTTATATTTTGCATGTCCTGCAAGAAGCGGAGTTTTGGTTCTGTTATTTTCGCAATTTTATGAGTGTCAGGTCTACGTATTAATGAATATGTTTTGTTTTAAACCTTCACTTTGAGTCAACATTTAGCAGAAGGTCTTACTGTCTTTCACCTCAAATTGTCTCACTGTCTTCACGGTTCTCGTAGTTGTTGATCATTTTATGATATTATAGAACAGTATAATTTCATGCTTGTAAATTACTTTCCTATTGTAAGAAGGATTACCTTGAAATTAAATTGAAGAATTACGCTTCGTTTGCGAAATATTTTCCAGAGATGTCTTCTGCACTTCCCTAACAAATATACAGAGAATGTAAGCCTTTTAGCATTTCAGAGAATATTCTCTAACATTTTAATTAGCAAATCATATTTTTGTGCTCAAAAAGATCTTTCATGTCTTTATGAACATTTTCGTGTGGTCTTATATTCCTATCGACTTATGCTATGACCATATTGCACAAATACTGCTTAACAAATATCGCCTTAGTTTGCATTGCAATAAGTTTCTCTTTTCTCTAAATTTAATTTGAAAACATTATTGATCTATAAGAGGATTTTCGTCCTTCTGGACACATTTTTTATTAGAAAAAATCTACATTGATTCTAAATTAGTGGAAATATACTTCATTTGATATTCTTCATTTTATACTAAGTACTCTGTTCCTTTTCAATACAAATGCTCTCAATTTCTTAGCATGCAATATGCTCGTTTTAGCTCGCAGCTTATTTCCCATCTATTTGGATAATAACCATGTACTGTTTTTGAAAAGAAATTTTCTAAATGATAATATTAAATTTTTATGTTATATATGTCGTTATTATTAGGATTCAGATGAAAGTAGCAATGTTTACTGTTTAGTGAAACCTACTGATATTAATTACAGTTTTACAAAAACATCATATTTTAGGTTCTTGCCTATGGTAATTTATATATAAATAGTTATCTGAAAACTGAATAAATGATTCCGCAGATAGCAAACTATTTTATGTTATTTATTTGCATTTTGCATGAATATTTATTGTTAAATTAGTCAAACAAACAAGTATTTATAGGTAATTTAAATTCAGGCTTTTTTTAAACTAATTTAATTCGCCATTCCAGTGCCCAAACATTCGCAATCGTTGTTTTTACGCTTCTTAGACAAAATGGATTATTCAGATGACAGCTCGGTGTAATTTAAATTTTAACTAAAATCATTTATTTATGTTAATTAAAAAGCCCTTTTACTTCCTTGTACGAAGTAAAGGAAGCATTTTAATAGCGATAAATTTCGGTTATCAGATTTCAAAGCATATATCCATTTTTACCATTCCCGAATCCACTTTGACTATTTTCAAGCGTGATGTCCCTACGTACGGACAAACGATAGGACACTTTATTTCCAAACGGGTAGTAAAACGCATTCAAAATGCACCTTTTGTGATTTAGGTGCGTGCATACTTACGTATCTCGCATAATTCAAAAACAATCAGCCGTAGAAAATTTTGTATATGGCCCTGCTATAATACCTGGTTGTGTTTATTGCAATCGGCAATACCAAACATATATATCGGGATGTGGGTATATATATATATATATACACTCTTACCCGACATTTACTTTCGCAATCGTTTGTCCTAGTCATTGATCTTCAATTACAGAAGTATTTTAAATAACAAAATATTCATGTTTGGGCAACGTAAAATTTAAAAACCTTATTTTAGACAATTAACGAAGCATAACATTTAATGTAACTGTGGGGTTTTATTTATTTAATTCGGTGTTCAGTCCTTGAATCCCACAACACTAATACGCGAATAATCGCTTAAGCTTGTGAATAGAGACGTAAGACTTACGAAGGATTAACTACCCTTTATTTCTCAGAAATATCATACAATCAGTTCCTAACTCGGAACGTACATCAAAGCCTGCACTTGGGCTTGAACTTAAATGAATATAAAATTAAACTTAACTAAAGCTAATTGAAAGATATAGCCGAAGCTATCAAGATTCTAAGTAGTTGCCTCCTAAATCTTAATTAAGTCGGCGAAGCCAAACAAGGGCCTAAAGTATGGCCAAACGCAGCAATAGCTTAGAGAGACGTAGTCAAAATGCAAGCGCGCACTAATCAGGAAAATCAGACTCTTTCTCCCGAAGTCGGTGAAACATCGACTTCAATAATACTCTTAACTCATTTGCATTAACTGCGTTTCTGAATTTACATTCCGGTAGGAAATTTTAAGCTGAAACTCGAAAGATAGGAAAGATGCATAAACTTAAAATAACTGTTAATAAATTTATGATAAACCTTACACGGTCTTCTGCTTCCTATACTTAAATTTGGGAAAGTTTTATAGATGTTATGAAAACAAATACAAGAAGTTTGATTCCCTTACGTCGCAAACTAAATGGGATATTTAATTTCAAAATTTTCCTTTTTTGATGTCATTTTCAATTTGCCTTCAGGGATAGGTTACTTGAATTAGAATAATTCGCGGAGATAAATTTAAATGAATTGCGGCAAAAATGTATATAATTTAATAGACCATACAACCATTGATGCCCACATCAATGTTTTTACTTAGGGTATTAAAAAAGCCGATTAGCGTACGATATACATTTGTCCATTCAACTTCTGAGTTTTTAGGAATTACACAATGTGCTGATAATAATGCAAATGCTTTTTCTTGGGCTTTCTAAGATATTCCTGTCAATTTAGGAGTATTTAAAAACATTATGCTGAGAGTCAAAATTTTGGAAATGTGAAACTGCCCTATTTCCTACATAAATTATTTCACTGGGCAGACACAAATGTCCTTTTCAGATCAATCTCGTTTCTCTATATACAAATAATGTGCTGATGAGTCTTAAGTTAAAAATTAGTATTATTCGACGCTGAGAGCCGATGTGACTTACACATATCTCCCGACCATTCCATCTTTTAAACAGTAACGAGCTTTAACTTAATTATCGCTTCCCGTTGATCGTTTCTAATTTGTTACAATAAAAGTAAAGATCTGTAATACAAAATTCTGGATTATTATTTTATTAACTATAACTGGCCATGCGTATAAACTGAGATTACGAAATTTATACCAATAATTCAATATTTTAAAATATATTGTATGAAATAAAATTTTGCCCTGTAATAAAATACGAAATTTTAGATTATTATTTTATTATTTATATTTGGCAATGAGCATAAACTGGGTTTTGAAATTTATACCGATATCTTTAAATATATTGTATGAAATAAAATTTTGCCCTGTAATAAAATCACCACAGATTGGCATTTTTGACACCCTATATCAAGCTTGAAACGAAGGATATGGTTTTCGAATGCTATTCTTTGCCTCCGGGAGAAATCCGAGTTTGGCGGACCCTGTTACAGGGTGGCACAATTTGACAAACCTGTCTGCCAAAACTCTTGTCATATTGATTCTATATTTTTCTGCAAGAATATGTTAAGTGTTCCAAATAAAGTGTCATTTCCGATTTAGCCGTTTCGGTCAAAATTTAATACCTAATTTCTTGATTATATATTCGTAATCTAATATGTTGTTCCCATTGATATAAGAGTCTTAAATACTAAAACTGGGAAATTTTCAATTATATTTTAATATAGCTCTTCGTTATAGGCTGTTACGGACACCAGTACCATTTCTGGCTGTCGATTCAAAACTGCTATAGGCTTTAAGTGAAATACCACAAACCCTTTATGGAAAATAGAAATTTTTGAACGCTATGTGTAATATTTTTCGTGGGCGAAAATATCGTGACACGCGGATACACGTAAAGCATTTTAAAAACCGCAAAAACGTGTTGTGGTAACGAACAGCGCATCAAGTGAAGTGAGCACAATTTTCATATACCAAAATAAGAAACATGCAGATTTAAAAGAATGGCATCTAATTTTATGCGCCAAAAAGCTGCAAAGTTGTTAAAATAAAAAATCTGTATTTTTATTTTAATGTGTTAATTATTTTTATTTCACATTTTTTAAGAGCAAAAAGTAAACTTTTAGGTGATAAAATATGTCTTCACATGCATTATAACTGGGATGCAAGATCTGAAAATCTTTAATTATTATAAAATTTCATATTAGTAATATTCAGTTACCACTTTTCTGAGGTATATTACTACGATAACAAAACGGCATTCACTAACTTTTATAAATAAGAGAAAAACCAGGTACAGTTGTCTACAGGAGCAAAATATTTTAGAAGGGATGCTTCTTATGCACACATACATTCATATTTTAGACAATAAAACGTTCTCTATAAATTGTTATTTTTAATAAAATTGTACAGTTATTAAATGAATTTATAACGCAAGAACTTTCTGAAGCTACAAACTTACGTTTCACTATTTAGAAGACAGATGTGGTAGAACTCACAGAAAATTAACAGAATTTTAAAAAAGAAAAAAAATCTGTTTAAAAACACATTTATTAAAGTGAAGTGGATTAACTCACCCTGGTAACTACAGTACTAGATTGTAACCTAATAGTAACCCATCTGTTATACAGATAGGTTACTACTTACTAGGTTACCTACAAAGTAGATAATAACTATTCGTATTAAATACACAATATAGTTATCACAGGTAAAAAATATTTAATATTTGTCCAAATCTGCGAAGTAGAACCTGGAAGAAATTTTTAAGAAAGTTCATAAAATTATATGCCTGTATCTTCGTTTTCATATTTCCTTTTTTTTCTTAAAACTGCTTACATCATGAATTTATCATCATCCCCAATATATGGAATTTCAATGTTATAAGGCTTCATTTTTGCATACAGTGCTCATCATAACTAAATAAATGATTTAGTTTTGCTTGATGATAATGTTACCATAAAAGTTCATTGTTTGAAAGACTAAATTAAGGAATTATTTTGTAATTTGTATATCACTGAATAATAGTTCATGTGATAATTGTGACTTTTAACATAATAATCGCTATAAAATAGGTGAATACCAACAAAATAGGTTTATGCGCTAATAAAAGTGCTTATTTAGCCATTGCATCTCCAGTAAGCCTATAGATCTGTAGATCATTAAAGCATACATATAAAAAATGCATTTTCATTAGCGAAATACATTTTCCGAATATATTCATTTATTCCTGCTTGGTATTTTACGTAATGAGCCTAAGGTAGCCAGAAGTTACTTAGTCAAATTAGTTACCTGTCAAACAAGTTAGGCAGAAGTTACTGTTACACATTGGTTTGTCAATATCATGCATGCAAACATGTTTCGTCAGAAACATTTACGTAAATTCTAAAGCATTCAAGCTACTCGCCACTGCACTAGAATTTCGGTCCAGCTTAATCCCAGGCGAAGGAGCTGGTTATATAGTTGGTGTTCGTACATTTCTCCCCATATGTATCACAAATATAAGCCAGTTTTCCTTTGAAAATTATCCACAAACATCTTTCCTTTTAGTCAAATAACCTTTGTGTACTTTGACATATTTAAATGACCTAACCTAAATTGTGATTCTTGGCAACCAAGATGAAATTTGATATATAACGGCATGTAAAATGAATTTTATTTATTTTCTACAGAGTGAGTGGTACAAACATTTTTAACCCGCAAGAAGAATAGAAACCTGCATTTTGGTCGATTCTACAAGACTTAACATGCAAACGGTTATCCAACAGCTTAGAGAAAATGTTACTTTTAACAAAATAAAAGCTTTCTATTCCAAATTTATTATCAACTTCGACACTTGGTTTCACGTATTCTCACAGCTGCTGTGTATGGCCAGAAAAATATTCAATGTTTCATATCGAAGTTTGGTTTTCTTTTGAAATCCTCATGGAACTGTATACACATTTTATGGTAGCCGTGTGTTTTAAATTCAATGATTACGAAACATTTAATTTTGTTCGATTTTTTGAGAAACTTTTATGATCTTGATGTGAGCAACAAAGGAACAAAAAGTTAACATCAAGTTAACATCATTACCTTTACTCTTATATTTTGTTGCAAACTCTTAATATTGGCAACCCATCATTCTCAAATCATAGTTATTAAATCAAATCAAGAAACATTTTTTAGTTAGCTAGTTTTGGGACTTTTACTTTGTTATGTTTAACAGAAAGTAAAACACTTCATTTAAAGTTTCAGTGACATACACATTTTAACATATTCGATGGCGACGGGAATAGCAGGATATAGGAACGCAAAGCCGTTTTTAAAAGAAAGTACTATTAATTCTACTAAAGTGTATCGCATTGCCAGAGGTAAATCTAACGTACTCAACGCTAGTCAAAAAATCAATAACCTCCATGAATTTCTTATGAATTGTTAATAATTTGGGGGGCTTTAAGCGTCGCAAACCCGATAGGGTGTGTAGAAAAAGTTATAGAGGGCGCTGCGCCGCCAACCTATACAGTTAATTAAAATGTTTAAGAGAGAGAGAGAGTGTGGATCGTAGATGGGTGTGGTCTTAGAGATGTGTTATTAATCAGCCATTGTGTAACTCCCACAAATCTGTAAATATTTGTACATATGTTTTGCTTCATAAAGTAGAATTAGAAGAAAGTAAGTGTCTTTATTCATCTCAGCATGACACTAAAAAAATACCACCGATGCGACGAGTCAACAAATTAAGTTTTTATTTTCAGGGTGGTACATTGTGTCATTGAAGAAATGAAATGAAATAGATACTTTAAAGTATAGGGATATTTTGGCATATAGGAATTCTTAAAACATCGAAAACATTGAAGAGATATATGCTGTTTTAGCGGTCACCATTATAAAAACATGCCCAGGCAGCATGCACTGGCAAATTCCGCGCAAAAAATACGTGCAATATACGAATGACCCTTCGTATAGAAAACGTAAAACTTGAATGTAAAAATATCATAAAAAGTGTCTGGAAAAAATAGTAGATATTATATTTATTTGTTACAATATATTTTTTCGTTCCAATATACGTAAGTTATACGTAAAAATTAGGTATATCCATGCAAATCACTGCGCTTTATTTGTAGTTTTTACGTATAATACACGTACATTTCAAGGTGTGAGAACGGAAATTTTTCACACCACGCAGTTCATCATCATTAACACTATCGTAACGTTAATCGGAATTGCAGAACTACACGTGCTTATAACTACTTGTCAAACAAGTTTCTTCTTCTCTTTATGCTGGGTACGAGGCGAACAAGGTTAGGCCATTAATACATTAAATACATTAAAGGTTAGGCCAGGAAGGGAAAAAGCGTGTCATTGGTTGCTGGTAGTGGCGTCACCCGGGTGATAAAACGCATCGGTTGACGCGTATGCTACATGATTTTGGTAATGGAAAAATGTAAACTAAATCAAAATAATCATTTTATATGTGGTAGGTATAATATTATACCGGGTATATACTTTCCGATTGAGTATTTTGTTAAAACAAATGTTTATTTTATGCACAGAATTCGTACGAATGCTGAAAATAATTGTAAACATTACACCCTTTTCTTAAAGGAAAGCATTAGAAAATGAAAAACGTATTTAAGTTAATTAAGGAAAATAAATATTGTAAAACAAGGTATTTTTCAATATTTTTTCGTTTTATTGTCTGCACTAAATAAATCTTGTTGAATAGAACATATGATGGCATAACTGTTAAAACCATGGTAATAACATCATCAAAAAGTATTTTCCTATTTATTTTCATTGCCCATGCACGTTTTTAGTATAAATGAACTTTGACATTCCATGAGAAATATATGATCGTGATTTTCTCTTTAAATTACATATCTCAAGCAAAAATATATATAAAAAGATTTGAATCACAAATTCATATTTAAATACCATAAAATTCTACAAATTTCTTAACATCATGACATTATACTTTTAAATAGACTTATCACATTCTTTTTAAAGTGAAAAGTCACTTATACTGCTTCACTTCAGATTTCAGCAGAAGTGCAACAGCTTAGAAACGCTCATAACTTTACTAATCCTTCAACTGAGCGTAACCTTAAGACAGGAGACGTTGTGTTGGTAGAAGGACCAAAACAATAAGCTACTCTGGGATATGGGAGTAGTTGAAGAAGTAATTGTGGGACGAGATGGACATATACGAGCGTGCATCGTTCGCACACCAAAAGGACAATTTAGAAGAGCTATTCAGCTTTTATATCCTTTTGAAATTTAATTTAGGACATTTAATATGATTTTGAGCTTTTAGATTGTTTATATTATTGATTATTATGTTCATTTAATTATAGTGTATCATTTGTCTTTTTGATGTAAGTTACTATTTGTTATTCATTTAGATATTCTTTGTATATGTCGTACTATTTAGCATTAAGCCATTTTAATTAATGTTAATATTGCTGTGTAAATTTTGTGTACTCTTATTAAAGAGTACAGGTGGGGAGTGCTGTAGAAAAAGTTATAGAGGGCGCTGCGCCGCCAACCTATACAGTTAATTAAAATGTTTAAGAGAGAGAGAGAGTGTGGATCGTAGATGGGTGTGGTCTTAGAGATGTGTTATTAATCAGCCATTGTGTAACTCCCACAAATCTGTAAATATTTGTACATATGTTTTGCTTCATAAAGTAGAATTAGAAGAAAGTAAGTGTCTTTATTCATCTCAGCATGACACTAAAAAAATACCACCGATGCGACGAGTCAACAAATTAAGTTTTTATTTTCAGGGTGGTACATTGTGTCATTGAAGAAATGAAATGAAATAGATACTTTAAAGTATAGGGATATTTTGGCATATAGGAATTCTTAAAACATCGAAAACATTGAAGAGATATATGCTGTTTTAGCGGTCACCATTATAAAAACATGCCCAGGCAGCATGCACTGGCAAATTCCGCGCAAAAAATACGTGCAATATACGAATGACCCTTCGTATAGAAAACGTAAAACTTGAATGTAAAAATATCATAAAAAGTGTCTGGAAAAAATAGTAGATATTATATTTATTTGTTACAATATATTTTTTCGTTCCAATATACGTAAGTTATACGTAAAAATTAGGTATATCCATGCAAATCACTGCGCTTTATTTGTAGTTTTTACGTATAATACACGTACATTTCAAGGTGTGAGAACGGAAATTTTTCACACCACGCAGTTCATCATCATTAACACTATCGTAACGTTAATCGGAATTGCAGAACTACACGTGCTTATAACTACTTGTCAAACAAGTTTCTTCTTCTCTTTATGCTGGGTACGAGGCGAACAAGGTTAGGCCATTAATACATTAAATACATTAAAGGTTAGGCCAGGAAGGGAAAAAGCGTGTCATTGGTTGCTGGTAGTGGCGTCACCCGGGTGATAAAACGCATCGGTTGACGCGTATGCTACATGATTTTGGTAATGGAAAAATGTAAACTAAATCAAAATAATCATTTTATATGTGGTAGGTATAATATTATACCGGGTATATACTTTCCGATTGAGTATTTTGTTAAAACAAATGTTTATTTTATGCACAGAATTCGTACGAATGCTGAAAATAATTGTAAACATTACACCCTTTTCTTAAAGGAAAGCATTAGAAAATGAAAAACGTATTTAAGTTAATTAAGGAAAATAAATATTGTAAAACAAGGTATTTTTCAATATTTTTTCGTTTTATTGTCTGCACTAAATAAATCTTGTTGAATAGAACATATGATGGCATAACTGTTAAAACCATGGTAATAACATCATCAAAAAGTATTTTCCTATTTATTTTCATTGCCCATGCACGTTTTTAGTATAAATGAACTTTGACATTCCATGAGAAATATATGATCGTGATTTTCTCTTTAAATTACATATCTCAAGCAAAAATATATATAAAAAGATTTGAATCACAAATTCATATTTAAATACCATAAAATTCTACAAATTTCTTAACATCATGACATTATACTTTTAAATAGACTTATCACATTCTTTTTAAAGTGAAAAGTCACTTATACTGCTTCACTTCAGATTTCAGCAGAAGTGCAAATATTTTCAGTATAATCTAAAAGTACTTTTGCAATCCCTTACACTTCCAAGATTTCTATATAAAATTTATCCTGGCGTGATTATCTGCTACAGTAAATAATCTTCGATATTGACACCCTATTCTTCCCTCCATACATTAAAAATGGAACAATTAAAATACAGTTCTTACACATATACGCACAATAATAATAATAATAAACTTACCCTACGTCTTAATTTCAATTCAGCCTGAACAAATTTAATATTTTTAATTACTAATGTATTTATGTCAGGTTGTTTCTTAAAATACTTTTGTTATACTCAAAAAATACAAATAGTGTTCAGTATTTAATTATTTTTCTTTCTCTTACAATTAAAAACAAGTCATATGGAATCAAACATAAAACATATGCAGCAGTTAAATAACACTGAAGAGAATATCTTACTCTTTCGCTATTTGTATTCCAGCATTATACACAGATTTGCTTTCCTTCAGGATCAAGTGTGCGTAAGTTCACTTAGTTATATCAATTAAATTACATCAGACATATGCATCAGTTAAGTAACACTGAAGGAAATATATCGCTCACTCATTCGATGTTTGCATCATAGTGTGGTAGAGAAATAGTTCTTTCCTCTGAAGCATGTATCATTTTATTTAATTCGCAATGCTTAACCCAGACATTGCTTCAATACATAGGATTACTTTTGGGATGTTAAGTAATGAAAACATGTGAATGAAGTTGGATAAGCGAACGTATCACCTAATCATTCAGGTAGTCAGTATTAGTAGCCATGACACTGAGATTAAAGATCTCACTATGATATAAGTCTCATTCACAAAACGAAAATTATGATAAAAAATGATTTAAAACGAGAAATGTTTTAATTTTAAATATAAAATAGCAGTAAAATGCGTACAGTTTTGCAACACAACTGGAAGTAAATGATGATTATAATCTGTAGTAGTTAAGATAGTTGCAGTATTTAAGTAGATGATTCTAATCTGTAGCAGAAATAGTTTAATTTCAAACACCTTGGAATCGATGACATAACATATTTGTTTTATACATTTAACGACACAAACCTCCACAGTTTCATATGACATAACATTGGTGCCTAAAGTTGTATACATGATTTGGTAACATTCTATAGCTGACTTATTGCAACACAACTGTAGTGGCTATAGTTTCATTTCAGACACCTTGTATCCAATGATAAATTATATTTGTTTTATACATTTCACAATACAGTGTTCTAAAGCAAGTTTCTTTCTTTCAGATGCCAAAAATTGTTTGACAAAATCTGATTGAATATGTGAAAATGTTTGCAAAGAGGATATTTGCAGTGGCAGGATACTTTCAGTAAAATACGAAAGCTGGTTTTGATTGTACAAAAAGACATTTCATGTCATAAGAAGTCTCATATCTTTGTAATTCCCGGAAAATATTTTCTGGTACACTGTTTTCTGGTACTCTGCTCCTTGAATGTCATAGTCCTTGCTTTTGAATTTTCGGTACCAAACCTTCACAGTTTCATATGACATAACATTAGTGCCTAAAGTTGTACACATGATTTGGTGACATTCTGCAGCTGAATTTTTGCAACACAACTGTAGTGGAAATAGTTTCATTTCAGACACCTCGTACTCAATGATAAATGATATTTCTTTTATACACTTCACAACACAGTGTTTTAAAGCAAGTTTCTTTCTTTGAAACGCCAAAAATTGTTTGACAAAATATGGTTAAATATGCCAATGTGAAATGTTTTCGAAGAGGATATCTGAAGTGGCAGGATACTTTCATTAAAATACGAAAGCTGGTTTTGATTGTACAGAAAGACATTTCATGTCGTAAGAAGTCTCACATCTTTGTAGTGCCCGGAAAATGTTTTCTGGTACTCTGTTCTTGAATGTCATAATGCTTGTTTCTGAACTTTCGGTACCAAACCTTCAGTGTCATTTGATGTAACATTAGTGCCTAAAGTTGCACACACAATTTGGTGATATTCTGTACACAATTTGGTGATATAGATTTAGATTTTGCTTTCTAGCTTCACAAGACGGCGCCGTTCTTATACTTTTGTGCGCTATGTTATCAATTTGGTATATTTAATCCAGATAACGCTTAACTAAATAAAATGAGATTAAGAAAAGAAATGTTTCTCTGAAGTATTTATGCTGTGTTTTAGGGTAAGTGAAGCATTTTATTTTTCTTTATGTTACAATGATAACGCAATGTACAAAATATCGTTTTTCAGGTCAGCAAAGACTAGACGCATGTAATTTGGATTAGATACTTGTAAGCATTTAGTTAAATAGGAATTTATGCGCAACGTCACACAAGGGTTTACGTATGTTTACCGTATCTACGTAAATTTTCCCACTTTTCTACTTCGTATATTTTTAGTCAAAATTTACGTAAATTCACACAATTGTTTTTTCTTTCACAAACGTATACTTTACGCAGAAATTTACGTACATTTTTCCTTTTTTTTGTTATGCATATTGGGAATAATTTTGGCAAAATTACATTTTTCATGAACTCTTCACAGGTAATTTAATATCATAATAATATACATTTATTTAATACCATAACTGGAGTAACTGAAATTTATGCAGAATATCAGGATTAATCTTCCAGTTTCGTATTATTCATAT
>KK119784.1:0-39782 GCA_000611955.2 Stegodyphus mimosarum
CCCTAAATTCATCCTTTCTCCCAAATTTGAGATCATTCGAAATTACGTAACGTTTTAATGCAGATACATCCTGCCCAATCAAATAACTGTTAATAAATAACCTCCTGCCCAACCAAAACTTTTCTCTAACTCGAACTAAAACCATCACTTCCTCCCGTCTTTCTTTGAACTGCTGCGTCCTCTTTCGCTTAAGCTTTCATGCTGGCAACACGTAACTTTTTCACTCTGCTGCTTATTTGCTTGAAATGACACCGTAGCTTTTTATCTGTGTATATAAAAATTATTTCTAGTCAATTATGATCGAAAAGTAATTTGTTTGCCAAAGAAATAATTTTATCGCCGAAATTAGTTTTGTCAACGTCTTATTCCTGCCTTATCCACCCAGCCATGTCTACAGCCAGAAGTTGAAAGGAACGGATTCATGACTGCACACTTAGCAGTATATCAGGCACGCACAGACACACATATATATGTAAAATATAAAAAATTACAATGGCTTTGCTCTACGCGAACAGCAACCTCTAATTAACTTTCCGCAATTTCAGGATCTTTCCTCTACACCAGTACTTTCCAGAACTCTGGCCTGTAATATAACCGTTACTATAAATAGTTCTACGCGCCATTTTCGTCAGATTGCTTTCTACTATTCCGTGCTATACGGACGCTTTGCTCTGTTTCTTCATTTTCTCTTTGTTAAAAATATTTGTGTTGTTGAGGTTCTAAATTTAATAGTATTACTGTTTAAAATCATTATTGTATGTATGCGATCTTCGTCTAAAGAAAACGAGTATGCCATGTTATCATTTTTCTTCTTCCATCTCTTCATTTTCTCTTTGTTATGCCATTTCTTCATTTTCTCTTTGTTAAAAATATTTGTGTTGTCGAGGTTCAAAATTTAATAGTATTACTATTTAAAATCATTATTGTATGTATGCGATCTTCGTCTAAAGAAAACGAGTATGCCATGTTAACTGAATAAAGATGTGGAGTTTTTAAAGTGAAAATCTTCTGTCTTCAGTTCTGCTGCCTTCCACTCGCAACGACAGCTTCCGGACTCTGATTGGCTAAGCTACATCATTTCCAATGTCCATCGACTGCAAATATCACATGGGTGCACAGTTCGAGATGGAGACTAGAATCTGAAATAAAAGGATGAGCATGGCAAGTACGAAAACTCTAGTACTGCTATGTGAAAGAAGTTAAAAGATTATGACAATATAGAGCAATGAGACAACTGTGTTTCCAAGAATTATTACATTTTATATTCGGACAGTATCTTTTAAGTGCCGAATGGGAAATTGATTCCCCAATAAAATATTTATTCAGCCAACTCTTTAAATCGTCGCTTGCGTCAAGAATTCAAAGCAATGTATAAGAACTGGGGAAAAAAGTGTATCATCATTCTGCCCATTACTTAACCTATCAATTCCCAGAAAACAATCATGCGTATGGTTTATGTTCAAAAGGGCTTTGAAGGTCACCGAGCTGCGTCTATTGCTACTTTCGGCTTTTACGCGAATAAATTACTCAGTTCCTCTTCCAGTGTTCCAGGTTTCAAAATTGTGCTTGAAATATATTCTAGAAAATTATTTCCATTTGTGCTTTTCCATAGTTTAGAATGTAAAAAAAAAGTTTTTTTGGAGGGGGCTAATTAGTATATTGCAAAAACAAATGCATATATTAAGTATCTGTTTCAAGACATGAAAAATCTTGTTATTTCAGTCCGAGCATAACTCTGATACATCTACCTTTTGAGTAAAGTCGTAATCTCAGCCAGAGCTCACCGAAGCTCTAAGTCGGATTTCCGGTACTTTGTTCTGCAACTCAATTGCAATACTAAAAAAAAAATTTTTTTTTTTTCATTGATGGGGTATTTTATTTAGCATTTGGTAGAACTGATATTGGTACTCAGTACTGTATGAATGCCTCAATTTCCCTGGGAAGAGCAAAATGAAAAATCTTGAGCAGCTGAGGAAATAATCCTGTAATGTCAAAATGCGATTCGCTTAGGAAGATAATCTTTATGGTCTGTATTCATCTGGTCAAAATCGGTTTAAATGGGTAAGAAACCAAAGTAAAAATGGAATTTGATCTATCTGAGAAGCATATTCATAAAACTACTTGGTTTCCTTTTATCCTCGGTATCATGATTTGTTTCCAATAATTTACTCATCTTTTATTTGTTTCATTATTTTACTTAATTTTTATGATTTTTTCCCAAATGTATTATTAATTTCTCATTGTTATTTAATTTTGATGATATTTTAATTTAATATTTATCTATTTATCATTAATTCAGTTCATTAACACTTTTATCTTTTGGTTAGCTTTAATTACTCGTAATTTATCGTTTTATCTACTGTTTTATTCATTTATTTATGTTCACCTTTCTTAGCGGCGTTCCATAGAGCTCCAGGATTTTTAATTTTAGAAATTAATCCTTGGCTGTAATATTAGAACAAGTTTAGAGCTTTTCACATTCAAGTGACAAAGACAATATCTTTAGTTCAATAAGCAAATGGAAATATTTGTAAAGCTTTTTAAAAAGGCGGTAAGAGAAAGCAATAACATTTGAAATGGATTGATAAATTAAACTTGTTTTTTCTCGAAATAAGAACTGTTGTTAGTAAGTCTGCTGGTGCTATAAACAGATAATGTTATATATAAATTTAAATAAGAGGAAAGGTAAATACAGTTTAGCACTGATAGTTCTTATTTTTCAGAATGATGTTATAAATTGTACTTCAAAAGTTTGTATGAATGCCATAAAAAAGAAAGCAGTAATTTCTCAGCTTATTTCAATCCAAAAGTTATGTCAACCAATACACAAGACAAAAAGAATTTTTTCTGAAGTGAAACGTGTATTGAAAACTATAAAGTCACTTAATTGTATTTCAAACTATAATCCGTTCAAGTAAATAAGCAAAAAGCTTGGTCTTTATAATGAGTTTACGAGTTTCCTGAATGCAGAGAAATTTCCTTTCTGTAATTTTCTCGAAATTTTGTTTAATAAATTGAACAGTAGTCTTGCGAATTATTTGAGTTGGATGCTCTGCATTTTCATCTTGAGATACAAAATAAACTTTTACCTGAATTTTTACATTATATAAACACCAGTAGCAGTATTTGTAACGTTAAAAGGAAAATTTAAAGACTGATTAACTAATTTTCCCAGTATTAGCGTCAACTATATCACAGTCGACTTTTGTCAGCATGAAGACGAATTTAGCCAACTTTTGAGTACATATAATGTTAATTTAAATGCATTGATATAATAAAAAAAAATTTTTTTTGATGTGAAGCAACATGCTGTTTTTGAAAATTTAGGATATGCCCCTGACTGTTTGCAAAAGCGAACTTACAGAATGAAACATGTTATAAATAGGTGACTCCCAAAAATTCGCGGAATTCTGGTGGCATTTTTCAAAACTTCAAATTCTTGCTTTTTAGACTTTTTATTAAGTCATATTATCAGTTCTTACTTGAAAATGAAAACGTATCTTCTTCCGTGAGCAGTTGTAGAAGTATGGATAAACACTGATTGTTAAAAAATGTGTTGCTAACCATAATTAATAAATCGAATAAGACAAAGGGAACTCATGAGTAAATGTTTGCAAATTGAAATTCTACTTGTATTTATTTTTTTACCAACACTGTCGCCCCGGAGGTAATATATATTAGCTTAGTATTATACCCTGACTGTCTTGGCTATGGGTGGCATAAAAATATGGAGCCGGTTCCTGCTGTCCAAAAGGGTTTCCTATGCTGTTTCGGAGGGTAGTGGTGTAAGCCATCTGACTGGGTGGGTTTCAAAATGCTCCACACACTTCGGGGCTTCCGTACTCCTGGGAGTGAAGATCATGGGAACCAGCCTCAGTAAAGTGGTGCTTTAGAGAGAATTTAATTTAAAATGACCACTGCCTGTGGAATGGAAACCCAGCGCCGTTGCGACAAGTCTCCGCGCATGATGGAGACAAAGGGGTAAGCTCCGTGTAATATAATTATGGCAGAGCATGTATACATTGCTATTATTAACCATTATTGCGCAACTTTCAAATAGTTTGAGTTAGTGTCAGTAACCTTCAAAAGGTACTGCTGCAAACGAGTGGCTTTCATACTGCTGTTTCTTTCAGTCGTTACTAATAAATACCAGGAATCGTTTTGCGTTGTTGTACACATTTCTCTTGACTTGCGCCTAACACTTCAAGTTTCCGAAAATCGATTCTATAGTCTCCATGTGACACTTTGGGACAGTGGAAGACTCCCACTTCAAGAGGTTTCGTTTAGCTCCCTTCTCTAACTTATGACTCTCCAGTCTACCGATTAGGCTAAATCATGTTTTTGAGACATTGTTATTTACTATTACAAAGCATTTAACTCATGTGATTTGTTTCTAGTTTTTGTTGCATAAAGAAGGCTTTTTGCAGATCGCTTATCTCTCCTTTAAGAAAACGAGTAATTTTTGTCATTATACACAAAATTTGCATGTTGTAAACATGACAATTTTTTAAAATTTTTTTCTCTGTTATTTTTATAAAGAAACCAATCGATTATACGGTTGTTTCATACCGAACTCAAAAATATCCCTTAAACATGTTGAGCTGTATAATGCATTACGGAACAACAGCTATTTATTAAGGTTATACGCAGTAATTTCTTTTCTTTCTGAGAGCTGCATTGGCTTAATTGTTTAGACTGTGTCCAAAGCACGTGTGAATGAAACGCTCTTGCTTGTCATAAGAACATGCTATTGCTGACATACGCTAAATTCTGTTACTAAGTCCAGTCCAGACCTATTTGCACTTCTGACTCAGTGCATTCAGATTTCTCGAGACAGAACTTGGACATTGCATTGATTTAATTTCAGTGATTTTAGCTCATGTTATTACGAGTACACTGGTGTATTTTTAAGATGCAGTTAATTAAAACACATCTAATTTTACATTGGCAATCTTTAACTCATAAACTAAAAATTAAATAAATGTTGGTACTCAAGTTAAGAAGATAGATGAGCCTGCCGATTCTTGCATAGTTGCTCTATTGAATGTACGCTGGGAAGAAGCACCACAGTCACAATGTTTTAAATCCCGCTTTTATTTGCTAAGCCTAGAGTATAGGTAAGGAAGTCTGTAGGAAGGGTAACCGATAAGAAATTTCATAAAATGTCAATCTTGGGAGAAAAAGTGATAGATGTTTGCCATGTGAAATTTTCAAACTCTGAGATTTGCAGCTACAGTCTTGTTGTGTAGCGAAATTAAGCTAATTAATTTATTCATTCATTTATATTTTAAATTATGCTACACAATGTGTATTTTATTTAATTTCTGTGTTAATTTGGTTTACCTTAATTAGAGTTTTGTGCTTAAGATAGTAAGTTCGTACTTTCGTTTTCGGAACGCGATTGGCAGCAGACAATAAGAATGGAGTTTGTTTTTCATGTTATAATCTGGATTTTAAAATACTTAATTTGAGTATATATAATTATAATTTACTAAAAGAAACAGAAAGATTTGCACTTTAATTTAAAATTACTTTCAAGTTACTAACTTAATTCGTTCGTGAAATATGCTCATTTAATTAACAAAATTTTGTAGCTCTCGTAGGATTTAGTGTGATTGCTATCTTGCCATTATTAAGCTGCTTTGGGGTGATTTATGAGGAATGTCACCTTGTGTTTCCGGTAGAGTTCGAGGTTTATTGTTAACACCTGTTTTTTTGTTTGGCGATGTTTCTGGCGATATTAAGGAAAAGTATTGAATTAACGCTTTGAAAAGTAATAATTTTTATACTGTTTTCTTCGGAGCGTTTTTATCAGGAATTGTCACCCTTTTGAGTGAGCTTTGGCGCCGTTGGTAAAGTTTGCAACAAAAAGGCCTGTACACGCGATTTTCGCTCTCTCGAACGCTCCTGAGCTCTCTTTTCCTCTGGTTTTGGATGTGCTGAATCTACGTAGGACGAGGGGCTCCTTCTGGCTTCAGCATAAATATACTGATTAAAATATCTGCCCGTCCTCCGGGTTTAATTCGTTCAACAGTTAACATTGTGTCCGGTTTTGCTGTAGCTGCTTCTCCATGCCGTTCGGTTATCTTCAAGAAAAGAACCTGCGGTTCAGTTTATCTTGGAATGTGTCTGGTACAACTCAATTTTCCAGTTTTTCCTGAATGGTGGAATGGAGGTCGTCATCGTCCAGTCTGAAGATTTTTTGGGGGGCTTCTACACCGAACCATTGTGTTTATTTTGCATTCTATCAGTAAACCTGCGGTCTAGTTCGTCTAAGTAGTGTATTCTGCTGTTGAATTTTCCAGTGTGAACTTTGGAGTGATGATGGTAATTTTTCTAAACATCTGTGCGTTACAAGTCCTACGAGTTTTTGGTGGAAGTTTCATCGAAGTCCAGGAGGAAGCAGCAAGTTAAAGGTAACGAATTTTGGATGAAAGCTTGATAGGACTTTAAGTAAATGATTGTTGGGAAGTTGTTAAATAACTAGTTTAAAAAATGTCTTGGTACAATCCTAATTGATTTTTCTTTTTTTTTTTTAATTAATGTGTTAAAATATTTGGTTCAAATTCGTTAATTGTCTTCTTGTATTTCAATAATATCATGTCCGGTTAATCTAGTAGCAATATGTTATGAATTATGATTTTGAATGAAAACAATCTATGCTATGATATTGTTACGAATTTCACATATATTTGGCTATTTATTTAGAATTGTAATTAAAATTCCTTTTTATTTCCCCGTGCAATGCAGACGATTTTTGAAAAGAAAGCTACGTCGAAAAAAAAAAATAAAAGAGCACGTGCATTTAATGCTTAATAAATAAATATCTCTTAATTACTGTTGCCATCTAGAAAAATCGAGAATGTTCTACTGATAATTAAAAAGCTTATAAAAGCCGAATTGAAACACCTCATCTCAGTAGTTGTTGTTGTAGTTGTAGCTGTAAAAAGCGAACTGCTGTTTGTTTACTTAATGCTGTTATTGATTGTAGCGATTTCGCTGTGAGATAGAATTATTTTATCTGTTTTGAACTGAGTTTTTGCTAAACGTTTGAGATATTGTGCGAATACGTTTGAAGAAATATTTCAGCATTTTGATTTATTTCTTGTAGAAAGAATAAATTTTTGTTAACTTTTTACGACTTGTGCATTCAATCCATAACGAACCTGTACGCACGCAACAATATGTTAATTGTACAATATTTTTTTTAACTCCCGGGAGCCTTAAATTCTAAAATAAATGCCAGTAGTTTAAATAAATTTTAATAGTAAAATAAAAGTCTGTTTCATTTGTAAATTTAGTATGATGTTTTATTTTATTTACTGGTAAGCTATATATGGCACCAACACCAATATTCATTGGGTTGTTCAGCTATTTAAATCATTAATCACAACGCACAGAAATGTTTATTTTAATGTACTAACCACTAAAAGCTTTAGTTTATATTTGGTGGTCTTCTAAGACACTAATATAACAGTATGATAATGCAATTAATTTGAATTTCATTTTTTGTCTTTTCTGGAAATCTAAGAGGACCAGGCTTCGAGGATCTTTTTGTAGTCCGCAGAGTGAGAATAAAAATTCAGTTTCTGAGAGATTTACTATTGGAAAATTCGAAGAGGTACAGCTATCTGTCAGTATAAATTTCCGATTATGGTAGACTTTTCAACAAAAACAAAGATTTGTTCCATTTTCATTTGGAGTCATTTACTTGTGATATTCTCGAGTCGGAAATTATATATAACCTATAATATAGTTTAACAATTCCGTGTTTCATATGTGAGGAGTAGCATTCTAAATTTTGAAGAACTATTGTCAATTAGATTTCGTAAAAGTGGCTCTTTTAATTGTAACTTTTTTTATCGTGAGATGTTCATCTACAGTTTTATTTTTAAAAGAAATACCGTTCTCATTTACATAAGTGGGCAAGTTGCCAAAGCAGTACATTGTTCGCATATGTCTAGAATGAAAGGGAAAAATGCCTAACCTATTTAAAAATAACTGCTGAAGTATTTAGAGAGGAGGGAAGGAGACTTGTTTTATATTATTAAAAAAAAAGAAAAGAAAAGAAAAAAAGAAAAAAAAAACATCACTAGATACATTCAACTGAAACGAAACTGCTGGAGAACAGAATGATTTCTTTCCAGTTTCAGCTATTTTGTTATGCCGCTTAGACTCTGAAACACTCAGAATCAAATCGGAATGAAAAGAAACTTTTCAGCTTTTAATTTCCAGCTAAATCACATGGAAATCACTTTTTGAGTAAATAAAGAGAAGAATCCAAGTATCAAAACTTGATGAATTATATATTGTTAAACAAATGGAAAGCGAGCCCCTTTTAAGATGACCATCCATAGTTTCAGCAGTGGCGTGCTGTCATAGCATTTTCAAGTGAATTTTTACATCAATTTAAAAAAATTTAAAAGGAATATCATTATACCTCTTTTGAAAACATGCGCCGTTCGAGTTTAATTGGATTTTAATCGGAATCTGAGGCGCTGAAATTTCGTAGGAGAAGGAACCAAGAAAGTATTAGCTAATTTTCACTTGTCTCGATAGCCGCCTTAAACATACTGTTAATACTGTCGGTCGTAAGAAATATAAATTTATTTCATTGATTATTATTAGTGAAATTAATTTAATTTTCAGTGCTGCATTTTAATTCATGTTCATGAAATTGTTCTTATGATATATGAAAGAACTCGAAGTAAAATATACTGACTCTATATTTCGGAATTTAAACTATACAGAAGGATTAGGATTATTTAGAATATATCAAAAAATTGCAGAGATATATGTTAGAGGAAGGGATGCCTTCATAGAGGATCCTTTAAAGGAAGACTAGCTCGTTTTCAGCATATCTATGGGAAGATCATAAAAACTCTCATGCAGATAGCCCATTCGCCAGGATTTGAAAGTGGGCTGAACTTGCAGTGTTTAGCGATTTTACCACTACGCCGCTTATAGATCTCATCAAGAGGTAAAAAGAACAAGTCCTAATGCAAGAGATCATTCAAAGCAAACGCAAGCAAGCTACGACGGACTCATCAGCTGTCCACATCACAAACAGACCAGACGGGATAATGGTTACTGACGCTGGTTCCGAGTTCGAATCCGGGAGAAAGCATGGATAGTTGTATAAAATATATAGTTAATATAAGTTACAATATTAAACATTTCATAGACAGAAAATCCATTAACAAACAACAAAGCCGTATAAATATTTGTAAACAGGAGAGCACTGCACGAGGGCGAATGATGAAGTACAGAATTAAACTTTAAGGGTTGTGTATATATCTATACATCCATGCATGTTTCAGTCTTCGTTGATCCTTATCGGATGAAAACTTTATCGCCCACCGTGAAAAATTAAATCGCCCACTAGTGGGCGATACGGACCAGGCTGACTAACTCTGCTCTTGCAGGCGATACAAACAACAGTTCCAACAATATTGAGTCATTTGAGGAATAGGGAGTAGCAGTAGACAACAATAAGATCAGACAGGATTCAAGATACAGAAAAGAAGAAATGAAGATATTTTATTAAATATTATAATGCTAATATTACTGTGTATTCTTACTAGAATGTAATAGTATAATATCGGGATAATTACCCGTAGTTTATTAATGAATCCGCATCTTTCGAAATTTAAATTATTTGCATAATTTTCCTACAACAAAATTAGTATAAAAAAGGGAAAAATATGCTTGTTGCAAAATGCTGTTGTGAGGTTTCTTTACAGTGACTTTATGAATGATTAACTTACGTTGTGTTGAGAAAAGCAGTTTTATAATATTGAAATTAGAAGAAAGATCTTCTCTACTATTGATTAGCAACAATTTTATTTACGGCTAGAGGACATGATATTGTCGAAATTGAAAACAATAACATATCGGAAAAGTTTTTCTTCTAAGTGTTAATAATATTGTTTTTAAACCACTCAGTTTATTAAATAATGTAAATTATTCCATGTCGAATTACTACACTGATAAGAAACGACAATTGATGAAGACTACGTCGATAATAAATTAAAATGTAAAACCTTTATAAACCGGCCTTGCAACACACAGGTCAATAACAATGTCTGATAGCATAATATTATACTTGCACTTACCAAATTACACAGCTTATATAGGCATTCATTAAAAATGAAGAACTGCAGTTCTTTCTAAATAGTACAAACAAATTGCAAATATGCAGCAGAAAAATTCACACAATTAATTAAGATTAATCAAATAATGCAGTGTTTTGAAAGAGTCATGTAGCAACTTAAGTAACGATCAAGGATGATATCACATAAAAATGCAACGATAGGAAACAGTAAGGTGCAACAAGTAAAACACTTCCAAGATGGTCGTAGGTATATGAGACGCTACGTTATGTTTGCCAAAGTCGGCAACATCTTTCTTAATAACAACAATATGTACAAAATTTAAAACAAATAAATATTTTCCATTATAATTGGTATAAATTTCTTCTGCTTGGTTCATATTATAGGGTTACTAGCAAAAGAAAAGTCAGCTTTCTCTTAGCCAGGACTTGAGCTTCAGACTTTCCGATTCCCAGCAGGACTTGCTTCCAATAACATCCCAAAGGCATGCAGTAAATTAAGAAGAAAGAAAAGTACCTTTCAATAAAACTAGACAAAGCAACGATCTTGTGTTTGGCATAGATTTTAATTAAGACTCTATCGATTTCGAGGTCGAAGACATACAAGTCCCTCTTCACAAGGAGCAAAGAAGAAAGAGGCCACAATCGTAGTTATGCCAAAAAGAAAGGAGTAAAGAGAAAGAGAAGGTAGCGCTATCTGGTCACAGAAACGATAAAGAAAACAGCGTTGGGAAGGACTGAATTAAAGTCATTAACTAAACAAGATAAATCTTTGTGAATGTGAAAACCTCCATTTCACCAACTACAGATAAAAAAGACTTTTAAATAAATTAGCGGACCCCAAGGGAAAATTGGGATTGAATTTTAATCTATGATTAGCCTATTTGTTCTTTTCTTCTTTATTTTATTTATTTTTTCTTCATGTAAGATTCGTGTTCTTTGGTGTGAAAATTTAACGTTCTTTTAGTTTGAC
Source organism: Stegodyphus mimosarum (assembly GCA_000611955.2). Classification (NCBI taxonomy): domain Eukaryota; kingdom Metazoa; phylum Arthropoda; class Arachnida; order Araneae; family Eresidae; genus Stegodyphus; species Stegodyphus mimosarum. Next base: position 11,085 of record KK119784.1, read on the forward strand.
CGATATACCTCAAACCACACTGACAAGACATGCTGTAAATTCCCCAAGAATTATAGTCAGAAATGGAATCTTTAAGACTCGTACAATGGATTTTATTGAAAGCCGAGAAGAAGATTCTAAAACTGAACTTCTGGAGAATCCGTCTAGTTTTGTACCTAACAGAAGGACGAAATGGAAGAACGACAAGGTTATAGTTCGACCGCCTCATCCGCGACCATGAGCGCAAACACGCATGAGCCATTCGGACCGAATTATTCTCAAAATAGGGTGGAAGGATAGGGACTTTCTTTCCCTCGAGCATATAAATTCCCTTATTCCGGAGAAGAAAAGATTTTCACGTGACCCATCAAGTCGGAGCAAATAATAACGCCCCTTTTGGATGAGTCAATGTGTTTTGGCAGAATGCCAGTCAAGGTTGCGTTAAAGACGGTCGAACTATACTAATGTTATTACTCACAGCGGAATGTTTTCTTTGATTGCAAGATGAAAAATTTTTAAATGTTTAATCAATGACCATGGAGTGGGCTGAAATCAGATTCGTTGCGGATTACAAATATCAACGAAGAGAAGAGAACAGTTAAATTCAGCTTCAAAAGTGAACTGGATGGCTGAATCAATCGAATCTATAACGCATAAAATACGGGATAAATCTTCTTCATTACCAATAAAAAGCGCGCAAGTATTGTCTGCGCAGCGCATTCAAAGACGAAAAGATAGTTTTTCAAATACACTCATGTCCATAAATTAAGGGTAATTCGGAGTCACGCGGAAATCGAACTCTAAAATAAATATATCACCTGTAAAATCACTACACATATCTTCAAGAATCATATGCAAATTTCAGGAAGTAACCAGATGACACAGATGGTACGTCACAATGACGAGAGTGTAAGAGAATGATATATAAGGAATACAGGCAAAGAAGTAAAATTGTTCGCAGGCGCTTTATAAGCATTTCAGTGCAATAACCGAATAGTTATGACACAAAGTACGCATTTGGATGATTTTTTACGTGGTAGAATTATCGGCCGTCTGGAATGTGGGCGTACCCAACTGGAAGTATCAGACGAACTTGGAATTGCCCAGAGTGTCATCTCCAGGCTTTGGCTACGATTTCAAGATGATGGTAATGTGAGTAGATGTTACACCACAGGTCGCCCCAGAGTTACAACGCCGAATGAGGACCGGTATTTGGCAGTTATTGCCAAAAGAAACAGGCGGAGCACAGCCACAGACCTATCTCGTCAGCTCTATTCAGCCACTGGTACGACAATTTCAAGGCAGACCGTGTACAGACGCTTAGGGCAGATTGGTCTACATGCTCGTAGACATGTCAGATGCGTTTTACTTATTGCAACTCACTGTCGCCTGCGGTTAGCCTGGAGTAGAGAGCATGCATTGTGGACACCGCAACAGTGGGCTTGTGTGATGTTTTCCGACGAGTCCAGGTTTAGCTTGCAGTCTGATTCTCGCCGGACTTTCATCTGGAGAGCTCCAGATACCCGTTACCACCAAGAAAACATCATTGAACGACACCGTTACGGTGGTGCAGGAGTACTTGTTTGGGGTGGAATTATTCTGGGCTCCAGAACTGACCTGCATGTTCAAATTGGAACCATGACAAGCCAAATCTATCGGAACGTCATTCTGGAACAACACGTACGTTTGTTTCGGGGCGCCTGGGCGCACAATTTGTGTTTATGGATGACAACGCCCGTCCTCACCGTGCAAACATCGTAAGCGAATGCCTTCAATCGGAGGATATCACCCGTATGGACTGGCCAGCATTCTCACCGGACTTGAATCCAGTAGAGCACGTGTGGGACATGCTTGGCCGACGAGTTGCAGCCCGTCAACCTCCTCCTACATGTCTACCGGAACTTCGGAGAGCATTGCTTTTTGAGTGGTGTAATATCCCCCAAGATCAGATCGATAATTTGATACTCAGCATGCCTAGGCGTTGTACGGACTGTATTGCATCGTCTGGGAGACATACAATGTATTAACAATCATACCAACCATGTAATATTGGTTTTTTGTAAATAGGTTTTTTTTTGTAATTTGCTCCAGGGAGAAAAAAATCCCTAATTTTTTTAATAATATCAAACATATAGCATCTTTTTTTGCTCTTTACCTTTTGTTTAATAAATAAGCTTTACAAATAAGTCAAATTTGTTTTGCTTCTAACTCTTCCTTTGCCTGATTTTGCATTATTCTTAATTTATGGGCATGAGTGAAGTTTTACTTGAGTGCACGTAAATGTCAGCAGTAGAAAACTGAGGGGATTACCCATAGCTAATCCTTAAGTTTGGGAATAATATTTATTTTGGAAAACAAAATGGGATTGACACAAAGAAATATCTTTAAGTTTATCGACGACTTTAAAAGAATTTTTTACAATGTGAATATTGTTATAAAGTTTTTTTTTTAATGGCGGGCACTAGACATTTTAGGCTTTAGTCACTACTAAAGCCAGAAGCTGTGGTTATTTTATTATGAGGGCACCTAATAGGCGGCCACCGTTACCTCCTATGAAAGGACAGACAATTTGCATCCACGCCTTCTCCGGGATTCGAACCCGGGCCCATTGGTACGGTAGTCAGAGGAACTAATCACTTTCCCGTTATGGCAACTTGTTGGAAAGTAAAGGAGAAAATATAGAATTAGCCAAATGCTATGATGCTGTTCTAAAATTAGAAACTATAGGTCGAAAAAGGAAATCAATTTTATAGACTTTGGGAAGAACATAAAACTTATCGCAGTCAGCAATAGGTGGAATAAGTGAATTTTTTAAACTGAGTTGGGAATATATGAGAAGATTTAACATCTTTTTTTAATTTTCGGGAGATCAGAAGTTGAAGAATCCTTACGGATCGAACAGTATGGTCCTTTATTTAACAGTTTCATGACTCCATCAATGGATGTGTGTTTATCCATAACAACGATCTGTCTACCCTTGTCTCAGCTATGGCAGTAATAACGTTAGGATTAGAATTAATTTCATGTAAGTCCTTCCTTTCCTTTTGGCTAAGATTCTAGTAAACGATTTGCTATTAAAATTCAAGTTATGAGTAATTAAGGGCCAGAATGTATCTTTCTGTGTTTCTGAAATTTTAGAGAATGTGAAAACGTTTCCAATAGGAGCAATGATTTCATGAACTGAAGATTTAGATGCCTTTGAAAAGTTGAAGTTATATTTTAATATTTTCATCTGATCCTCCGAAAGGTTAACATTAGAAATATTAACAATGGCATTAGTATTTATGGTAGGACGATCAACAGGATGAGTGAGGCTAAACGACTGGAGTGTGAGTTTATAAAGTATTTTCTCTCTCCTTTACTACCTCCTGTGTTCGTGAGGTAAGTGGAAGCACGCTCGACGCATATTCGGGAGTTCCCGAGTTCGAGTCCCATCCAGGGCGCTCCCATTTTTCACGTTCCTGCATTTATATGACCTAATGACTCTAAAAGGAGGTCCGAACTAAAGGTTGTGGACGATAATTTTTCACCATAAGGATTTGGGCGAATGGATCCTCTAACCCGTGCTCGCCCTTTCAAAGAGAGTATATAATGTACTTTCTCCCTCCTTTCGACATGCCTTTGTGGTGTAACTGAAAGCATGCCTGACGCGTATTCGGGAAGTCCGGAGTTCGAATCCTGTCGAGAGCATTGTACATTTTTTATGTTTTTCTGCATCGATATAACCTAATGACTCTACAAGCGTTTGGAATATAGAAGGAAGAATTTTTTTATGATGTTGGCAAGCATTTTAGGTTCTAGATCAAGATTTATAATAAAAAGAAGAAAAATTTAAACTAAAACTGGCAATTTCGCAAATGGAAGTAATATAATTGTTATTCAACTGCAGACAAACATTTGCGCGTGTTTCTAATAATGTGACAAAGAAGTGACAATTTCAATTTATGCATAATTTTCGAAACGTGAACAGAAGATTTGTGATTACATTTATCTTTTATAAATTTAGGAATTATATTTTAATGTTTGCATTTAAGAAAAAAAGTGGAGATGGTTCAAGAATTTCATATGCTTAAGCTGTATCTTACAAAATTGGCGCTGACGTATCAAACAGAAAGAGAAACAAGCACGAAAAGGTGGCGAATACTAAAAGTATGAAATAGAAAGAGCACAAAACAGTTAAAATACGAATCTTTGTAATGATAATAAAAACGTTAAGAGACGTTAAAACGTTATAAGATAGCGTTAATCGAAGAAAAGGTAAGCGTTATAACGAAAAAAAAAAACTAAAGAATGCGATATATAGAAAACGAAACAACAATATTAGTGCATATAAAACACGCAACAAAAAATAAGACAAAATCATCAAAGATTAAGAAGAAATACAAATAAAAAGAGAAGCTCACCAACTTCCGAAATTGAAAGAGTCCAGCAACTACGTTGAATGGCGAAGCAAAAAACAATACTAACGGTATTTTTATGGTTATTTTTTAAAAAACAATACTCACGGTACTTTTATGGTTATTTTTTAAAAAACAATACTCACGGTATTTTTATGGTTATTTTTTAAAAAACAATACTCACGGTATTTTTATGTTATTTTTTAAAAAACAATACTCACGGTATTTTTATGGTTATTTTTTAAAAACAATACTCACGGTATTTTTATGGTTATTTTTTAAAAAACAATACTCAAAAAAACAATATCAAGGTATTTTTATGGTTATTTTTTAAAAACAATACTCACGGTATTTTTATGGTTATTTTTTAAAAAACAATACTCACGGTATTTTTATGGTTATTTTTTAAAAAACAATACTCACGGTATTTTTATGGTTATTTTTTAAAAAACAATACTCGCGGTATTTTTATGGTTAAAAAGTAACCACTTTACAATACAATAAAAAACAATACTAACGGTATTTTTATGGTTATTTTTTAAATAACCATAAAAAAACAATAATAACGGTATTTTTATGGTTATTTTTTAAAAAACAATACTCACGGTATTTTTATGGTTATTTTTTAAAAAACAATACTCACGGTATTTTTATGGTTAAAAAGTAACCACTTTACAATACAATACTTAACGGTAGAAAAGGCACTTTTTTAAGGTCTTCAAACTCCTATTCATGCTCTTGAAAAACTGTTCTTATATACTTGTTAACTATAAATGTGTAGACAGTGGAACCTCCCTAAGGCGACCGCTCAAAATTCAGATAGTCCTTGTCTTACGCGGATGTTAGATATGTCACTATGGTTGTTAAATTGATGTTAAAAAAGATTTATTTTTAGGAAATAACAATCACTTTCAGAGGTAGTTGTTCGCATGAAATGGTCACTGTGGGAAGTTGAAATAATATACTCCACATTTTTAATAAAAATATTATTAAATTTAAAATGAGCTTTGGGAGGAACGACATGTAAGATGTGAGGATTAAACCATATTAAATTATTTAATAAGGTAATTAACAACTTAATTAAGCGAAACGTTTATGCATTATGTTAAACATTAGTTACGACATACGCTGCTTCAAGGATTCGGAAGGAAAGTAAGGCAAGCATGTCTTTTCTTTGTAATTTTTGTCACAAACGCTAGTAAATATGATGTAGTTTGCTTAAAATAGCGTTTCCCTTCTTTTCATTGCGTTTGCAGAAAACAAAAACCAAACCAAACAAAAAATAAATAAAAACATGTTTTCCAAACGTTTTTGAAACTTACCGTACCTCACTTTGCTCTATGAAGTATTCGTCAATCTTAACACTAAGCAAGGTTTTCTTTCTTTCTTTCTTTGTTTTTTTTTTTTTTTTTTTTTTTAACATAAAAGTTTGTTTATATTCCATGAGACGGCAATCCGATAATCAAAGGGATTTAAAACTTTTAATTTAGTTTTCAAATTATAACTGTGATACTTAACAAAATGGGCTATTTAAAACAATAGAAGCATTTCTTAACAAGCCTATGTTTTACATAATGTAGCTTATAATATTCATTCATTAATGTAATTTATAATATATTCGACTGATAATTTTATAGAGTTTGACCTTCATTGGTAGCATAAACTGTGTAGTATTAAACTCCTAACAGAGTTCGAGAGAATTATCGTTGCGCTTGAAGAAACAACAGTCTTAGAAAGGTTTAAAACAACCATTTTGTTAAAACTGAACTTGAACGTAAACGCACATCTTGTGTTTGATAATATCAACCACCATTTGTGGCGATGTAACTTGAAGTAACAGTCAAATTCAAATTTAAAACTAAGCCTAGTAGTTTGTAGAGACATTAGGTATTTTTTGAAAGCAGGAGAGATGAAAAATTGAGCAATGCCTTCTCCGGGACTCGAACAACGGACCTCTCGAATACGCGCCGAGCGTGCTAACCACTAGATCAGGAAGGCATACTAAAAAGGCGGGAGAAACACCTTCTAAGTTAAAGACTACATAATTGATTTTAAATTTCAAGTTGGCTCAGAACTTCTCACAGGCGTAGCAGTTAAATGTTGGCAGTTATAACGTAAAATCGAAGAATAACAATTTTATCAGAACAGGCGAAACCTAGGCAGAAACATGTTCTGTCTTATAATCCGAAACCCTCGAATTAAACACTTTCTAACTCATTTTACATTTCTGTTGAGTAAACAGAAAGGAGAAGGCATAGTAAAGATGAAATTATAATAACCGGTTAATTATAATAATAATAACTCTGCAAGTTTTATATGCATTATCAGTTGTTTATCCAAAGACTTTTCCGTCTTTAAAAACGTTCCGTCCGTCCGTTCTTAGCACTTGGTTAGCTATCTGCCTAATAGGAGAGATGGTTTTATGGAAAATTTCTTAAGCTAAATTGGTAGTTCAGTTTCCAGTTATACATAGGAAAATCTGCAGAACATTGGTAAATAAATACAAACATATTGTTCGCGCCTTATGTAAATTTTGAATTTGTTCTCTGCAAGAGGGCGCCTGCGAGCGCCGAACTACTATATCTATTGTACCAACTTGTTTTTCTTACGGCCAATAAACGCAGTAACGAACGTCTGTGTCTGCTTTCTATCCACCTCAACATGGTCCGTCGATCCAGCGGCAAACTTTGGATGATGTGTCAAGGCATTTGGACGTTCTGAAATAACAGGATATTTCGTGCAGAAGAAACGGATTATATTTTGTGTCTTGTTGTGAGAACAGCAGCCGAAATATGGAGTGCCTTCTAAAGCAAAAGCGAATCATCAAGGGCAAGCTAACTTGTTTAATCTCACAAGTAAATAGTTTGCAAAATCAAGAAAATTCTGTTTCTGTTATTGAAGTGTATGAAAGTGATGTTAGGGCTTTGGATGCTGAAGTGAATAGTTTAAACGATAACATTCTTGGTACTTGTTCCGACGTGGAGTTTAATAAGTATGAAATAGAAATGCATGAAATATTTTCTAAATTGGATGTATTAAAAATTACTTTAAAGGAAGAATTTGGAAAACTTACTAATGCATGTCAAGATATAATGAATGTTAATGCAAATGGTTTAAAACTTCCTCGCGTGGAATGCCAATGTTTACTTCTAATTACGTTGATTGGATATCATTTCGGGATTTATTTCTTGCTAGCGTTGGAAATAATAATACATTAAGTGACAGTCAAAAATTGCAATATCTTAAGCTTTCTGTGAAAGGTGAAGCTGCTGCTTTACTCCAATCAATTCAAATTTCAAATGCGAATTACGCAAAGGCTTACTGAACGTTACGAAAACGAAATAGAAATAACAAATTCAGCGTTAAATAGATTAATTTCACAACCTGTTCTAAAACCTGAATCGGCTTCAGGTTTGCGGAGATTAATTGATACAACACAACAGTGTATTGATACATTAAAAATCCTTAAACAGCCAGTAGAGCATTGGGATACTATGATTATTTTTCTGTTAAAAGGAAAACTTGATCATGAAACACTGAGAGAATGGACGATGGAGCAGGCAAACAAAAAAATTTCTGCTTTCGCTGAGTTCACTCTTTATTTTAAACAGAGCAAATGCTATTGCTTCGTTGGCAAAGTGCCAGAGGGAGAAGGCGGGCTTGCTTTCTGAAACTAAAACTCACGGTTCGCCGGGTCGATACGCTTTTTCGTCCCAAGTTGTGGCTAATATTTGCGTTCATTGCAAAAGTAACTCTCATTCTCAATTATTTAAATGTGATAGCTTTTTAGAACGCCCTATCAAAGAAAAATGGGATATTGTTAAAAGGAATAAATTATGTGCTAATTGTTTGAAAGATAGTAAAACGCATCCCATTTTCAAATGTCGTGCAGGCATGTGTAAATCTTGTTCAAAGCCACATAATACAGTGCTATGTTAAAAAAATTCAAATGATGTAAAATGTCATACACCCACGGAACACGGAGCTTCTACTGTTAGTAGCAATAACGCCACGGTGTCGTCGCGCAGGTAGTTCTGTTACCTACTGCAATTGTTTATGTTAAAGATATTAATGGCGATTTACAAAAATGAAGGATGCTAATTGATTCAGGCAGCCCGGGCTCATTTATTCGGGAGCACTGTGTAAATTTATTGCAGCAAAAGCGCACTAGTGCAAACATAAGTGTAAATGGCTTGAGCTCGCAAAAGATTGGTAAAGTTTCAGGTTCAGTTCAATTACAAATAACATCTCCATTTTATAAAAACGCAAGCGTTTCAGTTAATGCATTAATTATACCCAAGATCACATGTGACCTTCCTCAATATCAAGTTGATAGGTCTGTTTTGATAGCTTTTAAACACCTGCGGTTGGCAGATACGAATTGCTTCCAGCCTGTCACAATAGATATTCTTTTGGGCGCAGATGTATTTGGCGAGATAATGCTTCATGGGCGTTAAACTGTTTTGGGACATTCATTAACAGCCTTAGAATCAATATTCGGTTGGGTCATTATCGGCAAGACGAAATCTGTACCACAAATAATTATATCTAATTATGCTAGTTTTACCAGTGTTCAATTTCAGCTTGAAAAGTTTTGGAAATTAGAAGAAATTTTAGAAACAAAGTTTTACACAGAGGAAGAAATTGAGTGCGAAAATCATTTCAAGCAGAATTTTTCTCGTGACTCAACAGGTAGATTTGTTGTTAAGTTTCCATTTCGTAAGTCTAGCAGTGAACTTGGGTCATCTAGGCATATTGCTGTACATCGTCAATTTATTAGGAATGAATCTCTTTCCAGTCAATACCACAAATTTATGAAAGATTATCAACAACTTGGTCATATGGAATTGATTCCAGAAAACGAAATTGATGTTCCAGCTAATTCTAGTTTCTACCTTCCGCACCATTCAGTTCCGGATAAAAATGGTGATAAATTTCGAGTAGTATTTGATGGTTCTGCTAAATCTTCTAGCGGTATTTCTCTCAATGAGAAATTGATGGTTAGTCCACAGTTACAGCCCGATTTGACATTAATTATTCGTTTTAGAATTCACAGGATAGCTGTAACGGCCGACATAGAGAAAATGTACAGACAAATCATAATACAAGATGCGGACTTTCAAAGAATAGTCTGGCGCGATTCACTGTTTAAACCAATTCAGGATTTTCGATTAACTAGGATTGCTTACGGTCTTGCATCAGCACCGTACCTTGCAGTGAAATGTTTACAGCTGTTAGCAATAGAAGAAGCAAATAATTTTCATTTGGCTTCTAAGACATGTCTTAGGGACTTTTACGTTGATGATTTGATTTCCGGAGCCAGCTCAATTACGGAAGCTATAGAATTACAAAGGCAATTGAATCAGATGTTGTCACGCGCAGGATTTGTTTTAAGAAAATGGGCTTCTAACAGCAAGGAAGTCTTGAATTCAATTAATCCAGATTTCTGCTTATCAAATGCTTCTTTGAACATGGACAATGATGATACTGTGAAAACGTTAGGTATTCCTATGGCAACCAGCTTCAGATATGTTTTTCTTCAACGTCAATTCATCATATTCTGAAGTCTTAACCAAACGAACATTACTTTCAGTAATTGCAAAGACCTTTGACCCTCTTGGATGGTTGGCACCGATCACGGTTCGGTACAAATTGATCATGCAAAAGCTGTGGAAACATCAATTACAGTGGGATGAAGAGGTTCCTCCAGATATCGCATGTGAGTGGAAACAACATACAGAGGATATGCTACTTATTCAAGATATCAAAATTTCACGATTCTTGTTGGTTGAATAATAGATAATAATAAGATAACCAGTTTCAATTGTACGGGTTTTGTGACGCGTCGGAGAAAGCGTACACCGCTGCAATTTATTATCGTTCTGTTATTGTTCTGTGTTAGATACTAGACAAATCAATGTTCAGTTATTGATAACCAAGACAAGAGTTGCACCATTAAAACCATATCACTTCCTCAATTGGAACTTTGTGGAGCATTCCTGTTGACTAAATACTCACCTGTAAAGCTTTGGATACACCTATATCACAAGCTTATTTTCATACCGATTTCACTATTGTACTGGCCTGGATAGGATCTCACCCAAGCCGATAGAAAAACTTTGTCGCCAACAGAGTAGCAAAAATCCAAACGTTGTCTTCTCTTGTCCAGTGGCATCATGTGAGTGGAAATGTTAATCCTGCTGATCTCGCAACTCGTGGCTTGTCATCATCTGCTCTGGTTACTTCATTGTGGCTACAGGGTCCAGATTTGTTGTATGATTTATTTCCTTTTCAGCCAGCATCATCTGCACCACCACTGAATGAATCTGTGCCAGAGCAAAGATGTACCTTACAATCAACAACCGCTGCCAGTCACTTGATAGACTGATTTATTTTATACGTATTCTTCTCTCACTAAACTTAAACGTGTTATAGCATTATGTCTGAGGTTTGTAAGTATTGTAGAAATTCAGGAGATAAGGTAAGTGGATTTTTAAAAACTAGTGAATTAACTAAAGGTATGCACGTGTTAATTAAATTAATGCAATATGTTGAATTTAAGAATGAAATCAACATTTGAGTAAAAATCAATCATCTTGTACAAGCAAAATTTTATCTTTAAATCCATTTTTAGATAATTCAGGTATTCTCAGGGTGGGCAGTCGCTTGCGGCATGCAAACCTTGCATATGGTATTAGGCATCCTATTTTGCTGCCAAAGAAGCACATTTTAACTCATCTATTTTGAGATATTGCTGTTGAGTTGAATTTTATGGTTTAAGTGCGAAGAACACGATATTTAATAAGTAAAGGTAACACACAAAACGCTAATATAAAATCTCAAAGCTTTCAGATTATTTTTTTAGCCGATATTTTTTTTATTTATTATTTTTTTTTAAAGATTTTCTCTAGTGGGCTATTATGATCTGCTCACAGTGGAAGTATCAGAATTGCGCAGAAGGGAAGACTTGGCAAGATTCAAAATTGCACGCCTAAAGCTTTAAACAGGCTTTAATGTAAGTTGTCGTTAAGATGTTGTAAAGTAGTAATTAGAAATATCCAATAATGTACTTATCTGCCATTTAATGTAAGTCGGGAAATTTGAAGTTTTCTTAATAACGAATTAATAATGAAAGCGCTTAAGGACTTGATAGCAGTTATGTACTGTATTAATTGAAATATAATACAAATTTATTTCTGTACTATTCTTAATTCTATCCGTATTATAAGTGCCCTTGGCTCTATCGTAGAATTGGACGCCCTTTCGATTGGCGAAAAATTTTGTTCAGTTTTGGCGATGAAACCCCATTTCTGGTTACCATGAGAGTTTTAACTTGGTTTTAGCTTCTTGATTTTTTAAATGAAAATAAATCGATGTGTACATGGACAAAGTCAAGGCAATATGCAATGACTAGTTTGTGCAATTCTGTGATGTTTTTGAAGTGAAAATAGGTCGATGTGTACATGGGCACGTAGTTTGTGAAATTCTTATTTTGGTTTTGTGTAGCGGCCATCTTGAAATTGTGCCTTCCTGGAGTCGATCTTGGCGTCAAAAAAGAATTGCCAAAAAAAAGAAAAAAAAAAACAAGAGGCACCCAATTGTAAACTTTTACCGCGCACTTAGCATTTATGTACATAATAACTTTCTTTTAACTTTTATATAATTTTTCATAAACTTCGCAACTTTCTTTTATCTCTTAAATTAAAGAAAGCCTATTACCATCTCCATGCCAAAGTCACGAATGATGAAAGCGTTTTCTTCTGGAAAAACGAATTTAAATGATTCTTTGCATTTGCTTCGTTCGTTGTTCTGGGAAATTTCCAGTTACGATATTCACACATTTAATGCTTATTATGGCATCCACACAATAAACTGAGTTACGATAGCCACACAATAAACTGAGTTACGATAGCCACACAATAAACTGAGTTACGATAGCCACACAATAAACTGAGTTACGATAGCCACACAATAAACTGAGTTACGATAGCCACACAATAAACTGAGTTACGATAGCCACACAATAAACTGAGTTACGATAGCCACACAATAAACTGAGTTACGATAGCCACACAATAAACTGAGTAATAATATCCATACTAAAACACTAGTTATGATATTACACGCAGTAAACCGAATTTTGACTTCCGCATACTAATAATTACATATTCATGTTTTCATAGTAAAACGCCATAAATGAGAGTATCTTTGAGTAGTAAAACGTCAAAAAATAAGAGTATCTGTGAGTGGAAACAGGTGGGAAATAAGAAACATAGATTTATGACTTTGACGAGCAGCTGAGGACATTTACATGCAGGTTTACCTGAAGATATTATATTTACATAATTTAATTGTTGGATAATTGCAGAACATATTCAACAAATCGAGATCACATGCGTGAAGGCAGCGTACTCGTGAATCCTTGCTTTTTTTTGTTAAATACCTTAAAAATAAACGGTCGTTTCAGTGGCTTAGCTAGAAGTTTTGTGGCTTTAGGGAAAACGTAAAATAAGATAAAAAAACCTGACAGCAAACTTTAATTGGCAAAAGCCCTTTATATTCTTTAATTCTGGTATTTCTCTTTTCTGTTCTAAAAAGAGTAACTATTTATACATAACGTATCAATCTAAACTACGTTATTTTAATATCAATCCGCGAAATATGATCTTACAGTTTGTTGCCTTTTAGCCAATCCCTGAATAAAATTTGAAATTGAAACTAAAACCTTTTTGACACTTTCTCACGCTTCTTCTGAAAACGTAGGCGCTTTTTCGCTCCCTTCCCTCTTGCTAATACGCGAAGCGACTCGTTTTTGTCTATCATCCACTGTCTTTAAGCTTCCCAAAATGTGGGATGGATATTGCGCCCATAATGGTGTATGAATCAGAATTTGCATCTTAAGAACTGTCCTGTCGCTATGGCATTCTAGTGCTTAAATTTACAGCCTACAGCTGCTTCATCATCAGTGATTATTTAAGTTGCAAGTAAAACGAAAATCATTCTAGCATAATAGTATATTTAAAAGTCATTTGAAGTGCTTAGGTAGAAGTATTCATCTATTTCGGTTTTAAATATAAGCAATCGAACTTCGTGTTAATCTTTATTACACTTCGGCTGTTTCATTGAGTAAATTAAATATTACACTTCGGCTGTTTCATTGAGTAAATTAAATCATGTTCTTTTTCTAGGGTGCAAGAATAAAAATTATGCTACGGACATAAATTACGTTACGGGCTAAACTTTTACATTTAAATTTAGTGAACAATTTTTGAAATTTGATTATGCTGTTTTGAAATAGTAAAAATATTTTTCAAAGACGTACAGCATAATAATTCAACGTTTTTTTAAAGTGGTTTTGAGTTTATAAATTTTGTGAATAGACTAATGTTATTTTGCTAATTTTGTATGCTAAATACTTTTAATAACCATAAGTAATTTTTTAATGAATTAATGCAATTTCGAAATATAAATATGTAATACTGTTTTCCTTACTATATCGGATCAAAATGTAGCAGTGTTTTATGAATGTTTTATGTTTGTGGTCACATGGACCACTGGTGAGTCACCTTTTCTGCAGTTTTGTATGGAAATATAAATTTCTTCGGCATGCAAATCAGTCTGCTCAAATTGGTCCCAAATTACAAACGTGTATTTCTTTATTACTCGTAAAAATGAAAAAAAGTTATAGAATTCTGAAAATAACATTCATTTTGTTTTCTCAGAAAACGGTATTTAGAAAGTATGAATATGTGCTGCAATGCTCTGGGAAGCGCAAAGTAGTGTTCAAAAGTAAATAAAATTGACATAAAACACCATGCTGCGTCTTATATATATATAAAATGACCTGCTGTTATTTTTCTTTCAAACTTATCTCCTGAATTAAAATAGACTTAGATTTGAGTTTTGGAATGATCTAATACAGTGGTCCCCAGCCCCCGGTCCGCGGACCGGTACCAGTCCATGGATCACTTTTCGAGTCACTTTAGGTTACCTCTGCTGAAGTTTGACGTGCTGAAATGTTGCATTACTTTCCCATTAACACTGCATATTTGGCCCAGTTTATAATATTAACGTATCATCTGGACATCGAAGCATAAAAAGCCAAAAAGAGCTACTAAAACCCAAAATAAAAGTTGTTTAGGTTTTAGTTCAAAAGAAACGATTTCGTTTACCTATTTTGCCAACATCATTTATTTATTTATTTCATATTTTACTTGCATTATAACTTTGAGATATAGCATTACAAATGAAGACCTTCGTCAAGAAATCGCTCAATTATGGCCAGCACATATATTTTGGCTCTTTAAATGAATTATCAACTTGCCTGCTTGTAAGTTTCTTCATACTGGAGTCTATAAAAACTAAAACCTAATTGTTAAGTACTTAGAAGTTCATTGTCGGTATTATTTAACAACCTTGTCTAATTATATCACCATTCTGATTAGAGCCGAGAGAATTGGACTCCATTCATAAAAGTCTCTGACTACTATTTTGCATGACAGATGTGCCGTTCTAATTTTATTCATGGATAGCGCTGCCAAATAAAACTTCATAAAAAGTGTCATTATGTTTGAAAAATGAGGAAAAGACGGAATTTCTTCATCTGAAGCCGAATGTTAAGAAGAAACATGCAGCGTAGTATAAATATAAACCGTAAAAAGGTCACCGAAAACTGCTTTTGCGTAATACTCAGTTACTCACATTTCGTCCATATATTCTTAGAATAGGGCCAAGTGCCAGCGAGAATGAATGTATCTTTGAAGGTAAAAAGTGCGAATTGCTTTTCAGTGACGAATTTAACTGTGAAGTCAGCTGTTACTGAGGCCTACCATCGCCCTATATATAGAAACCCACTTTCTTGAGGGTGTTCGCGGGATTTGGAGTTTAACAGGTGTTGTTTCTCAGTTCTTTGTGTTAAGGATGCACGCGTTTTCGGATTATCCATCGCGGTTTTCTCTTAGGCCTAGTTGTGATTATTTGTCGTCAAGAATTTTAACACCACCCGTGGTATGTGAATACATTTATGTTTCTCTTGAACGCTAGATTTTTGACATAGAGGTGGAAAAATAAGTTTTTATTTCTATAACTTACTGCTTTTGAATACATACACAAAACTTTTACATATTTGGATGGGAGAAGACGAATTATTTTGTAATTCAATGCATGAAAAGGTAAACTGTATGGAGTAAGATATAGGCACATTTTATACAAAAATATATTCCAATCCAAAGAAAGTTATGTATAATTTGTTTTAATTTTTACTCATTCGTCATCGCGAGAGCAGTTTAATTCTATCGTCGAAATTTGTAATGAAAATAACATCTTATAAATGTAGTTATCTTTTCAATGTAGAAATATTTATCGTCTGTTAAAAGCAGAATCCAAAAAATCAAGTAACGACGGAAAATTCATATAATTTTTAGACTTTAAAAAGGCACAGCGATAAAAAAAATTGCCGAATCCTTTCTATTTATTTCATACTCATTATTGCTTTCTCTCTCTGTTTTGCTTCAAAGCCAACATCTGCTAAGTTTAACTTTTAATTTGCAGCTAATATCAGCAATGAGTTTCCAAAAGTAAATTCATTTAACAAATATATTTTTAAATCAGATAAAAATAAAGCGTTTGAAGAAATCGGTGTTTAGTATTTATTTGAATAAGAGATGATTTTAATATTTTGTTTAAAAACAAACCCCTCAAAATTTTTTTAATGCTTCATTTCTTTTATAACTCTTTTTTCCTTGCCTAGAAGTATCTAAACTTAAGAGTCTAAACCTAAAAGTATCTAAAAAGTAAGATTTAAACTTAAACATCAAATTATTAGATAAAATCTGAAAAAAGAAATATTTATACTTTTCCGGCTCCGAGCATTTGGTGACTTGTTTCCAAGTATTTGTGAAATGATATAATGGTTACACGATAAATAAGCACAGTATAGCAAAAGAGAAATCATATCACATAGTTAAATAGGTATGCTACTTTTTAAATGTCGTAAAATTAATTTTTACTTCAGGTGTATTTAGGACGGGATAGATAAGTCAATAGACAACTAGTAATTTTGTTTTAGCATTTTCTGACTAAGTGGACTTTGTCATTTTCTTACTGCACAGGGTTTTTATCATCTTGCATTCATCTAACTTACCCATCTATTATCATATAACTTATCAACTTCTGTTCATCTAATTATTTTTCCATACAAATTCCCCATAAAATTTAACGTTTTCTAGAAAAATGAATACTTTGATATAATTACCTCATCAAATAATGCATTTTCTGCTCATGCAAATTATGTCCAATCAACATTATGTCCAATCCTTATAACTCTACAAAACAGTTTTATGCCAAACTGCCAAACAGCTTTTATACGAAATACAGAATTAAGATTAAATTAAAGTTTCTGCATATTTGCAAAGAGAAAATTTGATTTCGAGAGCTTCAAAATTCAGAATATTAGCATATTTCATTCGGAATTATTAATGGAAATATTAGCAATTTCAAAATTTAGAATACTAGCATTCAAAATATTAACATATTAGCATTGAATATCACTAAAATATCAGCATTAAAAAATTTACACCCTTTGCTCTGTTTAGCATATTTGCACACGATTTCCCGAACGTTTAATTAAAGATATGGCGAACCATTCTAATCTCATGAAGATAGAGTTTTCATTTAAATAATGCTGCTATAAAGGACACGTTTTATCAATATTTTCCCTTTAAGATGATGAAAGAAATAACTTTCATAGCAGACCTCTCCTTCCTTATAATAATTTAAATTTCGTATACTCTTACTAAAAGCTTTTACACTGAGAAAACTAGTCATTTAAAAGCTTACTTTATTTGATCCATTTATTTTAAACTGAAACCATCAATTTATGATGGTTCAAGAAGTATTCTATTACTCAAATTTTTTGACGCATTCTGTAAAATAATTTTTACCGCCATTTGGATCGTTTTTCTGTGGACTGTCCTGACGATTAAGTTCTCTGTGGGTTGTGTGCTTTATGATGTCAGTTTCCTTCTGAATCGCAAGATAATACGAGAGAATATAAACAATGCTATGAACTTTAAAGGCGTTAAGTGTTGCTGTAAGTCAAAATTATTAAGGGTTATATATAAAAGCAGTGCGGCAATCTTTCAGTTTATTAAAAAAAATGCCCCTCTTTTTTATTAAATTATTTTAAAGAGTACACGAATATGTTTTATTCATATTCTTTAATTTTAAATCCTATTCACATATTTTTAAACACAGAACTTTGATTACTCAGACTTTCGAAATATTTTTCTTCTTTCCTGTTTAAAGAGTAATTAGAGCAATTTTTTAAGCTTGAAATGTGATCTTCGTCACAAACTTGCACATTTGACTTGACTGCTCTGCGTGGTAAAGGTATACACAGCTGTACATTCTGCTTTCGAGTATTTCAAACATGTAGCTGGGTTAGAGAAGGAGCCTTGGTTCTAATAATAATATTTACAGGTGAAACACTATATAGGTGTCTCTTCTGGTTTTAACATATAGTTTTAAACAGAATAAATTCTTTTAGTTTCAAATTAGCTTCTCTTTCTTCTTATACCAGGAAGTGCTATTATAAAAATGAGAAGACTGATTGTCTCATACTCATTATATACTGTATCTGCTTGTCTCATACTCATTATATACTGCATTTACTTGAGCATTTTCCCTCTTTTTACTTCCTTGTACGAAGTAAAGGAAGTATTGTAATAGCGAAAAACTTCGGATATCATATTTCAACGAAAATATCCATTTCAGCTGCTCTCGAAACCATTTAAACGACGTTTTTGTCTGACATCTCTGGAGAGAATAAAGGACTGTTTTTGCCAAAAAAGATTTCAAAATTGATTTAAAATGTATTCCGAAGAGATTTTTGATTGACGTCTGTACGTACGTACTACGTATGTATGTATCTCGCATAAATCAAAAACGACTAGACGTAGAACGTTGAAATTTTGTATATGGGACTGCTTTAACATGTAGTTGTGCACTTCCCTTTTTCATTGCAATTGGATACACCAATACTATATAAATATGTATAGTCTCACTCTGTTATCTAGCTCGACGAGCTAAGTTTTTTCATTCTTATTTGTTGGCAAATTGTGCATTCTTTTACTTTAAAAATGATTGAATTATGTAGTTCTTATGCTCTGGTTAAGTTTTTTATGCGTTTAGTTAATCTGAATGCAGTAGCTGTAGAATTGTCATTAATTTAAAAGTTTGAATTGGCGAGTTAAGCCTAACGAACGGCCATTTATTTACATTTGAAACTCAGTAGAATAGTGAAATCAGTCGGTTTCTGCGCCTTCAGTGTCTTTTTGCCGAGTGGGACCAAAAGAAAACTTTCAGTTTTGTGCACCGAAAAATCTGCCTTCTTGCCCGCTGGCCAAATTGTTTGTTTTTGGCGAAGAAACTCTAATTTAACTGCATTTGGTGTTTCATGTTTTTCTTTGTTTTAGAATTTTTAATGAGTATGTTTTGAGTTTTTATGCGTTTTTGCTTTTTCGCGAAGTGAGAAATGAATTAACTGAATGAGAAATATATTTCCAATGAAATTATAACCTATTTTAAGTTCTTCCAACTCCCTTTCCTAACTGCAAAAAAAGCTTCCTAGATGTGTGAGCTGACAGTCTTCACTCGAGTTAGCCCTAATATAACTGACAAGTAGTTCGTGTCTATTAACTATCTTTTAAACGCTTTTCTTGCAGAAGACTCAAAATTTATGTATATATTGAAGATTTTATTAAACACTAAACTGAGAAGGAAGTAGCACAACTTCAAGACAACGGATTTGCTACTTCCTGTCATAAATCTTTCAATAGCACAACTGTAGTACGAAAATATTACTTACCGTTCTGCTGGAATAGGACATAGATTTCATAAAAAATGCACAGACTGATGAAAGTAAGCAATATTTTTGTTACAATTTCTTGAAAGTTCAAATGTTACATCAGAAGCTCCTATTCCAGAAGATACCAAACGCGGATTGTCTGCTTGCCTTTTACAGAGCAAAATAATGTTTTTTTAGCCCAAAGGGACAATTTAACCAGAAGGGCTATTAATTTCATTTTGGCGTTTTGCATTGGTTCACTATAAAACGGCGTTTCACTTTTCAAATTGTTGCCACCAAATATTAGAGCCCTGCATTATATTTAAAGAAATTAAATAGCGCAGAATCTGCATGAATGTATGTATGTTTCTCATATTATGATAAAACAATGGTATCTAGAGATATCACATCAAATTCTGAATAGCTTAGTCCTCCACTCGAATATGGGCATCTGGAAGCCCAAATTTGGAATTTGTAATTTGTTTTGTTATCTGTTTCCTATTTTGGAGAACCTTAATTTTTGATTACAAACTCAACGATTTCAAAGCGTTCCATTAACATTAACATGGCATGCATCTTGAAGCACGGATATTTTACGCGCAAGGTTTCTTTACATTTCTTACTGGTATTATGCCAGTAATGACTTTGAATGTCTGTATTACTTTTCAAATCCTGTTTTGAATCCCCCTTAAAAAAACTTCCCTTTGGGCGTAATATAAAATCTAAAAGCTTTCAGATTTTTTTTCCCTAAATTTCTGCTTTAAATCCCGTTTGATGGCAAAAATTTAAATTATACCATTTCCTTTCTTTCCGAAATGATTTGGTTAAGATTTGAATAGCATACATGCTAAGTTTCATCTATGTACAGTATTTCGAAAGGACGTTAAAGGGCTTTGAATGGAAAATATAACCATCTCATGGTTTGGCGTACGTTGAGGCCTAGTTCAACTCTGTTACGACAGTAGCCTGACCAGAAGTTTTGCTACTTGGCGGAGTCCATGATTTGGGTGCAAGGGTCTGTTCCTTAATTTACCGCCTCTCTTGATGCACAAGTAAAAACCTAAAAATGCCGGAAGGTCATCCAGGGAAATAAATTAAATGTTTATTTTTGGAATAAAACTATAAATCCTACATTTTAAAATTATATTTTGCTTGTTTTTAGTCCAAAGGGGCTTTATTCCTGAGGGACTATTGTTTCCGTTTTGCGATTTTACGTGGAATCACTCTGAATGCCCGTTTCACTTTTCAAATTGATGCCATCCGATATTATCGCCCTGTATTATATTTGAATAAATTAAATAATGAAGAATCTGCATAAATGTATATATGTTTCTCGCATTGTGATGAAACAACGGTACCCAGAGCCTCCGATTTTGAATGACGTAATCCTACTGCAAATATGGGCATCATCAAGTGCGAAGAACATGATATTTAATAAATAAAGGTAACACACAAAATGCTAAAAAAGCTCCTTTGGAAGTAATTTAAAATCTGAAACCTTTCAGATTTTCTTTCTTGTACTGTTTTGCTTTCTTGTGTTAAAATTCCATTTTGCTTGTTTGCGACTCTTGTCACAGCTAGTAACATTTACATCAGTTATCAAGAAAATATGCAGTTTTGAAACAAGATCTGAGAACTCGTTCTGTAGACTGTATTTTAGAATTATCTTCAGAAGTTCAAAATGACCGTCTTCGAAGTTTATTTCATTTTCCTCAGTTATAACAGAAATAAAACTGTTAAATATTTCTCTTTTAACAAGGAAATATTTCCTATCAGTGTCATCGTGATTTCGTTTATCTTTAAATTAATTTTCTCCATTAAACGTTCATAATTTAGTTGATATTCGCATTTTCATTTATAAAGTTTCGACTAAATAAGTGGTATAACAAGCGCATGCCGCCATTGAAATCTCGTAGTCATTCCTTTAAATACTATACCTAATATAAAAACAGGTTATCTTCTCATTATTTGTGCCATTTTTTTAATGTCGTATGGAAAGTTTGAATTTTGTTATTCTTCACCTATCTTGATGATCGGTATGATAGATTAATCTCCATAAAACAACTCTGTACATCAAAAATGCCGCTTGAAAAAATGTGCAATCCTCTAGCTTTGCTGTTGTGTTATGACGCAGTGTATTGAAAAACGGCACTGCGTTGACGCAGTATGTATTGTTGCGTTCTACGGCTTCATGGATTTAGAGTAATTAATGACAACACTTGATGAAGAATCAGAACGCAATTTATTCGTCAGTATTACACAGGACAGTTTCAAAGAGATGCTTACAATTGCCGAAAAACTACGTTAAATACGATGAAACAATCAGCAGCACAGCCTTCAGGCTACGACGCTGAAGAAAGCTTCACGGCAAAGCAGTAAAAAACAGCTCCTCAGTCGATCGCTGTCAATCTGATCTCTGAGTTCAAGACAGTACTTTCTGCACATACAGGCAGGGTATAGCCTTAACCTACCTTCGACAATATTCTCGAAAAAACCGCTAAAAATGCGTTGTGGAATGTTCTCGCTCCATCTATGGCACATCGCCGATTTTGTCGCTAAATGGGCGATTTTGTGCCAAATGTGGCAATCCTCCACTTTCTGGCAACCCTAACACCACTTTGTGGGAAAGCTATCTCAACGCTCAGCAGCTGGGCATTTCGCAACAATATGAGGTATGAATTAAGAGAGATTCTGAGCTTTGCGAAGTGACATTCCTCGATGAATGTGAAATTACTGCGCACTGAATAACCCATATACGTACGTTCAGATTTCACTAAAAAAATTCCTTTTGAATCCATTTTACAATCCTTTATTCTTCTGTACGTATAAACATCTTATAGAAACACAAAAAAAATCCTGCAAATGGATTCGAAACGGTCACAATGGCTATTTTCGTTGAAATGTGATGCCCGAAGGTTTTCAGATTACAATAACGGCGAATTTAGTTCCTTTGCATCGAACAAAGGAGTACAAATATTGTAGAGGATATCAGCGGTTATCACCGAGAATTTTTTTTTCTCCTTAATTCGAGGTAAATGTTAAGGGTGGGGCTTATACACGAGTGCAATTTATATACGTGAGAACACGGTACTTAAAAAATATTTTTTGAAATGAATTTATATATTTATTTTTTTCTAGGTTCGAAGACGTCTACCCCAAACTCGTTCTTCCACGCTTCGGAAAGATCGCCTTCCCAGGCCTCTTTCTACATCTTTCATAGAAACTGTCAGGGCGTACGGAAGCGGTGATAGTCACACAGCTGCCGTATATGCAGGTAGACACTTTAAAAAGGAAAAAAACTCTATGTACGCCCCATGAACTGTTAGACATTATTCGGGAGCCTTCAGGACATTATTCATTACCTACAGATCCATGGAATGAAGTATACCCTGGTGTATATCTGAGTGACGCGTAAGTGCACATTAGAGTTATTTATTAACTCTTAAAATAAATTTTTTTCCTATTCAGAATTACTCTTCAACCAGTTTTAAAATCACTTCTCTACCGATGAAGCAGTCTTATATTATTTTTGTGTTTTTATTACCTTTGTCAAGATAAAATCAGATGTCTCAAATTCTGTGAATAGATTGGTTATTTTACTAATTGAATTAATTTTTTTTGGTCGTGTTCATTTTTTAGCCTTGCTTGGAATGACATATATATTTAATTAAGCAGAGGCAAATTTCTAAATTCACATAAAAGGTTGAAAGTAAAATAATGCTAAAATTACCCCGTCCCCGCGCGAAAAAAACTTAAAAAAACATTTACGATATTACGATAGATACATTATAAGGTACTTCTTCCGCGTTCTTAGCATGCCTTTGTTGTGTAATGGTCAGCACACTCGGCGCGTATTCGAGAAGTCCAAGGTTCGAGTCCCGGCGAAGGTACTGCTCATTTTTCATGACTCCTGCCTTAAAAAAAAACTAATGACTCTATAACCTTTTAAAAAAATTATTCACCTTTTTGAGCGCAAAAACCATTGAGAAACTTAAAAAATAAATTTGGCAATGATACAGTGGTTTGCTACCATTCCTGCACACGTTTTCTCTTAAATGGTTTTGATTTTTGATTAAAAAAACATCGCATACAGAAAATATTAAAAATATTTTAATAAAAATTGAATCATAAACATTTATAGATAAATGCGTCAGTAGTGCATGATTTTGATAACTCCTATTCGTTTAAAGAATATGCCTTTCCATAAAATTTTTTTTAAAAATTTCGTTTACCTTTTAATTAATTTTCTCCTTTAAATGTTTTGAATACCTTTCTGCAGAAAATGTATTTACTTACTTCTTCTTATTTTAGACAAATGGGGGGGGGAGAAACAAATTATTATTCTACACAGAGGTAAGTTATATACGGCCTTAGATGAATCTTTCTGTAATTATAGTGATGGTGCAAATATTTATCAAAGCATTAATTTATTACAAATTATATCAATTATACGCAATATAAGTTGATCATACATACATTGTTTGAAAAGGTATACGTTATTAAGGAGTACGCTCGTTGCTTTAAAATGTTCTGTCCATTAAACATTGTACAGTTTTAATTTAAATGATATATTAAAATCTTAACCTCAAGGTAAGTGATACTATTCCTAGAATTGTCTGTTTCCAAGTGCGTAGAAAGTAAGTTAAAACTTTTATGTTTCAAGCAAATAGCAAAACTTACCATATCGAGTGTATTATAGTGTGTATAGCAGCGTAACTTGCTATAAGAAGATTGGTTTGTTTTGGTTTGGTTTATGTGATTACGGGAAAGCCTCGAGGGATATCTGCCTAAGGAGAGGGGTGCCTTCCTGGAGAGCTTTCTAAGGGCAACTGGCTCGTATTTATGTTACACATGGGGAAAACCACGAAAAGCCGCTTCCACCTGCCGGAAAACCACCTGCCAGCCCGTTCGCGGGATTCGAACCTCAAACCGAAAAATAAGAATTCAGCGGTTTTACTGTTCGGCCGCTGGTGGGTTCTATCATAAGCAGAAAGATCACATTAAGAAAGCGTTTGTAATGTCAGTAATTCTAATATTTCTGCTTTTATTTTGCACGATTTATTTTTTGCCGCATTTTGTTTCAGCCTTTATTGAAAAGGCTTTTCACCAAAATTTGTTTTCGAATTTCCGAAATTCTCGTTACAGAATCTCAAAGAAATTATTTACTGATACGAGGCATTTTGTGAGTTCATTAAGTGAGTATTTTTATTGCATTTAGTACATTACTCTGTTATTTTGCGCTATGATGTTGTTGTGCACTAAAATAATCGAGAACAATATGTCTACGGTTAGATTGAAAGATTAAGACAAAGAAACTCGACATTAATTTGGTATGAAAAAGAGAGCTTCGTGGAGGGCCTTTTAAGGAAAACAGCTTAGTAACCACGTTACAGATGGGGAAAATTACGAAAGCTTTCATGCAGTTAACCCGTTTGCTAGGATTAAAACCCGGGCTACAGTATCTGTATTTAGCAAATCTACCGCTCGGCCGCAAATACTACACCGTAAAGCCACAAAAATGGGCACTTAAGTATTATAGAAACCACCTTAGTAGCAGTCGCCAAATTTTCAGAATGTTCCAAACTCTGCGAAGCCCACTCTAGGCAATCCTCTGTGTTCTTTTAAGCCATATGCTTCGGAAGAAGATAAGCGCAAAAAATTAGGAAAAGATATGAAGAAGAATTTAAGTGTTTTATTTTCTTAATGCATTACGTAATCCTTATTTGTAATCCAAATCTGTATTTTAAATTGCTAAATTTCTAGGGTTTCCTTAAGTCAGTTAACAAATTATTCAAATTTTTGTTATGTTTTCTAAACTCCTCAACTTTCCCTCGCATTTTCTTGCCAGGATGCTAATATAAAGTTAAGTGAAGTGAGTATCTAAACGGGTGAATCTTGGAGTTTATTCAGAGCGTGTTTTCGCTAGCCAGCGCACGTTACGCATCTATCCTTGCTGTTACGCAGAGTTGCTGATACGCCTTTTGGCCACTTAAATAATTATCACGCCGGCTAGGTTGTCAAATGAACCTAGTTAGCCTTTACTTAGAGTGCTAGTCCAGAACTACTCTTTAGACTTGAAATGATTTGTGTAACAACGCTTAAGTTACACCGTAAGTTATCGGTGTTACTGTAAAGCACGAAGTACGTGCCTTTTTGTTCATAGGTGATAATAATAAAGGGTTATTTTCATCTCCTTTTTGTTCTGGTATTATTTCATGCCTGTGCGAGAAGTCGCCATGTTCCTTAGTAGGATCTAGGGAGTTTATGTGGCTAAGGAGAGTAAGGTCCTATAAAATATGTTTTCTTTTCATATGTTGATAAGTTACCGACTTACGATGAATATCGATAGTTTCGGAATCTTTCTAAAAATGAGCGAAAACCACCAACTTGTCCCCGATAAGTAACTTTTACCTTTTCATTTGTGAAAAATCGTCAAATTGCGCCAAGGTAGTTGCGTTAATACGTAAGTATCGAAAAATGCCTAATGTACGCTAATTTCATCATAAATGAGACTTTTCTGATAACCAATTTCCGGCTGCTTAAGGAGAGCTAGTCATAAAATAACTAAGAAACAAATCTTTGCAAACCAGAAAATACTACCTAGCAGTTCTTACAAAACTGGCCTAGATGCTTTTGCGCTCTCCAAGAATGATGAGCATTTCACTATTTCAGACTGCAAAAGAATGAAAGACATAATTAGCTCGTTTGCTACAGACGACTCAAATCTCCAATTTTAAAGTCTCTCAAAATAAGTGCTGTAAAATTTTACGAAATTTTAGCATTGACAGTGGGAAAACTTAGTAAATATGAAGGCTATATAAAACAATAACCTCCTTCAATGGTATTTTTCAATCAATTAGCAAAATGTTCACTATGCCTCTTTGATGAACTAAATGAAAAAATTCCATACTTTTAAGTGGATTCACGGAGGTATTGGAGAAGGAGTTTAAAGAAGACTTTTTAGTGGTTATTGTGGGATTCAATCAGAATTTGTCCAAATTTGCGAAAAATGCTTGTTTTAGCGATTAATGATTCAGGCGTGGATTAAAAAAAGCTTTCGTTATTAATGTTGTTACAGACCCCATGAAACTATCTATTACATATGTGCGCGAATTTTAAATCTAAGTGTATGTAGCATCTTGTCATTAAATTCTGAAAGCACAATGAACCTTTTACTGTTCTGACATTTAGTTTAAGACAGCCATATAAAAATTAAAATTTTATATTTACAGCAACCTTCTATCCCAAGTGATCCCAAGTCCAAATTATTTACTTTATTTTGATAGACTTTGTGAAAAGAAGTATATGTCTAGGCTCAAATAATAAAGAAAATAAAGTCTGAAGCCACTTTTTTCGAGCCTCTGTACCTTATAATTTTAGAATAAAGTTGATAAATAAAGGAAAATGTTATTAAGAATATCATAAAGAAGAATAGCTTTCCAGTCATATATTTTACTTAGTGATATTTAAGTTTTGAAAATAAATAGTTTGGTTGTCTGTACATGCATTCGGTATTTTCTTATATCATATAAAACACTTCAGATGTTTTTCTTAATACTGATAATAAACTTAAAAATACCTGATGTGGATACCACATGACTTTCTTTACGACCTGTTAAATTATACACATTTTTTTTTCTGTATTATATTTAAACTTATTTCCTCGAATTTCATATATATATTTCTCATTCAATTAATTCAGTTTTCCCTTCGCGGCAAGGCAAAATACTTAAAACATCTTCATCAAAATTTGTAAAATACAGAAAAGCATAAAACACTAAGTACAGTTAAAACAATTAAAACATTTACAGCTAAAATTCGAGTTTCTACGCAAAAATAAGCTATGCGGGCAGCGGGCAAGAAGGCAGATTTTTCGGTGTACAAAACTGAAAGTTTACTTTTGGTCTCACCCGGCAAAAAGACACTGAAGGTGCAGAAACTGATTTAATTCAAAATTCTTCTAAGTTTCAAATAATAAACAAATATTCCCTACTATGGTAAAAAAAGTTAGGCTGAGCCGCACGCATACAACATTTAAATTGTTGATGATTTTTTAATTATGATATGCAGATTAACTAAAACTGTGCACTTTTTGCTTTAGAAGTGATCGAATTATGTTGTTCTTATGTTCCAGTTAAGGTTTTTATGCCTTAACTTATGTTCCTAAGACCAACATAATTCAATTACTTTATCAGGACTGAGTATTCTGTGCGTGTTCTTTGAGAACATTGTGAAATGTTTACCAGGGTGTTTCTTCTCAGGTCCTGAACTGGAACAGTGAGCTGATGAAATGTAAGCTTTGTTCTGATGTACTGCTGGGCTGGATAGTAACTGCACGTGAAGGGATTTGAAATCCTATTTTATTAAATCACACAGAAAGTAAAAGACCGCACTTGGGTCGAACTTAACAATCAAATAAATTTAACTAAATTAAAATAGAACTTAAATCAAATTTTGCTTCGCAGAGCGATTCGCGGAGATTGGCCTCTACCTAAAAGGGTGCGTAGCAAGATATACTAATACTAACGCACTTCAAATTGTTTTACAATGCAATCACGTAGTAAGCACTATGGCTTATAAATTTAAACTGCTAGCTGGTCAGACGAACGTTGAGCAGATTGACCGTGGTCTGAGACTAAGCTCTCTCACACTGAGAGGTTTCTACCTCTGACTTAAATAGTACTTGGCCGTACTTCAAAATTAGCATAAGCTGAAAACGCGCGCTTCTTCTGACGGGAAGTTGAAACAAAGAGGAGATAGAAAGATTTAAATTAAAATAAAACTTGGTTAGTTTAACTAAAACCTTACAACTTTTAAAGCAAAAAGTGCACATTTTACCAAAATATAAGAATAAAAAAACTGAGCTTAGCGAGCGGGGTAACAGAGTGAGTATATATATTTATATACTTTTGGTGCGATCAATTGCAACTCAAAACGGAGTTATAGCAGTCCCATGCAACAACTATATGCTAGTTATTCAAAACGGAGTTGTTATAGCAGTCCCATGCCCAAAATTCTGAGGCTACTCGTTATTGAGTTATACGAGATACATACATAATAATATACATACGTACAGACGTCACGAAAAAATCTCTTCTAAATCCATTTTATAAACCGTTTTGAAAAAAAAAAAGAGTTCTCTATTTTGTCTCCGTACGAACCTCAGATGGATTTAAGAGTGGTCAAAATGGATAGTTTCGTTGAAATATGATACTCGAAATTTTTCGCGATTACAATACTTAACGAAAAATTTCAAACCCACTCTCAAATTTAAAATGCGTATACTTTCTGTGTCATGCTTCATGTCTCTCATGTTTCACATTTATTGCATTTAATATTATTATGTACGTATATAAAATTATAGCTGCTGTAAAACTTTGGTATATTTTCTTGTCTACTTTTTTTTTTTGTCAGCCCTACAGCCATGTGTACATCCCTGTTGAAACGTATGGGTATCACTCATGTCTTAAATGCTGC
>KK119784.1:39831-64428 GCA_000611955.2 Stegodyphus mimosarum
GGACAAGTTAACACCTGGTCAGGGTTTTATTCACAGTCTGGTATTCAGTTTCTTGGAGTTCCTGCTTTTGACAACGTCGTCTTCCGAATTTATCCGTACTTTGAGGAAGCCTCACAGTTCATTCAGGATGCTCTCAAAACAGGAGGTGAGTTCTTTAATAGCTGAAGCACCTTTTTTTCTCTTTAGGATCATTATTGCCATTCATGAAAATTTGAGAAAAAGATATAAAATATATCTGTTTGTCAAATAATTTAAAATTCAAATCTAAATTCTGTAGGTGATTTTTGAGACAAAATGAAATGCCATTATGTAATGCATGAACTTTCTGTATGCAAAGGCATTTAATATGGAATGCAATAAAAATTTAGTTATGAATTAATAGATATAATATATCCCTTCTGGGCCAACAGGAATGAGGGATCTGAGAGGGAAAGGTGTAGACTGATAAGGATAAAAACAGCACGAGCGAGATGAGAGACACTTGTTGGTAGAATGATATCACATTTTGATAAGTATTATAAAATAATTATTTGTTTTTAATGAAACTTTCTTAAATATTACCTTAGTTCATTTTTAGAACTCTTAACTTTCATAATTTCAGAAATTACATCAAAAACAAGTAAAAGATTTTCTAACACTTAATCTCTTATCAGATTGTATCTTTTACCTCACCTGCGCCATCTTTTCTCTTGTTAATCACCTAGCTACAACCCCCTCATATCCCTGCTGTACTAGATGTGGTACATTCTGTCTAAATGAAAATTATCTACATATTTTGTTAGGATCGGAGTCGTAAATATTATAATTGGAGTCCGATGCCATACTCTACAAATACACGTAAGACGGAATTTCTCCACCTGCCAGGTTCTCAACATTCATATTGGCGACGCAAGTCCATTCCATGTTTACGAAACGTTGACCAAACGAGTCAAGGAGGCATCATTAGGATGTTCATAACGTATACTACGTTCTTCTAAAGGAAGCTGATGAGTCAAAGTTGATTTCCCAGAATTCACAAAAGTTCAGCGTTTTGTTGGCTACTTCCTTCACAGAATTCCTTGTGAAAAAAACAAAACTCATTTACAGGCTGAGATTTGTTAAGTCGAGAAGTGTTATACATTAAAAATTTAAGGACAACGTCTTTCCCAGAAGGCCTTATAACGTTCAGTGTTGTTGTACCTGTAATAAATATTGCTCAAGCAGGAATTTTACATAATGCTACTCAAAATAATAAATCTGTGCCTTTACAGTCTTTTCAAATACATGAAGGGATATTTCAGGTTCTTTGCTCTGTCCAGAAGAAAATCTTATTTGGAAAAAGAACAATGATCTATTAATTTTTTCTTTAAGAACGATACTTTCTGTCAAAAGATGCCTTTTATAAAATTATGTAGAAGGACACAAACCAAACACTGGGAACCAAATATTTCTGATTCTTTCTTCAGCAAATAAGGGGCAACTGGCATAAATCAGTGACTAGTGGCTTTGCCCATACAAAGTTCAATTTTATTAGTATACTTTCCCAAAGCTTTATCTCAAAGTCTTAACGAGAAAGTTTATGTACAAAATGGTTTCCATGCAGTGCAAACGACCTTCTGCATTTCCTTTATAGGCATTTGAATTCTTTGAACTGATTTTAAAGAGTATTATTATGATAACGTTTTGTAATGGAAGTTTTTACGTGTGTAACTTAGTTATAATCAGTTCAGTCTAGCTTTTCCAAACGTTCATGTATATAATGTATATTAATTTAATTTAATTACCTTGCATTTATAGATCAGAAATAAAAATTATTTTGCATTTATAAATAAGAAAAATAAAAAGTGTACAGTTCAAATTAAAGTTCTGTAGTATATCTTAAATATGCTAGTTATAATTCTGTATATAATTAAGGTGAAACTGACTACGTACTATTTACTACATTAAGACGGCGTCTTAAATTGCGTCAATCAGTGCAGTGGTAAAAATTGAAAAAATATGTTCTCGATATGAGGCTTCGTCTCAAATGGTTAAAAACGTTAAAGACATTACCAGGAGAGGATAAGTTTTATCAGCAGCTGTATCTGCTTTAAGATTATGTATATCCTCATACATCAAATCCAAAAGAAGGAGAATTACTGATAAATTATATATAATCTTCTTCGCAAATTTGCCTGAAACATTTATTTAAAATTTGTGATGATACTGAAAATTACATATAAGGGTGTTTATGTATTCAATGAAGAGTAATATGACTTTAAATTTAGTCATATGCGATATGAATCAAATTAAACAACTAATAAAATGTTCTCAGCTCACAAGGGAAAGAAAATATAAAAAAGCAACTGAACATACCAAACACATTGTTAACATTAGTTTAATGTCTTTTTGTTATTCTTCAGACACGCTTATCACCTTTAATTATTTGAATATTTCATCTGCTGCGGCTGTCGGATTTTGAGTAAGATCTTGTTTAATTTTTAATAAGTTTTTTATGTTCATTTCATAAGATCTTTATACAATTTAGAGAGCTATACTTTTTATTTTTAAAGAAATCGGATATTATTTGAGCTGTTTATTTAATTACTTAAAAATGGCATGAATAAGTATTTTAAAATGAATGAATTATATGAATCTATACTGTCGTTTCCCACAAAATTACCTCTTGTTGTTTGCACTTGACCTAAAATAGGTGCCACTTTTAAAAGAAGTTCAGGAATATTTGTTTTGGAATTCTTCAGAATACCTTTTCCTGTATCGTAATGGCATTAATGTCTCAGAATCTTTCCCCTTTCAAGCGGTTTTCAGTTGCTTTCTAGGAAGGAAGAAAATTCATAAGAGACAAGATCATGTGGATATAGGGAGTGGGAAAAAGGCCAATGATATGTTTATTTTTTTAGCCAAGAATTTCGAATGATGCTATCGAGGTATGATACGAAGTTTTGTCGGTGCGGATAATTTCCAGAGGGCATCTCTTTCAGCTATTTTTCTATATACCGCACCTTTTAAACATCAACATCAAAAGATATTCTTGTAAGATTCAGTCACAGACCGACTGGAAATACTGATTTTAACAATTTTTTCTTCATTGCAACTGATGGAAATGTGATCAGGAAGAGGATTCTCCTCCTCTAACATTGGACTGCTTTGAAAGCGCGGATGCTACTCAAATGCCGTTTCGTAGCTCATAGTATTCCTTCAGAATACTATTTTCAACGTTTTATGAATCCCTATAGACACTTTTTACACTTTTAAATAAGTGAACACAGATTTGTTCTCCTTCTAGATTTGCCATTTCACAATGCGACGAGTTTCCCTGAATCTATTCCATATTAACGCATTTCCACTAGCACTGATTGGACGCCCCCCCCACAAGGTTTCATTGACGTCGTCCCGAGTCATCTGCTGGCAGTATTACATTGGTGCCCAACGAAATTATATTTGAAGTATATGTATAACATTAATCAGCGAATTAAACAAACAGCCAATGCATTTTAAAATTAAACCTCAAAACTAGCATTTTATGGAGTTCAGTAAATCATTTGTTTATTTTTCAGGTAAAGTCCTCGTGCACTGTCGTGCTGGAATCAGTAGATCAGCGACACTTGTATGCGCATATCTCATGCTGAAAGAGGGCTTCAGTGTTCAAGAGGCAGTGAAAGCAGTTCGCAAGCACAGAGCTATCATTCCGAATGATGGTTTTCTTCAACAATTATGCGATCTCAATGACAAACTTAAACGCAAAAATAAAATCTGAAGAACTTCAAGATTAAAATAATTCATCTTCCGACCAATTTGGCATGGATTAACGACAATCTGAGCAATTTTCGGTTATTGAAGGAAAATATGAGGGCTGAAGATAAAAAATGAACATTGTTATAATTACAGTGTATTTTTTAAGGATGATACGCGCATATGCGAAGAAATCAGTGAAAGGGAGAATTTAAAATATACGACTAAACAATTTTTTTAGCTTCCTCGTAATCGTCCTAGATATATTTCTAACCGCTATCGAATGTTTATACGGGAGATGGACAAAACAATGGGAAGATAAGTAAAATTTACATAAAGCCAATCATTTGGTTTATTTTCCATCGCGTTAAGTAACCAACCATTTCAGTTGTAGTTTAGGATTGCTTAAACTCGTGACCAAAGAATCAGGAAATTTATTACTGACCGAGTGCCTAAAGCTGCAGGGTT
Source organism: Stegodyphus mimosarum (assembly GCA_000611955.2). Classification (NCBI taxonomy): domain Eukaryota; kingdom Metazoa; phylum Arthropoda; class Arachnida; order Araneae; family Eresidae; genus Stegodyphus; species Stegodyphus mimosarum. The sequence goes on from KK119784.1 coordinate 44,011, forward strand.
TGTCTCGGGTTTCCTTTCTAAGCAGCAAAACAAGCTAACTGAGTGAAATGTTGTGGGTTTTTTCGTACATAACGGCAGGGTATTTCTGTTTAGAAAATAGTCCGAAGAAATAATTTTTTGTTAAATTTCCAATAGCTAGACAAAAAGTTACAAAGAACTAAAATCGTATAAGCAGAGGTTACAAACAATAGAACTAAGAACAAAAAGACCGAAGTTTTTGCCTAAAGAGCGTTATTGTCTTCCAGTATCTCGACTCTTCTGTCGAAGAGCCCCACATCAGATCAGGTGATCCCTATCCATTTCTTCTTCAGAATCACAAAGGGAGCAAATAGAATAGCTTGAAATGCCTATGCAGTGCAAGTGGGCCACAAAGCAATCATGCCCTGTAGACAGATGGAAAGCCACAACTGCAGTGCGTCTGGGACCATTGGGAATAAGAGGACTTAACATTCTCTAACTTTTTAAGGCTGTACGGGTCTGAAGATCTCGTAAAATATTAGACGTAAATAATTTTTTTAAAAACAGTTGATACCCTCCAATATGAATATTTATATTCCAACATAAAATGGCTATATTAGGATCTTGTAGTAAGCTGGCACCTCTTCTTGCAAGGAAGTTCGCTTGTTCATTGCCCCAAAGGTCACAATGGCCAGGCACCAACTGGAGAACGATTTATTTCCCCTTTAAAGTGAGAGTTCTCAGGAATTCTTGACATTACAAAATTTCAGGTGTTAATGGGTGTTCAACAGAGCTAATTGATTGAATAGTTGCATGAGAACAGAAAAAGCAAAATGATTTCCCTTCACCATTACTTGATAGCCTTCAGAGGCTTCGCCATATATTAATAAATGAATAATTAAAAATTAATATTTCAAAAGAGGTTTTAAACTACTGAAATCAAAATAGATGATAAGGTAAGTAGGTTGGTTCATGAGCTGAATACCATAGCAGATAAGGAAAAGGGCGAAGTAGATAAGAGTTATCTATTTTTGGGAGATACCTACATGGTGGACGTTTTATGGAAAACTGGCATGTATTCATATTACGAAGAAATACAGTTTCAAAAGACTGTGCAGCCAGCTTATTTGCAAAAATGAGAGCTCTAGACGAACTACCAATGTTCAGCGGCCTTTGCTAGCCATTCAGTGATAGGCTCATTTAGGTGTAACGGAATATGATGAAGCTTAGTGAGTGATCAGTATACTATGTTTTTCAAATGAGCTTGCTGTAATTCACAAATAAAAAGTTCAAAAAGAAAAGCATACTTCTAAGCATATTTTCATGTATTGACTAATTCAGTTCTTAAGGCGAATTATAGCTGTGTTTAAAAGCAAAGTCTTGAAAAGGTTTAAATAAAACTTTTTGTTTAAGCACAAATTTGAACATAAATGCACTTTCTCGTGGTAACAGATCCAACCACAACTTGTGGCGAAGCAACTGAAGTAACAGCGAAATTCAAATACAAACGAAGAGTAGCAGTCAAGGACTACACAATTAAATTATACCTACGCTGGCCCGAATACTCTAACCTGAGTATCAAGTTTAAATGTCGGGAGCAAATAACGAAAGCCGACCAAATTACAAACTATCAGTGCTGGCGAAACTACGTAACGTGGCCACGAGGGGGAACAAACATGTTTAGTCACAATCTAAAATGTCATTTAAATACTCTTTAACTAATTTACATTTCAGGTGAGGAAACGGAAAGAAGTTATAGTAAGGGCTGAAATTATAAATGACTGATTAATTTAAATAATAACCTTACTATCTGTTGATGATTATTGTCATTTCACTATTGTGATTGGAAAAATTTCCTCACCGTAAATACTACCTATTTTCAAATGCTACAAACGAGGTGCTCCTTTTAAATTTTAACGTAAGATAACCTGCCGCACTTTGAGACATTGACCGTACTCACATGAGGTGATTGATGCCATTTTCATAAACGGAGTTCTGCCTACAATGTCGTCACTGTGTGTTCATGAGAGATGCAGTTTCTTTGAAAACAAACTGAAAAATGAAAATTCTAAAATGGTCAATGTTTATTTCACAGGTCAATATTTATTCCCTCATCTATCTTCTTGAAAATCAAGATGCGGATATAAACAACTAAATATGGTGTATCGTCTACTATAGTTTGTTTTGCGCATTCACAATATGCATTTTAAGATCCTGTAATCATCTTAACTCATATTACGACTACTTTAATCATGGAAAGTAGTGAAAAATACTATCTCTTCTAAAATTATTTGTTTCCCTTAGAAAGTTGTTAACGAAGGCACTTCTTCTTTTAAGCAGGTAGCCTTTGCTCAAGTGTGCTAACAATATAGAAATAACCCAGTTTAAGCTAATAATGTAGCAAATAAGGATGGCAAATATCTGAAAGGCTATTAAAATATCGCTACAGTTGATAATCGTGCTGTGGTTATGGAGATTGCAGAAGAAGCAGGAAATGATTCTTTATGTTCACACTTTATCAGTTTCGAAAAGGTAAATACCCTTGAAATAAGGATTAGAGAACACTATTTTCAAATAGGGACGGAGCTGTAAAAGCCTTTAAATTTCTTTCAGAATTGTATACATTCGAGTATAACTTGGTTAACTTGATTAAATGTTTAAATTAACTTAGAATGTATAATTAAAAACTGATTTAGAAAAACAATCACAAGAAGATTTATGGTAAAATCTGTTCGTTACTTAAGCGAGTAGAAAATGTATAATAAATCTCCATAGATGAATTTCTGTACATCATAGCATCATCTAATGCTTTTCTTCCCAAGTGCAAGAAATCACGCTTTGTTTCCGCCAGTTTAAGGTGCTTTGGAATAATGGAGCGTTTCAAGTGTAGGACTTTTTTTTTGTTTTTGTTGGCTGTAAATTGTTGAGGGAAGTAAAAGCAAAGAGAGCAAAGCTAAAGCTGTGTGCTTAAAAATGCCTCAGTATCTGCCTGACTTTTCCTGATGCGAAATTTTTTAATTCACTAATTATTCTGATTTGTTTTATTTTATAAATTCCTGTTGTTGTTCAGTTGAAACAAATTAATTGTAAAACTCAAGACAATTAAATTTATTTTCCTCACACGGGTGACACAGGATTGAAATATTTCACTCTATCAACATATTTAATTTCGGAAAATTGATTACTCGGCTGTGAGTTACATTAAGTTTAAATATTTATATGTTTGGTTTTGTTTATTTGATTATGCAAAGCGCGCGAGGACTATATGCGTAAGAGAGGAATGCTTTCATCGATAACCTTCTAAGGAAAACTGTCTCATAACTACGTTACACATGGGCAAAAACACGAAACCTCTTATGTAGCCAGCCTGTCCTTCTGGAATCGAACCCAGGCCGAACTTCAAGTATTCAGCGACTTTGCCGCTCGGTCACTGTTGGGCTTACAGATTTATAATCATGTATAACATCATAACTAACTTTCAGTTTGATTAAGAATCAGTGCAATTTAGGTAAAAGCTTTGTTTTATGGCCACATTTGTGAACAGAAGCATTGCCAAACAGTAAGCATTCATAAATTGATTCATAAATTGATAAAGATAAGTTGATTGTAATTCTCCAGAAAGTCAGTTTAATATTGCTGGTATATCTGCTGGAGCATTCTTTTCATATAGCGTTTTAAATTCATCCTGTAGCATTCTATATAAGCATTTTCAAATTCTTTTACATTGAAATCTTAATTTTATCGATGAGTTTCCAACTTGAACATTTCACATGCAATTTATCATCCTACTATAAATATAGCACATATCCATTAATTTTTTATAAGGTGCAAGTTGGAACGCAAGCGAATATAAATTGCTATAATTCCTTTCTTAGTTAAAAATTATCACTTGAAAATTATGTATTTTAATAATGTAAGTCCTCATATATTAAGTTACGCCCATTTAATTTATTAGGATTAAAGAGCTTGAAGAAAAATAAGAAACGAAACGCCTTTATATTTTTTTAGTGTGGGTACTTTGATTACGGTTTAAAATGGTTTTGAAACAGCTTGTGTAATGTGTTTTGAAACAGCTCTTGGGAACTATTTGTTTTAATGAGCAAAATGCCTAAAATAGTCACTGCCATGCGTTTTTTAAATGTGAAGTTTTCTTTTTTGTTATCGTTGTATAAATTTATGAAACAATATCTGAATCTTTGATAGTAACATTCATTGAAGAATGTGTGGCTGGAAATGACGTCTAATAGTTATTTATGTATGTAAAGCATTCTTCATTGTATATTGAAATTTCAACATATGTGAACTGTTTCTATAATGTAGAACCAATGCATGAGGATTATTACAGATAAAAAAATGAGCATCATAAATCATTATATTTGTAAATAGTTCTTTGAATTATTTTATGTGTAAATATTTAATTATTATATGCACAATATTTCAATTATTATATGTATAATCATATAAATAAATGCATTCAAGCAAATATTTCTGCATATGAAAAATAAATTTTTAGACATTTTAAGCATATACAGTTAATTGCATTGTTTCTTACTCATAATACACTTTTAGATGTTTTAAAAGTAAGAAAGTCGTGAATATATTAGAAGCAACAGGTTTCGTCTTCCCCCCTTCCCCCCACGTCAAAGCTGAAAGTATGGAAATCAAACGAACCAGTTTGATTTCTAAAAGTTTACTTCCAGTTGGTAAAACCAAATGGACTAATTAAGCAATTTTGATCATGCATAAGACTTAATTTCTTATGTCAGAAATGCTGGATCTTCATGGAAAGATATGAGGAACCATCAAGAAATGTAAATAGAGTAATGAATAATTAAAATAAAATTAAACATAAATGAAATAGTTCTATATATTAAAATAATAATAATCATGTACATTAGGCGCTGCTTAATGTGATTACACTTGCTCACGGCTATTTTCTATAACATTAACCGAATGACACTGACCATATGACACTGATTTAGTTATTTATTTTATATTATCCTTCGAAAGAGCAATGGAATTTAACAAATTTAATATAAATAGAACGAGAAACATATAAATAAATACTTTCACAGAATTTTTATTAAGAAAATGCAAATATTTTTTATGAACTGTTCATAATACATTTAACAGTAAAGTTCATTTATGAATTGTACAATCCATTTCTGGATATTATTTAAATGATGCTATACCCTTAATCTTAATAGAAGGGCATCCCTCTCTTAGTAAAAAAGAATATGCAAATATAAAATTTAGACGAAAACACAACCTTAATTTGGCGTATATTTTCAGAGGAATTTTTTAAAGGATCGGAGGGGGGTGAATTCTAGCAGCTTTTCCCCTCCTCCTTGAGAAGAAGAACCTCTGATTATCTCCAAACGATAAAAATATTCAAAATCTAAGCCAAACTAAGCTTTTTTTTTTAATAATTTTAAATGGTTGACTAAAATCGAAAACCAGCTATTTGGTGATATTATAAGTATTTCTCCCGCCTTCTTCGAATACCTTCGTGGTGTAGTAGTCAGCACGCTCGGCGCGTATTCGACAGGTTCGTGATTCGAGTACCTGCCAAGGCATTGCTCCTTTTTCATCTCTCCTGCTTCTAAATAACCTAATGTCTCTACAATATAATCCCTTATGTTGCGACATTTTATTGTACTTAGAGATTTTCATAATTCATTTTGACCTTATCTGGGGACTTTAATTAAAAATTATTCGATAATATTAACCTAATTGTTGAGCTCAATAAGCGAGGCCTTTTCCATGTTTTCGTATACAAATGGGCGAGACTTCGGCACTTCGACCACGATGTCCGATTGATAATATTAACCGTTATCACATTAAGCGACGCCTACTGTAAGCATGTAGGGTGCATATTCTGCTCATAAAGATATGGGAATTAGAATATGTATCTCAAGAATCGTTTTATCCAGTAATAAAATTATGTTGAATCAATAGCTTCCTTTGTCTTTAAGTTCCATCCTTCAGCTGCGCAATTACGTATTTTGTATTTAATTCAATCTACAATCGTTGGTCGTTGGATGGCTCTAGCTACCGTTGTTTTGTTACAATGCGAGAAATATACATGCATTTATGCAGATTCTTCATTATTTAATTTCTTCAAATATAATAGCGGGCGATAATATTGGTGGCAACAATTTCAAAAGTGAAACAGGCATTCAGAGTAATTCAAGACAAAATCACAAAACGAAAGCAATAGTCCTTCAGGGAAAAAGCCCCTTTGGACTAAAAATTAGAATAATAATAGAGAAAAAAAAAAAAAAAAGAAAGAAAGGTTTTCAGATTTTACATTGCGCAAAAAGTGGCGTTTTTTAACGTTTTGTGGGTTACCTTTAATTATTAAATATCACGTTCTTCGCACTTAAAAAAACCATAAAACTCAGTTAAACAGGAATATCGGAAAATAATTTTAAAATGAACATATCTTTAGAATTACTGATACACAGTCTCGCTAGCTACAGACAATTTTTTTTTTCGTATAGTGTTGCCGTTTCTCGCTTTGAAATCGTTGAGTTTCTTAATCAAAATTTCGTTAAAGGTTTACAAAATATGAAATGGTTAATAAAACAAATTCCAAATTTGGGCTTCCATATCCCCATATTAGGTCTAATGTTTGGTGGCAACGATTTTAAAAGTGAACCGACATTTATAGTGAACCAACGCAAAATGCCAAAACGAAATTAATAGCCCTCCTGGGCTAACACTCTTTAATCTAAAACTAGTTACATTATAAAAACTAGTTACATTATAAAATTTTGAAATTCGTTATGACTATTCGAAATAAGTAATGCTATTCAAAATTTCTATACTTGTTATGACTATTCGAAGTAAGTAATGGTATTCAAAATTTCTATATTTGTGATATTATGTGGAAAGATTTCAAAAGCCCTTCCTGAACAAATATAATTATAGAGATTCTGAACCTTAATTGTAATTCTAAATTTTAATTATTCTTAAACATGACTTCTTTTATCCAAAAGTTTTTTTTAAATTGTTATCGAGGGTAATGTAAAATTTCTTTTTTTTTATTAAATTTGGAATACCTAACTTGACTATACAAGTTATTCGTCTTAATTTGAATTTTCGTATATTTATGCTTTTATTTAAATCATGCAACACTGAAGAATTCTATGACCCTGCATCATAGTTAACAACTTTGATCGCTTTATATAATGCTAAAAGCCAGATACCTTGTGTAAGGAAAAGAGGTTTTTACTTGCTGTAGTATTTAAGCATCCCACAGCTATCAGCAAGTAGTTATTCTGATTCACTTTGTGAGGACCTTCCCTGTTTTATCAGAGGGATATTGTTCGGAGAACAGCCTTGACGCCAAAAAGGGAGAAACAGCTTATTTTGATATAGCAGGCAATGTTGTCATTCGATGACATACTTCCTCTAGATAGACAGCCGTAATACTTTTCCCTTGCTAAGGGAGTATCTGTAGTATTTATTATTAGTATTTATTATTGTAGTAAAGTAATTAAAATAATAATTGTAGTATAGTTTGTTAAAGGGAGAAACAGCTTATTGTGGTATGGTAGGCAATGGTTGTCATTCGATGACGTACTTCCTCTAGGTAGACAGCCGTAATACTTTTCCCTTGCTAAAGGATTATCTGCAGTATTTATTATTAGTATTTATTAGTGTAGTATTTATTCTGTAGTATTTGATTATCTGTAGTATTTACTTCCGTTGGCATGATGAAATGTCGCCCATACCCTTAAAGAAGCCAAGTTGGAGCAACCAAGGCTGTTCTCCGAACAATACCCTATCAGAGTTCTCTGGGCAAATTTGCTCAGAAGGGCTATTAATCTCGTTTTGGCATTTTGCGTCGTCCACTATAAAACGGCGTTTCACTTTTCGAATTGTTGCCACCAAATATTAGAGCCCTGCATTATATTTAAAGAAAAGTATTAATGAAGAATCTGCGTGAATGTATGTATGTTCTCGCATTGTGAAAATTGAAAAATTGAATTTTTATAATTCGGTGAATTTATCATTTAAAATTCGGTAGCATCCTTTTCAATCTCTTTATTTAGAATCTTGACAGTTTTGTAAACGAAGTTCTAGAACAGACTACGTTTTGTAACTGCCTAATTATTTTCCTGTGCTAATTACAACTTACATATAATAATAAAATAAATATCGCAAATATTCAAATCTAAAATACAGAATTCCTGGTTGGCTCACCACTTTATGTTGGACACAAATAACTACTAACTGCTCGTCGTAAAGCTGCCTCATTAGGTTTGAAACAGGAAGTACTTCAAGAGTGAAAAGGACCACATATGCAGAAAATGTCAAAATTTTTTACAAATCATAAAATAAACAAACAATAAATAAATATATACAAAGCTATTTATTTACCTCTTTCCTTTTTTATTATTCAAAATACCTATCCATGACAGTTGCCGGAGATAGCCTTTCATCTTTCTTATTACAACAGAAAACCTAATTTCTGTATTCCCGGGTGTGCGGAAAAAATGTCACCCGGAAAAAACGGAAACGGAAAGAAAGCCCCCGGAAAATAAGGAACGGAAAAAAATGTCACCCGGAAAATAAGGAAGGAAAAAAAAAGGAACTCTAAAATCTCGCCAAATAATGTCGCCAATCGGAGTTGGGAAAACCTGCCAAATTCTAATTTAACCGGCAGGGTTATAGCGGGCTCTCGAGGGAGGTAAGACGTTGGGCTAGCTGCACCCGAGCAAGGTCATTTCGATAGCAGGATTTTCCAACTTGCCTGCAGGAATGTTCTCCCCCGCGTTTGTTTCATCCGTTTCGTTTGGGAAACAGACCCACGTCTTTACCGCTCGGCCGCTGATGGGCTTTGGAAGATTTGAATTTAAACATTTAATATACAATGAACCACATTGTGTGTTAAATGTTTAAATCCTAATTTCGTGTCCATAGGATTCATTTTAAAATTTTAATATAATTTTGAAATAAACCTCTTAATTTTTAATAACTGTAATTTTCTTTTTTTCCTATTCAGACTAAAATGCAAAATAAAACAATTGTTTCCTGTGAAAACACGTTATTTTTAATTAAAATCAAATCAGAAAAAAAATATGCCACACTTAATTAGCTAAAAATTAAGTAATATTCTTATCTCAAACTGTGACTAAATTTCATCTGCAACGGTTTGTTATAATACTGCTTTTAACGCTTAGTTATGCGACAATGTTTCACGCCTGAAACACAGCTTAAGGCTATAACTACATGGGGTACGAAGGGAACAATCACTAATGACCATGACCCGCTGGTCAACCCTCTATTTTTACCATCGAACAGGCCAGTAGCTCGCTTATCTTCTTTCAATTATCGTCAGAAGATTTCCCTATTCTGCAGGTATATATGGTTGTTATGATAAAATTTTTATCTCCCATCTTGGCGATATTTCTAAACATCCCTTATTTTTTCCATTGCAAAAGAGTGGTGACTTATTTTCCGTTTCCTAATTTTCCGGTGCCTATCTTTCCGTTCCTTATTTTCCGGGTGGCATTTTTTCCTACAACCGTATTCCCGACGTAGAATCAAAAGACTTCTGCTCTTCCCCCAAGGCGTCAGTCTGTCTGTGTCTTTACAATAAACATAGCCATATTCAGTCACCTTGATTTCCGAGGCTGCTATATCTTTTAGAAATCAAGGAGCGTTCAGAATAGCTTTTACAAACCGTATTTTATACATTTTAAAGACGTCTTCTGAAGTTGTTAATGCTGCAATTTAAATAGCGAGCTCCATACGCTATAACTAGTGATTCTACATACCGGCATACGGGTATTTCTTGCTATTCTGTAGTTTCTTGAAACCGACATTAAGTAAAATACCGGTATTTTACTTAATGCTATAAATGATAAATATAATAGCTATAAATAGTAGTAGTTATAAATGATAAATGATAGTAATAGCTATAAATGATAAATATATTTTAAAGGGTTTAATTGAACTTATTTGACGTCTACTGTTATTTGAAATATGTATTTTTTGCCATCGATGTGGCAGTATTAACATTAGTCATTTGCTGTCTCATTTTGTTCCTCCTGTCTTTGTCTGCAGAACGTCAAGGTCAAGTATGAAGCGTTTATGAAACTTAATTTTACTTTATTTGATTTGATTCCGGCGACCAACTTTCTACGGAATGTTCAGACCTCGATTTCTTCGCTAGCACCTCACAATAACCTCGTAGCTATTGCTACAAGGTGATCTTCAAGCTTGTCGTTTCTTCTGAATAATGTTAACATTTGAATAGTGACTCTAGGTCCTCTGAAGGCTCAGCAGTACCACTCAAGATCTCTTTAGTCAAAAGTGCTCAGTTTAGGGATGTTCATTTTGAAAATGGGCATAATGTTTTAAATTTTTAAACATTTAGCTATTTTTCAAACTGTTGAGTTTTTTTCCAAGACTTAAATACATATTTTGTATTATGCTTTACTGTTCAAAATATTTATATTTGTAAAGTATACGTTTTGAGTTATATTTATCCATAATGAATAGTAAAGATTTCAAAGAACATAACAATTCTGCCGATAATACTTCGTCTTGGTTTAACTATTTATATGATGAAAATAATATGTTGACAAAATGCAAAACATGTTGAAGGCCATTTTATGAAAAGTTTTTGGAAGAAGTGCAAGCGGACTATGCACACATTTAAAACACAACATCACATTAATTTTTTGAAAGGAAAAGAATTCGAGACTAAAACTAACTCACTTAAAAATTATATTACTAAACGAAGACATCACAAATTACAGATGTTTTTAATAGAAAAAGCGTTTTTGATGACGTTATATGTAGATAACAGCATTAGATGCTTTGCTGTTCAAAGTACTTTGTACTTCAGTACTGAGAAAGTTATTAATTACAAGATGTTAAAATATATAGCAAAATCTAATAACCCTGTACGGAGAACTCTTATTAGCCACAGTAATAGTTTTCGATATTCTCTGAAAAAAAAAGAATTAACAGAATTGAAATTAAATGGTTCAAAATTTAGCTTCACAGTTTGATGAATGGACAAGTGTACCGATTAGGGGTTTCTTAAACATAAATATTTTTTCTCAAAAGAAAATTTGGAATATAGAACTCACACATGTATCAGAAAGATGCGCCATCTATAAAAATCTAGAAGCAAGCTGCAAATTGGAGGAATATGAATTATGTCTGAAAGTAGATGCTACCTGCACGCTACTGTATACCATAATAGGTGAACTCTAGATTGGAAACCATTTAGGAAACTTCAGTTGCCCATTTCCTCAACTTTTCTTTGTAAATTATTATAAATATTGCAATTTTGTTTAAGAATTAGTAATTTAATTAGTATAGTTTTTTTAGAATAAGTATTTAGGGTACTTACGTAAAAACCCGTACACCATTTTTGCCAATTAAAGAAAAAACGCCAAACTACGCGATTTTTCGCCAAAAATGAAAAGTCTTCTTCAAACACGCTGGGTTTGGTGTAACCTTGATTCCACGTGTTAGTTATTATTCCTCAGTAAAGAGTCCTTTTTTCCCCATCTATCACGCATTTTCGAGAAAAAAGTGATTAAAATTTGGGACCTGCCTACTGCAGAAGAGCATGTTGTTGAATATTTCCAAAGTAATGGAATGCAATCCTACCGGCCTCAAAAAATGTGTTAATGTCCACGCTATGACGATATTACGGAAAAAGTAATGGAAATTTTCAATGAAAAATTAAATATAAATAAATGATAATATAATAAATTTGAAAGAAAAATAAGAATAGAAAATTTTTTCTTGTATTTAGTAAGCGGGGTTTTTTTGGTTTGGCCCGATTGGCGTCGTTTCTTGTGGTCGGCAGGATTTTCCGTAAGTTCCTAGTATTAGTCATTACCGGCTGACTCATGGTACATCGCTGGTGTCCCCCATACTTTTACCTGTACCTATACAGCGACGGTGAAGAGAAGTAGATTTATCCGAAACCGTCAGAACAGAGATCGAGTTCATAGAAAATGAAGAACTTCGAAGAAAACATTTAGAGGAAACATAACTCCTTATAAATAGTTACACGAACCAGCGTGGATGCAAAAAGACCATTTTCAACTTCAGGCAATTTGGGCACAAAATACGTTCCAGGCTTAATGACAGTTGAATAGATGCATTTTGTTTTTCACTATCGCATTTCAAAAATATGCAGTTAATAAATTAGTTATTTTTTTCTATTAATAGGTATTAAGTAATAGGCCACAAAACAAGATTTTTATGTGATAGTTACTCTTCTGAGTAGTAATGCTATATGTTTTGTCTCTTTATTGTATTGTAATACTATAATATCTTATTTTTTATACTATATTTTTGGTTTCTAATGTTATAAATTATTATTGTGCTGCTCTTATTAATAACATTTCATTATAACATGTGTTCCTTTATTTTATATGTGTACATAATAAAATTTCTTATATTAGTTTATGCTTTATTTGCATAAAACTAATAAATATGGCAAAGAAACAACTGCCGTTTTGTATGTTTTATGAAAAAATTAAAATACCGATATTAATACGGTATTCCGCTGCAACGTTTAAATAAGTACCGAATAACAAGTAAGTGTTTTCGGTCCGCTATTGCAGTTACTAAGTATAATCATCTTCATTCGAAGCAAACACGGAAGTCATTTAGTCTGCATTTCTGTGTTACGTTCTTCCCATTATAACACATGAACGTTTATCACAGTTTTATTTGCCTTATCATGTATACACGAAGTACGTGATACTTAAATGTCAACTTTTCATCTAAGATGACGCCGAAGTATTTTGCTTGCGTGCAGTAGGGAATGTTGGCTGCCAATTGTTTTGACATCTTCAAGGATAACCCTGGTTGTAAGAAGGCACCAATCTACAAGACTGTTTTTCATAGCTATGACAAATCATTTATTAGCCTTTATTCACGTGAACTCAGAAAATGGCTGAGTTCCTTCTTTGGGGGCTCATTGCGCAACAATTAAGGAAAGGGAGAATGAAATAATTGCAATGAATCTTGACGATTAGGTCATTAGTGGCTTTTGTCGGTAGGCAGCGAAACGGTCAGTTGCCTATGGCTACAGTTTCAGAACTCTACGCCTTAGAATCGGGTAAGTTGCTTTAATCGCTTTCGCCTTGTAGATAGATTACTGCAATTTTCTAAGTGACGCTAGTTACCATTTCGTCTTCAAGCGAAGTGGACGCTACTACCAGAGTATTTTATTCTAAGCAAATATTTCCATTTTATGATTATTTTTTTTAAAAAAATTTTGCACATAAATTGTGCTTTGAAAAATAATCGAGATAACACATAGTCACATCTGAAAAATAAGTATTATATAACACACAAAGCTCTCCTTTAAATAAAAGTAATTATTTTATTGCTAAGAGTGTAATTAACATGATTTTGAAGATCATTTTGAGTAGTTCTTATTTATTACAAGTATCATTTTAAAACATTTTTGACCACTCAAAGGAATATTATTGTTTCTATGCTGGTAGTAAAACTGCTCTGTTTGCATTGCTTTCGCTCTGAATTAGTAAGCAGTGACAAAATTTACCAGTGTACGAACACAAAACTTTTCTTACTGCTCACGCGATGTTACAAACAGCGATTCTTTGGAGACGACAACGAGCCTTTAGACGAGTAACATAAGATCTGAAATTTCTTTAGTCTGTTCTCGCTTTTCTGTTTAAATTATTTTGTGTTCAACAAAGAAATGCTGAAACAAATGCTGGAGTTTTTCTTACTGAATGAGAAATTCTCATTGAGTTTTAATTATATTCAACAATGAAAATTTAGATTTATCGTTTAGAGATATAAGGTATTATTTTTATCTCAAAAGAGATGCTAGATTTTTGTACGACTTTTTATATTACTACTACATTCCTTCTTTGAAGGCAAAATGGGTATAAACCAGAAAGCGTGAAAATATTAAAAAAATAAAGATCATACGCAAAGTCGAACTGCGAAATATTTGTACAGTTTTTTATAACGTTGTATAGTTTTAGAATTTTAAAATACTAAAATCGTCTTTGAAATACTAAACTTTATGGAAAGTTTTCAGTTCGCAAGCTTTTTATTATTTTTTCGGGGGGGGAGGGGTGAAGAGGGAAAGGCTCCGACTCTCATCAATTTCTGAGAGAGAAAAGTGATGTTGGTGAAGACTTCCTGGTATAACGACTGTATTCTTTTAAACACAATTCAATTCACTTCTAAACACAGTTCTGAAGTAAAAATTATTTACTTTCTGAGCTAATTAATACAGATACTATATAGACACATACATCCATCAATGGGTAAATTAGTAATTATTTTTTACATTTCTCATGATTTGCAATAATTGTGTTAAAAAATTATTATATTTTGCTTATTGCGCCCTTAAGATTAATTTTATCATAAAAATATTCATAAAATAAAACGTTTCTAAACATAGCCAAAACTTTCGTAATTTATTTTTAATTTTGAATATAATTTTATTTATTTTTTTTGCATAAGATTATGTCAAATAACACCAAAGCTAGCTGCCTAAGAGAATGGACGTCTTTGCGAACTAGTAATATGACATATATAAACCAATGCTATTCTTCTGTTATCAGAACCGGATTTAGAAATGTATGGATGTATATGTTCATATATTCATATATATGTACTTACGTATGTATGTGTGTGTATACTCATACACATATATGCACATACATTTTGAATCCGTTCGCGATAACAGAAGAGTGCCAAACAATAAATGATCAACATAATTAATTCTGAGAATTTTCTTTACGATCTCCGAGACATACCTCAAACGTACAGGTTGTACATACTACAAACAAGTATTTCTTTGTCATTTTTGCTGCATATAACATACCGTCTTCTCGAATCAAATTTTGTTGGCCTATGAAATGATTGAGGGTTTTGAGAGACTGCGGTAGGTAAATTATAATTATGCCTATTAAAAAATCTGATTCATTTATCTGATATGAAAAATTCGACGTTCGAAATTATTTTCTCCACAAAATCCGAAATTCCCTTTTTGGTTAAATGCCTTTTAAGTTTCATCATTATTTCACACGAAATTCGAAAGCGTGATGTTTGTGTTACCTTGAAAGATCGAAATTGTGGAGTATCGACATCTTCCAGTAGATGTCAATGCATATCAAATACGTCGGTGGAAGACCTAATCTTATACATTCGGGCCATCATCGGTGTATGTCGACAAGCATAGATATTGGTGAGGCCGAAACCAGATAGCCGAGAAGACAGACAGAGAGCCATTGTAAAAGCAAGGGACTCTTGTGCAAATCAAATTGTCTTAATTTAGTTGCTGCAATAAATAAAATTGTATAACGTCAATCACATAATCAAGTAAGTCCATTATTGATGTTAATTTCTTTTCTCCTTTAGAATGTACTGTTCGTTTGAAGAGCAACAGTTTACTTACAGGCGCTGTCGTTACTTAAGTTTTCACATGTTTTGACATTTATGGTAATATGTCTTAATAGCAAAGTATGATTTAAAAACGTAATAAAAATATTTTTATTCAACGTTCATCATCAGTGCATGGTGAATATCGACATTTGTCGGTGTAAATGAGAAATAAGGATATTTAGTAAATACTTTGGGGCATACACCAAGCAACTGTGTGAATGTTGATATTCATATATTCATCAGAGAATGTCGACATTGTACAAACTTTGGTCTTTGACGGTTTTCATATGTACTAGATGAAAAAACAGTAACGGTAGGCTACATCAAAGGAAAAACATAGTTTTACATCAACAAACAAACACACCAGCAAAACACATAGAAACAGCTACACACAAAACCACATCAACAAAACACATTCTATAAAACACGTCATCGTACTCTTAATGATTTAAAATTTCTTATCTGATTTGGTTTGGGCTTGTCTGATTTTGGCAAAGCACGCGAAGCCTTTCTTGGAGATAATCAAATAAACCAAACCCCTTTACCACCTTTGCTGCAGCAATTGTATTCAGCAATTGATTAATCGCATGCCTTCTGTAACACTATAAACATGGTAGGATCACATCAAAAATCTAAAAATTTTGTAACACATGTTAGAAACTATACATTTTCGCTTTCCATTAACGATTCCTTTAACTTTTCATTCCCATTCATATTTCTGTTCGAAAACAATTATTATTCGAAATTTTTTGACGCATTGTATATATTCAAGTGCTGGGATTCTACTAGGGGACTTTACTGAATCTCTGCCTTTTATTACTGAAAACTTTACTTTGAAACAGAGTTGAAATTTTTGTTTGCTAGACGGTTGTTAATTAGTAGAATAAATTAGATAGTTAAGTATTATTCGGTCTACGGTGATAGTTGATTACCGCCAGACCATGAAAACAGATGGAGATCACTTCAAACTTATGCCAGTCGCTTCTGCTAAATTCTGAGTCGCTCGTCTGCCTGCAGTTATTACAATAAAACATTCGTCAGACTTTCTGCACTATCCACCACGTAGCCACTGCTGCGGAGTATTCGACTCGCTTCGTTTTCGTGCTTCGTAAAAAAGGTTTTCATTGATTTCTGTTATTTCGTTAGACCTTCAAATTTTACCAAGAGCTGGATTTAGAAAGCTTTCAGTAAAATCTTTCGTTGGGCTTCTTTCAATTTACTGTTTTACCTACCGTATCCACCTATTCTTTTCTTTATTCAACAGATGTTAATCGGTATATGAACCAGTATTATTCTATAGTCTTCGAACAGCGTTACGTTTCGAATAGATATTGTCTTGGCACAATTTTCCAAGTTTCATTGCCATTTTTGGCGCTATAACATCAATCGAAAGGCATATGTTATGACTATGTTGTGATAGCCCGCTTATTTATAACTGCCATTAGATTGCTGTATCGACCAGATAAACACACTGAAGAAAGTGGACTGTAGAAAAAATGCTTTATTGCGAATAATTGGAGAGCGACTTTCATCGCCTCCCACACACTCTCACTGCCGGCACGGTTTACAAAAAACGCACAAGTAGGCACACTACCAATTAATATTCATCAGCTCATCTCTTGGTTACAGTTAAGTAGATGGCGCGGCAGTAGTTCTCTAACAGGCGCTAACAATTGCCACGTTTGCCAGATTCATGGTCGATGCGATAACACATAAGTTACGGTAGGAAGTTCAATTTTATTGCTTTATAATTAATCTGTCGTGCCAAACTTTCTCAGTAGTAACAGTTACAGCAACAACTTTTCTTTTTGAATGCGTTCAGCGACTTTTTCTGTAATCTACTCTTCTTGGCGCAGATTTGAATATTAGTGCCTGCAACCAAATACTGTGGATGCTTTGACCCATGCATGGAATGTGAGATCTTTCAGTACAATTCTGTTATAATTACTGTACGAAATTGCTGCGAAAATATAAGGGCATAAGAGCCAAATCTAGCAAAACGCGCCGATTTCACACAGCATAAATTTTGACAGTTCTACATTTGTAAGTCGCCTTGAAATACTGGTTTGATTTTTGAATTCTTTTTTGATAGCGCTATGGATCTAACAATTTAGAGATTGTCCATTGAGGATAAGTCTGCAATAGAATTTTTTCAAAGAAAAGGCATCATTCATGATAAAAATTATGTTCGAACAACCACGAGATGCTAAAGTATACATATTTGCTTTAGCAGTAATCATTAGCGAAATAGCGGTGCAGGAAGGAAATCTGTAATGAGAAGAAAGGATTAAGAAGTCGAAGGATCGAAAATCCTCTTCCTTACAGCCGTTAGATTCATCTATGTTTGGTGTCAGGAAATGATATCTATTAAGTTTTGTGAACTGCAACTGAAGATGAACTGCAATACAACTGTAGGTTGGAACAGTTATATGAGGTGTGTGCCGCAGCTTTTATTACTCGGCTAAGTTCAAAATCGGCACATGTGGCAAAATTATTGAAGTAGGCCAAAGCCTTTTCAGTAAACGAAAGAATATCTTTGCACATGTTCTTCCGCCACAGTGGGTTTTTTGGCGGATTGTACAGAGAATCAAATGAATGTTTCATAGTCGCTGTTGCAGGTCTATCGACAGAAACCTTATTAAACGTCATAAAGGAATATATCAAAAGAAGCATTATTTATACCGACTGCGTGAAATTGTGTAAGTCGGATGAGCTGCGAAATGCCGGCTTTGAACATTTTAGTGGCAACCATAACTACAATTTTGCTGACTTCGAAAGTGAGTATCATACACAAACAACAGAGCGGCTGTGGGGCAGTGTTAAATGACGTAATAAACGCCATTGGGGCACTACTTGACAGCGTTTCGATTCTTATTTGTCCCAGTTTCCACAAAAATCTAAAATTTTCTCGCAGTGTTGGAAGACATCAAAAATTTAATGTCTCCTATTTTATTTCATTTATGTTTAGGCGTTTTGTTTTATAAATTAAAATAATCTCTACATATAATAAAACATGTGTGTGTGTCTTTCGTTCGTGTTGCGAGTAAGCTAATAGACCCAGGGCCACGAAATTTGGTACATAGGTGTATCTACACAAGAGCCAGTGCACCTCGAAGCGATTTTTTCGAAATTCGAATTAGAATATTTTTTATTTTATGTTTTGTGACCAAATCGCGTCATTTTGAGACATAATGGGCTACAGGAAAGCGAGATTTCGCTCTATACATTTCATTTTTACATCGTCGTGAAGCGTAGACACTTAGCTATTTTACGAACTTAAAATAAATTTCGTATTTCAATAAATCGATTAAATACGAATTTATTTAGGAAGGTGAGCTTAACACCTTTTCAGCGGAATTTTATAAAAAAATTTATTTTAAAAAATGTGCGGTTTATTTTCCTTTGATTTTTGGACACGTTGAACTTCAATCCTTTCGACTCCTTTTAAAAAAGGAATTTTGGAAAAATAATAATATTTTGTATTTTTTTAAAATTTTTTAAATGAAGCTTCCGAATACACTTCTCACATCTCAGATATTTTAAAATGTAGTTTTGGCAACAATTTTCCTTTCTTATTGTTGTTGATAGATTTTTGATGAAATTGCATCATTTTGAATAGTTTCATTCTTTTAAAAATTTCGGTTTGGCAACAATTTTTCATCGTATTTCTTATGTTACTGTTTTTAAGAGACTGAAAAGTTTAAGAAATTAAAAAGTTGTTTCTTTTTGCAACGGTAAATTGTTTAATTACTTTATTAGGATAATTAACATTTGTATCAAGGGATATTGCTTATTTCATTGTAATATTATGTTTTAATTATATATAATTTTAATTATAAAAAAGTTTTGCATGATATTTTTTAATCTGTTTAAGTTCTTAATCTGTTTATACCATTTGAGTTCTTAAGATTTTGCAAAGGGAAGTTGGTTAATTTATTTATTAGGATAAGTAATATTTGTATTAAGGGATAGTGCATATTTCATTGTCATTTTTTATATATATAATACATTTTTATTGATTCCTTTTTTGATAAAGTTGTTCTGCAGAGTAAAATTCTGCGCGAAATGTTTTGTTTTTTGAGTTTCTTTCATGTTATCTTTTGCTTATTTCACTGTTTGTAAGATTTTGAAAAGTTTTGCATAATCATGCAAAACGAAGCGACCACCTCGAAGCGAGTTTTTCGAAATTCGAATTTGATTTTTTTTTTTTAATTTTATGTTTTCTGACGAAATCGCGCCATTTTAAGACATAATGGGCTATAGCAAAGCGAGATTTCACTCTATTGAACAGCTTAAGAAATTGAAAGATTGTTTCTTTTTGTGTGTGTGTGTGTGCGCGTGTGTGTGTGTGCTTGCGTGTGTGTGTCTTTCGTTCGTGTTGCGAGTAAGCTAATAGACCCAGGGCCACGAAATTTGGTACATAGGTGTATCTACACAAGAGCCAGTGCACCTCGAAGCGATTTTTTCGAAATTCGAATTAGAATATTTTTTTTTTATGTTTTGTGACCAAATCGCATCATTTTGAGACATAATGGGCTACAGGAAAGCGAGATTTCACTCTATACATTTCATTTTTACATCGTCGTGAAGCGTAGACACTTAGCTATTTTACGAACTTAAAATAAATTTCGTATTTCAATAAATCGATCAAATACAAATTTATTTAGGAAGGTGAGCTTAACACCTTTTCAGCGGAATTTTTTTTTAAAAAAATTATTTTAAAAAACGTGCTGTTTATTCCGAATACACTTCTCACATCTCAGATATTTTAAAATGTAGTTTTGGCAACAATTTTCCTTTCTTATTGTTGTTGAGAGATTTTTGATGGAATTGCATCATTTTGAATAGTTTCCTTCTTTTAAAAATTTCGGTTTGGCAACAATTTTTCATCGATTTTCTTATGTTACTTTTTTTAAGAGACTGAAAAGTTTAAGAAATTAAAAAGTTGTTTCTTTTTGCAACGGTAAATTGTTAATCACTTTATTAGGATAATTAACATTTGTATCAAGGGATATTGCTTATTTCATTGTAATATTTTAT
>KK119784.1:64625-75292 GCA_000611955.2 Stegodyphus mimosarum
AAGTTGGTTAATTTATTTATTAGGATAATTAATATTTGTATTAAGGGATATTGCTTATTTCGTTGTATGCTTTTTATATGTAATGCATTTTTAACTCAATTTTTTTTCCGTTGTTGTTTGTTTCTTTTTCGATAAATTTGTTCTGCAGAGTAAAATTCTGTGCAGTTTTCAAATTTAATGTTTGGCGTTCTCTTTAGGCATTCTTAAAAGCCAGACGAAGACTGGCCGCGCAGCGGCTAGTAAGAAATAAATTTAAGAGGTTTCAAATTTCAAATTTGGGCTTCTAGACGCCCATATTCGGGTGAAGACGTGCGTTATTATAACTGGTTTTTTCTAGGTACGGTTGTTTTATCACACAGCAAGAAACATACTTACATTTATACAAATTCTTCATTATTTAATCTCTTTAAATATAACACAGGGCTCTAATATTCGGTGGCAACAATCTGAAAAGGGAAACGACATTTATGGTGAACCAACGCAAAATGCAAAAACGAAATTAATCATTAGCCCAAAGGACGTTAGCCCAGAAGGGCTAACGTCCTTAGCTAATGAGCATATCTGTAGCATTTTCGATACACAGCGAGAGCTGGATATAAAAATGCTTTTTTTCCGTACAGTGTTGCCATTCCTCTCTTTGAAATAGCTGAGTTTGTTAATAAAAAATTCTTTAATGTCTGACAAAATATGAAACAGATAATAAAACTAATTTCAAATTAGGGCTTCTAGATGCCCATATTCGGTGGAAGATTATTTTATTCAAAATTTGGTGCCTGTAGGTACCGTAGTTTTATCACAATGCTAGAAACTTACATATTGTTACGGATTTCACATTTATTTGGCTATTTATTTAGAATTGTAATTAAAATTGCTTTATATTTCCCGTGCAACGCAGACGATTTTTGAAGAGAAAGCTACGTCGAAAATAAAAATAAAAATAAAAGAACGCGTGCATTTAATGTTTAGTATATAAATATCTCATATTACTGTTGCCATCCAGAAAAGTCTAGAAAAATCGAGATTGTTCTTATGATAATTAAAAAGCTTATAAAAGCCGAATTGAAACACCTCATCTCAGTAGTTGTTGTTGCAGTTGTGGCTGTAAAAAGCGAACTGCTGTTTGTTTATTGATTGTAGCGATTTCGCTGTGAGATAGAATTACTTCATCTGTTTTGAACTGAGTTTTTGCTAAACGTTTGAGATATTGTGATATTGTGCGAATATCTCTGAAGAAATATTTCAGCATTTTGATTTATTTCTTGTGGAAAGAATAAATTTTTGTTAACTTTTTACGACTTGTGCATTCAATCTATAACGAACCCGTACGCTCGCAACAATTTTTAGTGTCAGGAGTATGGTTGAATGGCTTTAAGTAGAGCAATGGAAGAACAATTAAGGCAGTTTATGGCAGCCTTTGCTGAATTTAAAGAAGAGATTAAAGCTGGCCAAGAATCCGTTAAAGAAAAGATGGAAGCTTGTCAAGAATCCGTTAAGGAAGAAATGAAAGCTGTTCAAGAAAAGATGGAAGTTGGTCAAGTCTCGGTTAAAGAAGAGATGAGAGCCGTTAAAGCAAGTCAAGAAGGAATGAAAAAGGAAATTTCTTGCATAATAGAAAATAAATTTGAGGCTATGGAAGGCAGAATAGACGCGGTTGAAAATAAAGTTTCTTCTGTCAAAGAACAAATAGAAGAGAGAGTTTCTGCCGTAGAACAACAAATCGATTACAGAGTTTCTGCTGTGAAAGAACAAATTCAAGAAAGAATTTCTGCAGTGGAATAACAACTTGATGACAAAGTTTCCGCAGTTGCCAAAGAAGTTGATATCTTAAAGAAATTCATAGCGACGGCAGGGAGCAATATCGATGGATTTAAATTTTTACCCATGCTTGCTCGTCCCTCTCTGAAGCTATCGACATATCATGGAAAGACCTTCTGGCAAGTATATAAGACTCAATTTTCTATAGCTGCGGAAGCAAATGGATGGGATTCCCAAGCTAAGGCCTGTCACCTTGCCGCTTTTCTGAGAGCAGACGCAGCGGATATCTTTGAGACTCTTCCCGAAAACAAAAGGCTAGACTTCGAAGCCCTGTCCGGCGCTTTGGAGCTGCGTGTTGGAGAGAAGTGTTTAAAAGATTACAGCAGGCTGCAGTTAAAATCCCGTCAACAGAAGCCTACGGAAACACTCCAGGAGCTCGCTACGAATGTTGAAAGGCTGTCCCACCACGCCTTTTCGGAGTGCGCGACAGAAACAAAGGAAATCCTGTCGCTGCAGTAGTTTACTGACAGCATCCGGAATCCTGAAATACAGGCACTGCGAATGGCTGATGTCAAGGACTTGAAAAGCGCTCTAGTGTACGCCATGAAATTCGAGGCAGCACAGCAAGCCACTCGTAGGTACCGCCACCCAATCAGAGCTGCTCCACATACAAGAACCAGTGGATCAAATGACTGCTCGCCTAGACGATTTATCCAGAAAAGTGAATGCCTTACAACGGTATGTTAGTTATAAGAAAACGACCGTAAAGTGCTGGAACTGCGGTGCTGCAGGACACATGCGAAGGAACTGCTGAACACTCCGGAGAAGGGAAAATAAGACGGACGATATAAACAGACAATTAAATGCCATGAAATGGAAAAGGAGTGATAATAAACCAAAGTGCTGGAACTGCGGAGCTGAAGGCCACGTACGAACGAACTTCAAAACACCCCGAGGTGCCGAAAATAAAGTCATTTCCCAGCAACGACACAGGAAGCAATTTAATGATCATATCGCCGAGCAGAGTTTGAGCAATAGCGAATAACCCCGTTTTAAAGCGCTCAAGATTTCTGCTGTATGTGGCAAGAGTAATGGATTATCCACCAATGGGCATATCCATGGAGTTCCTTGCGATATGATCATTGATACAGGAGCTAATGTTACCATCATTCGAAGAGATTTAGCTAAAAAATTTAAGGATAAACTGATTTGGACGCCATCATGTGTAACCCTCCAGACTGCATCCGGTGAGAAAATCGACATGGAAGGAAAGTTAAACATGAACATCACCTTTGGAAGTGCCACCTACCATCACACAGCATATGTGGCGGATATTACAGATCCTTGAATACTCGGATTGGACTTTTTAAGAAAATACAATTTTTCCTCAGACTTCAAAAACAACAAACTGCTTTCAGCATCTGAGGACATGACTATCGATCAACAGAAGGGATCCTCAACTGGAAACGCCAAAGTTTCGTCTGAAAGACCCTGCTCAGAAGGCTACTGAAATCATACTAGGGTCGAAGAGAAACCCAAGACTACCAGCAATTCTCCATCCCAGATGCTCATCGGTCGCGATCTTCGTCTGCCTTGTGATTCCTTATTTGGCCGCCCTGCAGATGTGCCTTCATCGCCTAAGGAATACATCCAAGGTGTTCAGGCCCGGTTTGAAGTGAAGCACGTTCTGTACGAAAGCGGGTCAACTTGGCGACGAACAAGATGAAGACTCGCTACGACACGAGAGCTACTGGCCATCGTTTCAACGAAGGAGACAAGGTGTGGTTATGCAGTCCGACTCGACGGAATAGACTTTCTCCGAAAGTACGGTCACGTTAGGATGGTCCTTATACAGCCCTAAACAGACAGAACGACGTCGTGGATCCGTAAGTCATCGAACTCTAAACCTAAAGCCGTTCATTACGACAGGTTAGTTCATTACTATGGCTATAGTACGTAGTGTATATAATTGTAAATAATAATGTAAATAGTATAAGACCATGGTCCTATTTGTATTTAATATTTGTATTTAGTATTTGATTTGTATTAGTATTTGTTAAGTATTAGTATTTTATAGTATTTGTGTTTAGTATTTGATAGTATTTGAATTGTATTTAGCGTTTGATAGTATTTAATTTGCTGAAAGTTACTTATTGCAATCATTGTTTATTTTGTTATTGTACAGTAATGTTTATTACAGCATTGATGCCTTAGTTGTTAAAATTGCTTTATATTTCCCGTGCAACACAGACGATTTTTGAAGAGAAAGCCACATAAAAAAAAATAAAAATAAAAGAGCGCGTGCATTTAATGTTTAATAAATAAATGTCTCGTAATTACTGTTGCCATCCAGAAAAGTCTAGAAAAATCGAGATTGTTCTAATGATAATTAAAAAGTTTACAAAAGCCGAATTGAAACATCTCATCTCAGTAGTTGTTGTTGTAGTTGTAATTCTAAAAAGTGAACTGCTGTTTGTTTACTTAATGCTGTTGCTGATTGTAGCGAATTCGCTGTGAGATAGAATTAGATTCTCTGTTTTTGAATTGAGTTCTGTATAACGTCTGAGATATTGTGATATTGTGCGAATATATCTGAAGAATTATTTCAGCATTTTGATTTATTTCTTGTGGAAAGAATAAATTTTGGTTAACTTTTTACGACTTGTGAATTCAATCCATAACGAACCCCTACACACACAACAATACATTTATGCAGATTCTTCATTATTTAATTTCTTTAAATATTGTTGCGTGCGTACGGGTTTGTTATGGATTGAATGCAAAAGTCGATAAAACGTTACTAAAATTTATTCTTTTCACAAGAAATAAAGCAAAATACTGAAATATTTCCTCCGAGATATTCGTACAATATTACAATATCTCAGACGTTATACAGAACTCAATTCAAAAAACAGAGAATCTAATTCTATCTCACAGCGAATTCGCTACAATCAGTAACAGCATTAAGTAAACAAAGAGTTCGCTTAAAAACAACAACTGAGCTGAGGTGTTTTAATTCGTTTAATTAATTGTTCACTAGAATATTCTGGTAAAACCTATTATCTAGATTTTTCTCGATTTTTGTGGATGGCAACAGCAATTATGAGATATTTATTTATTAAATATTAAATGCACAAGCTCTTTTATTTTTGCTTTACCGACGTAGCTTTCTCTTCAAAAATCGCCTGCGTTGCACGGGGAAAATAAAACCGTTTTAATTACAATTCTAAATAAATAAATTCGTAGCAATAACAGGACTTTGATATTTGGCGGCAGCAGTTTGAAAAGTGAATCAACGCAAAATGCCAAAACGAAATTTATAGCCCTTCTGAGCATTGCTTTTATGATTAGTTTGTGATTAATTTATTTAATGATTGATAAACGGGTTTAATTGATTAATTTTGTAATTGGGTTTAATGATTAGCACAGCTAGAGTAAATGTTTCGAGTGCTTTTCATATTCGCCGTTTATTCAGAAATGCTACCATTTATTGATGGTAAAGAAAATTCAAATTATTAAATATACACAAATAGTGAGAAAGGAAATATGAATCCCTTTTTTTAAGAAATAGAAAGATTTTGATGATCTATTTGAAGTATGATGAGGCCACGATCGTAGCAACAGAGAAACAAAAAAATGAAAGTATCAAACATTATTTTTAAAGAAAGAATGAGAATAGAATGATTAGGAAAAACACGAGGAAAGAACGCCAAATATAAACGTATCTTCAAGAAAAAAGTTAGAAAATATTTGGGGCTTTACTGACGTAATGACTCGCGTAATTTAGACATGCTTTGTGCTTCACTTTTTATCAATAACAATTATGTGATTAATCAGACGAGATCATTCTTTTAACACGTTTACTGAATCCGTTTGTTGTGAAAGGCCGCTTGCCACGCTAAAAATCACAGTAAAACTGATTTTTATGAAACAGCTGTTATTGCGGAAAGTATCACAGACGAGCACTTTGCTAAATTCACATATAATAATCAAAACTCAGGACAAATCCGATGTGAAAGCATTAAGGAATTGAATGAAAATATTGCGAGCAATGTTGCATGTGGCACATAATATACAAAATTTAAATTAAAGCAACAAATGCAGCCTTAATTTGGCTTAGATTTTGTTTCTTTTCTGATTTACATAAAGAATATCGCAGAAAGAACTTTTCATACGGTTTTGTTTAATTTAGTTTTTCTATTTGTTTGTTTAGGTTAAATTTTGGAATTAATTTCTGGATTCCTTCTACCTAATTTTTAGTCCAAAGGGGCAATTTGCCCAGAAGGATTATTAATTTTGTTTCGGCATTTTGCATTGATTCACCAAAAGCGTTGTTTTACTTTTCAAATTGTTGCCACCAGATAATATCGCCCTGTATTATACTTAAATAACGAAGAATTTGCATAAATGTATGCATGTTTCTCGCATTGTAATTAAAAAAGGTACCTAAAGAAAACAAATTTTCAACATCGAATACCGACACGCGAATATGGGCATCTGGAAACTCAAATTTGATATTTGGAATTTGTTTGTTTTGTTATCGATTTCATATTTTGTAAAACTTTATAGAATTTTTTTTAACAAACTCAAGGATTTCAAAGCAAGCAATGGCAACGTTGTACAGAAAAAACATTTTTATCTCCAGTGCGCGAGACTGTGTATCGGAAATTATAAAGATATGTTTATTTTAAAATTATTTTTCGATATTGTTCTTGAACTGAATGATAATAATCAACAAAGGAATTAAATACTTTGTTTCCTATTATAAACATCGCAATTTAAATTTTAACAATATGTTTTTGTATATACGTAAACCTTTCGACTTTATTTATAAAAAGAAAGAAACAGTAAAGCTCTTTACGATTTTATAAATTTTGCTTCTTGCAACCAAGACTTCGTATTTTTATTCTATCTAATAACTATTTTTTACATAATCCTTTTATTTATATGAATATAACCTTTAAATCTTGGCTTCATATTTTTCGTCTTATCATTGCAATGTGTTATATTTCATAAACGCTGCACTTTGAGGAAATACGAAAATTTCGTAAATATTTAGATGCCTTTCTCCAGGAAGTTCGCATTTATATTTACACTCATGTCCATAAATTAAGGATAATTCGGAGTCACGCGGAAATCGAACTCTAAAATAAATATATCACCTGTAAAATCACTACACACATTTTCAAGAATCATATGCAAATTTCATGAAGTAACCAGATGACACCGATGGTACGTCACAATGACGAGAGTGTAAGAGAGTGATATGTACAGGCAAAGAAGTAAAATTGTTCGCAGGCGCTTTATAAGCATTTCAGTGCAATAACCGAATAGTTATGACATAAAGGACGCATTTGGATGATTTTTTACGTGGTAGATTATCGGCCGTCTGGAATGTGGGCGTACCCAACTGGAAGTATCAGACGAACTTGGAATTGCCCAGAGTGTCATCTCCAGGCTTTGGCAACGATTCCAAGATGATAGTAATGTGAGTAGACGTTACAGCACAGGTCGCCTCACAGTTACAACACCGAATGAGGACCGGTATTTGGCAGTTACTGCCAAAAGAAACAGGCGGAGCACAGCCTCAGACCTGTCTCGTCAGCTCTCTTCAGCCACTGGTACGACAATTTCAAGGCAGACCGTGTACAGACGCTTAGGGCAGATTGGTCTATATGCTCGTAGATCTGTCAGATGCGTTTCATTTACTGCAACTCACTGTCGCCTGCGGTTAACCTGGAGTAGAGAGCATGCATTGTAGACACTTCAACTGTGGGCTTGTGTGATGTTTTCCGACGAGCCCAGGTTTAGCTTGCAGTCTGATTCTCGCCGGACTTTCATATGGAGAGCTCCAGGTACCCGTTACCACCAAGAAAACCTCACTGAACGACACCGTTACGTTGGTGCAGGAGTGCTCGTTTGGGGTGGAATTATTCTGGGTTCCAGAACTGACCTGCATGTTCAAATTGGAACCATGACAAGCCAAATCTGTCGGGACGTCATTCTGGAACAACATGCACGTTTGTTTCGGGGCGCCATGGGCGCACAATTTGTGTTTATGGATGACACCGTGAAAGCATCGTAAGCGAATGTCTTCAATCGGAGGATATCACCCGTATGGATTGGCCAGCATTCTCACCGGACTTGAATCCAGTAGATCACGTGTGGGACATGCTTGGCCGAGGAGTTGCAGCCAGTCAACCTCCTCCTACATGTCTACCGGAACTTCGAAGAGCATTGCGTTTTGAGTGGTGTAATATCCCCCAAGATCAGATCGATAATTTGATACTCAGCATGCCTAGGCGTTGTACGGACTGTATTGCATCGTCTGGGAGACATACAATGTATTAAAAATCATACCAACCATGCAATATTGGTTTTTTGTAAATAGGTTTTCTTTGTAATTTGCTCCAGGGAGAAAAAATCGCTAATTTTTTTAATAATATCAAACATATAGCATCTTTTTTTGCTCTTTACCTTTTGTTTAATAAATAAGCTTTACAAATAAGTCAAATTTGTTTTGCTTCTAACTCTTTCTTTGCCTGATTTTGCATTATCGTTAATTTATGCGCATGAGTGTAGATATGAAGAACTAAATCTTAATTTTCGTTTTATCATGTTTCAACTTATTCATAAGAGATGATATTCGCGTTTACAAAATTCATATGTGTGCATTTTCAGAGACATATGAAGAATATTTATTTTATTAGAAAAACGAATAATAACCATAATATTCTTTTTAAATTGAATGCTAATCTTTAGATTATGCGATTCATTATCTAGTACCAATCCTAAACTTCAGAATACAGTAAATTATGATAGATATATGGCCTGTATGCCCACTGGCGTCCCAAATAAATTTTAGATGCATAAAAACTGCTATTTCATGAAGTGACAATCAGTGTGATTTAACTTTACTGGGCGAAAGTCACCGGAAAGTAAAATCTTAAAAACAATTCAGCAGTTTGACTAAATAAGATTAGATAATTAACTAATTATTATGCAATCATATTTGATCACTCTGTTTCTGAAATGCAAACAATGAGATACCGTCGTGCGAAAGCGTAGAAAGTGCTTTTCGCAAAGTTCGTTTCTGCCTTTCTGCCGAAATTCAGCAGTTTAGAGTTTCATTCCAAGATTTACAGAATGAAAGCAATTTTTTTATACGGTTTCTATCTATCATTTGGTTTTGATATTTAATTGAATACAGAAGTATACAAAGGCTGTATTCTAAACTAAGAAACACCTTCGTGGAGAAATTCATAAGGGAAACTGCATCGATTTCACGTTACAGAAGGGCGAAAAACGTAAAATCACTTATACAGCCAGCATTTTACGGGACCCCGCCGGAAATTAGCATTATTCAGCAACCTTTTCCACTCTATCGGTTGTGAACTGAAGTATTATTCGGAAAAAAATTGAAGTAAAGAGCCGTTAGCCATTTAAATGCAGAGCAGCCAGTTATGGATAGTGGCAAGATAAACTGTATTTTCCAATATTCACACTTTATCTGGAAGCAAGTTATCCGGAAGCAATGTTCTCTTACTATACAATAAACCTGGTGACGTCGCGCTTCGCGATTTATACCAGTGATCGTCATGTTCTCTTACCAGTAAGTCGGAATAACGTCAAAGCATAAAAATAACTGTTTCGAATCGAATCGAACCCTAATATTCCGCGATTATCATGCAGAGCGCGACGTGTCAGGATCAATGACACATATTGCCATAAAGGTACATAAAGGGCCGTTCCCACTGGGGTTTATCTGAGCTAACGAAGACAGCTGATGTAGCCGACCCATCTCCAAAACCAGTTTTTTTCCATGCGTTGCAGCAAGTTGAAAATTCTGAACTGCATGCATAGCGGAGATAGTCGACATATGGAACAGACTCCGTTAAATCAGATAAACTCCAGTAGGAATGGCCCTTAACATGAATGCAGTCATGATAAGTCGGACCTGGAAGGGAGTACCAGTGAGTGGAGGCAAAGGGCAGCAAGAGGATCACAAAATGATCCGACGTCGCAAATAAGGAAGGGCTGGAGTGTATGAAAATTGTAATATAGTGTAGTAAAATTAACTGACAGTGGTTTAAAGTAAGAAAATCTCCTCATAGTGTAAAAGAATACAATGCAAAACAAGTGCAATGAAAGACAAAACAAATGCAAAAACGATATGGAAGGAAAATGTGAAAAATGACTAGATGATAGGAAGATCAGTCTTCTTGTGACGTGTAGCAAATGGCTTAGATCATAGACCTCTTCAAGTATTTTGCAGTTGAAGAGATTAAATAAATTTAAGTATCGACATTCAAGTGCTTTATTGATGAATTTTGTGTTTGTCTTTTTAAGATAAGTTTCAGCCGTGTCAAGTCTTAGATCTTCGTGAAGTGTGACATTTCTGACATAGTAATGTGCATTAGTAATAATGCAAAGGAAACCATTTTGAATTTTCTGTAATTTCAGGAGATATTTTTTGTAGCAGAGATCCATGCAGGTGAAGCATAAACTAAAACGGGTCTGATAACAGAGGTGCAAACAAGACGTTTTTTCCTAAGATCCATACTTGAATGTTTTCCAACAATGTTTTGGAGCTTAGTTTCTAATCTTGATAATATGATCATTCTATTTTAATTTAGAATTAAAGTTATACTCAAATACTTGGCAGTCTTGACTAGAAGAACAGTTTCTTTGAATAGGGTAAGCTGACGAGTAGGATTAGTCCGGGATTTTCCCCTTCTAATGATAAGTAACTGAGATTTCGTCTGTCTAATCACACTAGCGAGAGAAGTTTGGCTGACTGACCATCCAACACAGCGAACACGTAGAGTAAGATGACTAGCGTTTCTATTGCCAGGATAAGCAGAATTTGTAAAGAATCTGAAAGTAAAGAAAATGTTGAATTTTCTTTCCCT